>JADMNL010000031.1:124767500-125267500 GCA_016271365.2 Neoceratodus forsteri
TGCATTTCCTTTCCTGGAAGGCGCTGTTCCTGGTTGCCATCACATCAGCCCAGAGAATTTTGGAGCTTCATGCTCTGGTCTGTAAGGACCCGTATCTGATTTTCCACAGGGACTGGGCAGTCCTCAGAATGAATCCGAAGTTTCTTCCCAAGGTGGTGTCAGAAGCCATACTGAACCAGTCAGTAGAGCTTCCTGTATATTATCCGTTCCCCTCTTATAGAGGTGTGACACTCCTCCATACCATGAATGTACATCAGATTCTCCAGTGTTACACCCACCGGACTAAAGAATTCCGTATCTGCGAGCAGCTTTTTGTTTCTTTTGCCCCCAGATCAAAGGGCAAACCAGTTTCTAAGCAGGGCCTTTCCAAATGGTTAGGCAATTGCATTAAGTATTGTTACCAGAAGTATGAAAAAACTCTGCCGGGTTCCATCAGAGGTCATTCTACTAGGGGCATGGCTGCTTCTGCTGCTTTTTGCAAAATGTCTCTGCTGCTGATATCTGCGCCACAGCCACTTGGAGTTCTGTCCATACTTTTACCAAACATTACAGTCTGGACATTGCTTCTAGGCGGAGGGCTGGTTTCGGCCTAGCTGTGTTACAGGGCCTTCTGTCCTAGACTGGGTCCATTCTGGATTCCATTTTTTTCTGTTAGATTTAGTTTTCCTCCTCCCTAGTTTCTCTCGGTCTCTCTTTGGAGGGACTGCTTGGGACTCTGTCCTATAAGTGATGACCTACTGAAGGAACCCTCTCGAAGTAAGATAGTACAGTAACGTAGGAACTTACCGTAACAGTAGATCTTCGAGAGAGGTTCCTTCAGTAGGTCATATTTTTCCCTCCCTTCTTCCCCACACTTTGTGTTTTACAGGGTCTCCAAATCCTGTTTGCTCCTGCTGTCAGGCCTCTTCCTGGCTCCGGTAGGAGAACTGGAGGGTGGGCTTAGGGACCGCCCACTATATACAGTCATGTTGATGTTGGTCACGTGACATCGGGTGGGCAGTTCCCGTCAGGGATTGCTAGAAAAGTCTGCCATGCGGCCCAACACCAGGTGACATCAATCCAATAAGTGATGACCTACTGAAGGAACCTCTCTCGAAGATCTACTATTACTGTAAGTTCCTATGTAACTGTACTTTCTTGGGATTGAGAGTGGTCTCAGTCCGAGGGATCTCCAGTCTTGACCTCAGTCGAGATTGTGACTTCAGCCACCGGCTTCTCGGCCCTGCCATCTGGTCAGCCGGTCAAGGTCTTGATCGACGACACAGTTGAGATCACTCTCGACCCTGTCGATCTGTTGTCGCCTGATGAGGCCGACAACTCTCTCACTAGGATCCTGGTTCTGCCTCTCCCTGATGAGGAGATCCAGCCCACTGGCAATCCCATTGAGGAGCCAGTCCCAGATCAAGGAAAATCGCCAGTTTCCCTGGTGTCTCCTGAGCGACCTAGTCGGTCACCCCGACAATTGAGATCGAGGTCTTGGACCCTCTCAACCAATAGGCTGAGGAAGGCACATAAGCACTCCAAGAAATGGCAACACCGCCATTCGTCTTCATCCTCCCCGGATGAGGGGAGGCTTTGGCAGAAACTCCGTTGATGCTACGAAGACCTTATGTGGCAACAGCTGATATTGTCTGGTCAGAAACCAGCCACAGTTTCCACACCGGCCATTACTTGGCTCTTGCCTTTTAGGCTGAAGCCGACTCCATTGGAACTATTAAAATGGTTCCCCCTCCTGTGGAGCCGGTGAAACCTACCGTGGTTCAGCCAAAATCAGCCTCTCCACCGATAGTGGTGGAGACACCACCTAAACAGCCTTTGGGAGGGGCTCCTATGAAGGAATCTCGGACTGTTCCAGGTCTTCCTCGTAGGTTGTTGGTTACCCTCACACCTGACTACCCCAGGTGCATGGAGGGGGACCTCAGTGGCCAGCCGATTTATCCGGATACTTCACATTCTGATGACTCCAACCTACGCTGTCATCCGGTAGATGATGAGTCGGTGGGCAGTCTCTTGACGAGGAACGCCCTTCGTCCTTCTTGGGGATTCTTTTCTTGATCACTGAATCCACGGGGATGCCCCTTGAGCCTGTCCAGAAACGGGCTGAATACCCTCTTATGGACATCCTTAAGAGAGGGGACACTCCGATGGAAGCCTTCCCAGTGGCTGAGACCATTGTTGGTCCGGCTTAGGAACTTTGGCAGCACCCTACCTCCTGCCCCGCGCCGTCTTCCCGGTTGGCCCGCAAGTATGCGGTGCCCATTGGGTCCCTCTCGGAGTTTGCGGAACATCCCTCTGCAGAGGGTCTGGTGACTGAATCCATGTTCAAATGCACAGTCAGCTCGGCAGAAACGGACAGACCTCCGGACAAGGAATCCAAAAAGTTGGACCACTCTGCCAGGAAGGTCTGTGCCACCTCTTCACTAGGCCTCTGTCAGGCAAGCTCGGCCATCATCATGGCGCATTTCTCCCACGCTTTTCTGGGCTCTTTGGATGAGGTTATCCCTCACCTCCCTGTGGACCTTCAGACTATGGTCAGACAGGTCCGGAACCAGGGTCAGGCTGTTGCCAGACAGCAACTCAAGATGGCCCTGGACCTTGGGGACTCATGCACCCGCTCGGTGGCAGCCGCAGTTGCCATGCACCACAGGGCTTGGTTAAGGCTCTCCACCTTTACAGTGGATACCCAGATTAAGCTTACTGATGTTCCTTTCCTGGGCACCGATCTCTTCAGCCCAGGTGTGGATGGTCACCTACAATGGATCGAGAAGTCCAGTGCCACCTTGGACTCGGCCACTTCTGCTCAGAAAGACACTCAAGGCACCAAGAAGCAGAAGAAAAAGCCATTTCGGCACTCTGCTCCTGCGGCCAAGCAGCCCTCCTTTCAGGATGGGCAACAACAGCAGGTACAGGCTTGGTGCCCTCGGCCCAAGTCCGGGCCTCCAGCGGCCCACAGACACGGAGGTCAGGGTTCGGGCAGTTTCCAATCTGGACCCTCTTCCTCCAAGCCTGCGCAATGATGGGATGGGGCTGCCACCCCTACTCCCATCACGCCAGCTCTGGGTCCTCCAGTGGGGGGCCGGCTCAGCCACATTGTTTCCACCTGGTCTGCTGTTACCACGGACAGGTGGGTCTTAGAAGTGGTCATCCAGGGTCTGTTTCTGGAATTCGAGCAGTACCCTCCCAACCGAGCCCATGCCCCGCTGGAAGGGATGGTGTCTGTGCAGACTCAGTCAGCTCTCCGAGACTACATCACCCAACTCCTTCTCCTCCTTAGGGAGGTCGTGGTCAGAGTCACAGACCCTTCCACTTTACCCAGGGTTTGTTTCCAGGTACTTCCTGGTCCCGAAGCGGACAGAGGGCTGGTACCCCATTCTACATCTGCATGATCTGAACCAGTTTCTCAGGCCACTCACCTTCAGGATGATAACTCTGTCCCAGATCATACTATCCCTGGAGCAGAACATGTGGTTCTGCTCACTGGATCTCCAGGACGTGTTTTTTCACATCCCAATCCGTCTGTCTCATCAGTGGTTCCTCCGCTTCCGAGCAGAGGGAACCCTTTACGAGTTCCAAGCCGTGTCATTTGGCCTGTCATTAGCCTCACAGGTCTTCACTAAATGCATTGCAGTGGTGGCAGCCCACCTTCGGCGTTGAAGGGTCAGAGTCTATCCCTACCTCGATGATTGGCTCTTGGCGGGTTCCACCCAGCAAGAGGTGGAACGGTCCAGGGACCTAGTCCTCCAAACCTGCACTCAGCTTGGCCTCCTCATCAGCGATGCCAAGTTGGAGCTGGTGCCATCGCGGGTGATATGCGTCATCATGGCAGAGCTCCACTCCTGCCAAGCCAGAGCCCGATTCCCAGTGGACAGGGCAGAGGTCCTCTCCTCCTTTACCCAATCATTTCTGGTTGGGCACTTGCGCCCTGCCTGGGACTTTCTGCACCTCGTAGGGTACATGGCGGCCTGCACCACCGTGTTCCAATGGGCCCAGTGGCATATGCGCCCCCTTCAATTGAAGCTGGCTGCCCAGTGGACTCAGAACCAAGGTCATTTTGACCAGCTGATCACTGTGACCCAGAAAATGTGGGACTCTCTCCAATGGTGGAACATTCTGCAGGAAGGGATCCCATTTGTCCGTCCCGAGCTGATGGTCGTCTTCATGACCGATGCCTCTCTCATGGGCTGGGGAGCCCACATGGGGAACTACAGAGCCCACGGGTTCTGGACCCCTGAGGAATCCCGATACCATATCAACCTTCTGGAGCTCAGAGCGGTCAGACTAGTGCTGTCAGCATTCACTCAGCTCCTTTGGGGTCAAGTGGTTCAAGTCCAGATGGACAACACCACGACTATGTACTGCCTCAACAGACAGGGCATCATGCACTCCTGGTCACTGTGCAGAGAATCGCTCTGCATCTGGACCCTCATGAGCTGATTGGAGGTAGATCTCCTAGCCATCCATGTGGCAGGAGCCTCAAATCAACTGGCGGAAGCTCTCAGCCATGTGGGCGAGACGTCCCAAGAGTGTTCTCTCCATCCAGAGGTAGCACACAGCCTGTTCTCCCACTGGGGCAAACCGATGGTGGACATGTTCACCTCCAGGGACAACACCAAGCTGAGGCTGTTTCATGCCCACCCCCCTCAGCAGGGCTTCCTGCAGGGGGTGGGCCTTCTCAAGCCTGTGGACCCCAGGCATCTTCTATGTCTTCCCTCCATTTCCCTTGATCCACAGGGTGCTTCTCAAGGTGAGGAGGGACAAGGTGCAGGTGATCCTGGTAGCTCCAGACTGGCCACGTCAGTTCTGGTATCTAGATCTCCTCAGCCTCAGCAACAGGCTCCCAAGGCATCTTCCAGCATGCCCGGACCTGATATCAGTCAGTCAGGGGAAGGTACTCCATCTGGACCTTCAATCCCTCCACTTGACAGCCTGGTTCCTGAGTGGCTAGAGTTCCAGGCTTTAGGTCTCTCTGAGGATGTGCTCACAGTTGTGGAAGCATCCAGAAAGGAGTCAACCAGGAGGTGCTGCGCCTTCAAATGGAAGTGTTTTTCCATTTGGTGCCAGGGCAAGGGCCTGGACCCTCTGTCCTGTCCAGTGGCTAGCATCTTAGGCTACCTTTGGTCTCTGTTCAAAGGGGGTCTTTGGTCTACGACCCTTAAGGTGCAAAGGCAGCCATGTCTGCTTACTGGGCATGGGCCGGTCAGCAGACTGTGGCGCAGGAGAAGGTGGTCTGGTGTTTCTTCAAAGGCCTCAATCACATATTCCCTCCAGTGTGTGATCCTCCACCTCCGTGGGATTTACTGCTGGTTTTGGCAAAATTCATGGGCAAGCCATTCAAACCGATGCACAAGCATGAGATGTCACACTTGTCGTGGCTATCACGTCAGCCAGAAGGACTGTGGAGCTACAGGCACTTTTGGTGGAGTCTCCTTACCTGGTCTTCCACAGGGACAAGGTTGTCCTGCACCCCTACCCGAAATTCCTCCTGAAGGTGATGTCAGAGTTCCATCTCAACCAGGTGATAACTCTGCCTGTGTTCTACCCGATCTACACCTCGGACACCGAGTACAGGCTCCATACCCTGGACCTGAGATGAGCTCTCTCCTATTATAAGGAGAGAATGGTGGAAATCCGGGGAGAGGTTCACCAGCTGTTTGTCACCTACGCTGGCAGACCTGCAGCAAAGCGGACAATCGGCAGATGGATCACATCTTGCATTGATCTCTGTTACAGGTTGGCAGGCAAGGAGCCTCCCAGAGGGTTAAGAACTCATTCCACCCGCCATACTGCTGCATCAGTGTCTGCTTCCAGGGACATCCCTATCCAGGAAATCTGTTAGGCCACTACCTGGAAGACAGCTAACACCTTCATTACCCACTACAACATCGACCTAGAGTCACACCGGGATGCTGCTTTTTGGGCCCCAGTTCTCCAATCTCTGTTTACCAAGTAGGAGGTGTGTGCCTTGCCTCCCTCCTCCCAGAGAACTGCTTGGAGTCTGCTGAACAGTGTGGATAGAACAACATATTCACGTCCCTAGAAACACAGGTTAGCCACCTGTAACAGTAATTCTAGAAGTGGTATATGTTGTTCATCCACATGAACCCACCTGACCTCCCCGGCTTTGATGCACAACCTAACTTCCAGCAGGCAAAAATCTGGCATCATGGGGCGGAGCTGAGGGTTATACCACCGGGGTGGGTGGGAGGAGCCAGCTTTGAGACCTTCTGGCAAGATTTAAAGGGCAAAGTGACATGCCAAACAGTGTGGCTGAACAACATATACCACTATAACTACTGTTACAGGTAAGTAAGCTGTGTTTCTTTAACAGGCTGTGGTCCTCAGGCTTGTCTCTTTCAGTGTCCCAGATGGCTTTGCATGATTAACACCTCTTCAAGAGCTGCAATTGTCTGGCACTGAAAGATGGTGCTCCCACAATAGATTCAACACGAGTCATTATCACCCCATTGTTAGGACTTCCAGCTATGCTGTCATCAGGGGTGGAGTGATATTAAGTCACTATCTTCCAGTGTTCTGAGTTTGTGTCTCTATGTGTTTGATAATATGTCCCACATTATTAAGTCCAGTGCCCCTAATTTCCCAACATTTTGAGAAGCAGTACCCAACATTTCAGTGACAAAATGTTAGGAGACGTACAGGTTCTGCCCTGGAGGTAGTGGGCTTTGTTCCAGTCTCCTCGTAGCTGCTTACTCTCCCTATCCATCTCACAACTCTGTAGTTTCCCTGGGCACTACTGCAATATGATAACAGAAGAGGGCCAAGGAATGACCAGCCACAGGCCAAGGGGTCCCATTATTGGAAGGTGTAGGGGTCCCCAGCTCTTCCTGATGAACCATGCCAGCCAGTGCAGTCCATGTACTCTTCACCCTTATCCCACCTGGCATGTCCTTTAATTCCAAAAATAATGCTTTAATGCATGGATGGTACAACAATATCCTTAGCACGTGGATAATCTGAAAGGCTAAAGCAGACATCTCTGGGTGCACAGATCCTCTGGAACAGAAAGAGGAGGCAGACCTTGATGCCTTGGGACTGGTTCTCCTGGGCTAATTAAAGGGCAGCGTTTATAATAGTGCTGTCAATGTTGGGGCAGAGCATGTTGAGACTGATACCTCTGTGCCTAGAATATAAATAATATGTTGCAAAGTTCTCTGTTTTCCAAGCCCCATAGGATTGCCTGGCACAAAAGACATCCTGGATTTGCTCCTTGCTCACTTCACACAGCTCAAACACTTCCAGTAGTGCAGGTTTCTGTTTGGTCACAGCATGGGCACTGAGCGTGGCTTTTCTGCCTGTCCCTGTTCATTGCCCTGTGTGTGGGGGTGAGAATATGGTGAGGTAGGGGGCACTCTTGAGCAGCAATCTGGCAAGACGTTCCTGAAGATAGCTCTTTGCATTTTGAGCAAATTCTATATAAAAACATTCTACAAGTGATATAAAAGAGACCTGAAGCTCCAGATTTGAACGGACGAAAGTACCAGGAATTTGCAGATATTAAACTTAATGATGGGTTGGAACCAGAAAGCGACCGGGTGCGGAGCGAAAACTTTGGCGGCTGTACCAGACCAGGCCGCAACTACCTCATCGGCAGTTGGATCGGAGCCCCCTTGGAAAGCTCTACAGTTGGCCATGCAGGCTATCGACCTAAAGGTAGAGTCGATACTCCAGAGATTTATAGAGCAAGATGCCAAGATTGAGCTAATCTCGAATACTGCGACAATGGCAGAGAAATCGGCTACCCAGGCTCTGGTCACGACTTCCAAGCTAGTCCAGGAGAATGCCCAACTGCGTTATAGGCTTGAGGCCTTGGAGAATTCAAATCGAGCTTCACATGTTAGAGTTATTGGGCTTCCTGAGGGGGCGGAAGTTTTGACCTTTTTAAAATCCTGGCTCCCTGAAGCTTTAAATCTACCCACAGATTTACTGGCAGATTACCTCCTGAAAGCTTTCAGAGTCACTCCACGATCAGCGGGTCCACGAGGAGACTTGCCGCAGGTGATCTTGCTGATCACAGTAAATTCCATGGCCAGGTACACTATTCTACAAGCTGCAAGATCTGCAGAGGGGCTCTCCTATGAAGGAGCTACAATTCATTTATTTCCAGACCTTTCCTATGCTACTCGCACAAGGAGGAAGAAATGTGATGCTGTTTGGGCTAGGTTGAAAGGCCTAGGGATCTCACACTCTCTCCTAATGCCAGCCAGACTCCGAATCCATTACGGGGATGTACATTTCAGTTTAGTGATCCGACCGAGGCCGAAAAGAAGGTGGAAGCAATAGCCTAAGAATTTCAGGCAGCAGAGGGACAATGCGTCAAAGATTCAGATGAGGAGACCTGAGTTGGAATCTAATCAGGGAGGGGCTGTGGACATGGCCTATCTAGACTTTAGCAAGGCATTTGACACAGTCCCACACAAAAGATTAATATACAAGTTAGCCAGCCTAGGAGTGGGTCCCAAGATGACAGCCTGGGTAAAGAATTGGCTGGAGAATAGGAAACAGAGAGTAATAGTAAATGGAGTCCACTCTGAAGAAAGGGGGGTTACTAGTGGGGTAACGCAGGGTTCAGTATTAGATCTGTCCTCTTCAATGTCTTTATAAGTGACATTGCAGAGGGTCTGAAGGAAAAGTATGTCTCTTGCAGATGACACAAGATCTGCAACAGAGTTGATGCACAAGGTGGGGTGGAAAGGATGAGAAGGGACTTGGCAAGGTTAGAGGAATGGTCAAATGTATGGCAGCTTAGATTCAATGCTAAGAAGTGCAAGGTAATGCACCAGGAAACAAAACCCGGGGAAGAGTACACAATGGGGGTGAGATACTAACAACAACAAAATGGAAAGGGACCTGGGGTAGTCATATCAGATGACCTAAAGGTGGGCAAGCAATGTGAGAGGGCAGCAAGGAGGCTGGGGATACTGGGATGCATAGGGAGAAGCATGTCACAGTAGAAAACAGGAAGTTATTATCCTCTGTACAGACAGCTGGTGAGACCCCATCTGGAGTACTGTGTGCAGTTCTGGAGACCCAATCTCATAAAGACATAGACAGGATGGAAGCTGTCCAGAGGAGGAGCAACTAAAATGGTGCATGGTCTGCACCGGAAGACATATGAAGAGAGACTTAAGGAGCTTAATATGTAGCCTCGAGGAAAGGAGGAGAGGGGGACATGATAGAAACTTTCAAGTACCTCAAGGAATCAACAAAGTCCAAGAGGTAGCATCTTTCAAAAAAAGGTGTGCAAGAACAAGGGGGCACAATTTGAATATATAGAGAGCTGGCTCAGGAAGTAATTTAAGGAAGTATTTTTTTCACAGAGGGATTGTGGATGCATGGAGCGGCCTTCGAGGAGGTTGTGGAGTCAAAACAGTGGTGAATTCAAGCATGCATGGGACAGTCATAAGGCAATTCTAGGGGTTGGGGGTAGGAAGAAGTAGGCTGCTGGTTAACTAGGATCTGCAGCTTATCCATTAGGTAGGGAAATGGGCAGACTGGGTGGGCCAAGCGGTCCTTATCTGCCGTCAAATTCTATGTTTCTATGTTTCTATATGTAATCTCATGGTTAAACTTAAGTATCATTTTAAGTTGGTTGCTTCTAGTTAAACTTTAAAAAAATAAGTGATAGAGTATAGCTGGGTTATATGCTACTCTTAAACTAAAAATTGATGTTTATAACTAGTACCGTGGAACTATATACCCAGAGTATTCTGTTTAATTTCCGGATTGCTTGTTGTCATACAGTTTAAAGATGGAATGTGAAGGCAGTTCTTTAGGCACTAAATGTTTCAAGGTAAACCTTTTTTTTTGGATTTGGGGACATATCAACACTGGCTACTGAGTGCTGAACATTATAGACTGATCTTGCTATTATGGACTGGTACCCCCAAAGCCATAAATAGCTGCAGCCTTTCTTTCTTTAATTTTATTGATGTGGATAATCATATTTTGTTCCCCACCCCCCCAATTGCCTAACATAATTCTGTATAGACTTATCAGCTTCTAATACAATGGATGTATTTGTACTTTTATCTTATTGTGATGCCTTACAGATGACTGTAATGTATGTCATTGCTTTTACTAAATGCAATAAACATAAAGTAAAAAAAAAAAGAATATGGTGAGGTACATGATGATGTGGACTGTTGTGCGTGCAGGGCAAGGGCTGCTGTACTGAATATCCACAGCTGTGGGATCATCTGGTGTTTAGGGGTAAAGGGGAGCAGAATGAAAAAGAGAGGGGCCACGGCACAAAATGGTTGGGGTGAAGACTGTGTATGATTGCATGGCCTGGCTTTTTTTTGCTGGGACTGGAAGCAATGTAGGAGCAGGATAAATGTGCAATAACTAGAATATTTCCTTGGCTTGCATTTTTTTGTGTATACATGCACACAATTCTGCATTATAAATGGGGATTAGTGCTACCATCTATATGCTAGTGCAAAAAAAAGGTAAGGTCAGCTCCTGAGTTAGATGAGCTAAAGTGCATACAGGATTGAGAACTGCAGAAGGAGTCAAGGAAGGAGAGACAGCAGAATGGTCAGATTGAGAAATTGGGATGATTGGGTGGAAGAGGACAGCAAAAAGGCAAATAGCCTGAGTGAATATCTTTGTTCCGCCTTCACAGTAGAAGAAGGTGAGCCACTTCTGGGGGGGGGGGGTCAGGCCTTGGGCGCAGAAGGGCAAAGGTCAGAGGTGGGACTGGTATCAGAGGAAAGGGTGCTCAACATAGAAACATAAAAGTTGATGGCAGATGAGGATGGCTAGGTCCATCCAGTCTGCCCATTTTTCCTACCTGCTACAAAAGTCGCAGACCCTACTTGATCTCCGGTTTTACCTTCTTGTTCCTATCGCTAGGGTTCCCCTAGGCTTGCACCATGCATTTTTGAATTACCCTACTGTTTTTGCCCCAACCACCTCCACTGGGAGTCTATTCCATGCATCCACCACCCTTTCCATGAAGAAATACTTCCCCTCGTTACTCCTTAGTCTACCCTCTTCCAACCTCATGTCATGCCCAGTGTCACATAATAGGCCGATATCCATTTATGTGGGTTCATATTGTATATGATGTAATGTACTTTAGAATTAAGACCCTGTCTCTTTAACAGGTAACTACAAAAGAACTGGTATTTCTATAAAGGCTAGTGTGGACCTGTTATATTTCAAGATAAGGGAAGACAGGTATATGACCACAGGAAGGCATAAAACATCCCACTGTGGCTTTCCATGACAGGAAAGGGTTAATGTAATGACCTAGGGGTCAGAGGTTAAGCCAAATGCATGCACCAGATGTCACTAAGATTGACATGGAAACACAGTGACACCTACTGGGAAAGGTAACTGGTTGCACCCTAATATCTGTTTTGTCTTGGAACCATTTAACCCCACCCCAGAGAGAAAAAGGGCAGGTGTGTCCAAAAAAATGACCATGTGTATAATTAGACACATTTGGAATTCAGAGCAGAAGAATAGTTTTTAAGTTGGAATGCATATCATCTGTTTCCAACTGGCATATACTTGTAGCCAGAAGTATATGTGTAGGCCTGGGAAATCTTTAAAAAACAGTCCTGAGTGTGTGGAAAGTTTGACTTGCCACATGCTGAACAGAACATTCTGATTTTTAAGTCAGAATTTTGGAAACCAAGACTTTTCAACAATGACAGCATCTGAAGACATTTTAAAAGGACATCTAGAGACTTGGATCAAGGACTTGCTACAAAATTATATTGCCTAATAAACTGTCACCTGTACCAGGACGTTTGAAATCTTGTCTGAACTTTAACATCAAAACAAAGTATAGTTTAGAATACAGTATCTTGTGTTTTCTGTGAACCATCCAGTTTTACTTTTATTGTCTGCATTTCAGAGTTCTTCCAAACTGTAGACTTGTCTGTATTGCTTTTATTTTATTTGAAGTAAATTTTTATGACTTTCTTATCAATGCTGCCTGGGGTCTGGTTGTGTGATTTAACATTTAAACAGAAGGGCTTTGAAAAGACTGTGTGCCTAAAAGATAGAATCCGCTTGGCTATTGCGTAAAAACTACTTAGGCAAGGTGTAGCTAGTGGCTGTGGTGGGATTCGAATATTGAAAGTAGTGCAGAGTCAAGGGAACTCGGAACCACAGAATCCACCCTCCCTCTGGGAAAAGGAAAGCTGGGAAGTCTTCCTGAAACCCTTACTCCTGCTCACGAGTTCCTGAATAGGGAGATCCTCTCTGCAAACAGGAGGTCCTGCTGGGCTGCCCGAGGTTAGGGGGCCAGGGGCTTGTGACACTCTCTCTCTCTCTCATGAACATCTCCTTTTCTGAAAGATACTACCCTCCAGTACCCTATTTATGCCCTTTAGATACAGAAACATAGAAACATACACTTTGATGGCGGATAAGGACTGCTTGGTCCACCTAGTCCGCCCATTTCCCTACCTGCAGGATAAGCTGCAGAGCCTAGTTAACCAACAGCCTACTTCTTCCTACCCCCACCAGAATTGCTTCATGTCTGTCCCATGCATTCTTGAATTCCCCCACTGTTTTTGACTCCACGACCTCCTCAGGAAGCCCATTCCATGCATCCACCAACCTCTCTGTGAAAAAATACTTCCTCACATTGCCCCTGAGCCATTCCCCCTCTATCTTCAGATTGTATCCCCTTGTTCTTGCACATCTCTTTTTCTGAAAGATGCTACCCTCTTGGACTTTGTTGATTCCCTTGAGGTACTTGAACGTTTCTATCATGTTCCCCCGGCCCTCCTTTCCTCAGGGTATACATATTAAGTTCCCCTAGTCTTTCTTTGTATGACTTCTGTTGCAGACCCTGCACCATTTTAGTTGTCCTTCTCTGGACTGCCTCCATCCTGTCTATGTCCTTGCGGAGATGGGGTCTCCAGAACTACATGCTGTACTCTAGATGGGGTCTCACCAACTGTCTGTGCAGAGGAGGAGACAACAACTTCTTGTTTTCTACTGGAGATGCCTCTCCCTATACATCCCAGTATCCCTCCAGCCATCCTTACTGCCTTCTCACATTGCTTGCTTACCTTTAGGTCATCTGATATGACTACCCCCAGGTCCCTTTCCATTTTTGTTGTTGTTAGTATCTTACTCCCCATTGTTTACTCTTCCCCTGGGTTTTTGTTTCCCAAGTGCATTACTTTGCACTTCTTTGCATTGAATCTAAGCTGTCATACTTCTGACCATTCTTCCAACCTTGCCAAGTCCCTTCTCATCCTTTCCACACCCCTTTGTGTATCAACCCTGTTGCAGATCTTTGTGTCGTCTACAAAGAGGCTTACTTTCCCTTCCAGTCCCTCTGAAATGTCACTTATAAAGACATTAAAAAGGACCGGACCCAGTACGGAACCCTGCGGTACCTCACTAGGAACTCCCCTTTCTTCGGAGTGGACTCTGTTTACTATTACCCACTGTGTCCTGTTGTCCAGCCAATTGTTTACCCAGGCTACCACTCTGGGACCCACTCCCAGGCTGGCTAATTTGTTTATTAATCTTTTGTGTAAGTACTGTGTCAAATGCCTTGCTAAAGTCTAGGTAGGCCATGTCCAAAGCCCCTCCCTGGTCTACTACTTTGGTCACCCAGTCAAAGAAATTCATTGGATTTGTCTGACATGACCTTCCCGCTGTGAATCCATGCTGCCTTGGTTCCAGATGGGGCCTAACCAGTGTCTTGTAAAGAGGGATTATTACCTCCCTCTTCCAACTTGTGATACCCCTACTAATACACCCCAACGTCCCCCTAGCCTTACCTACTGCTTTAGTGGTCTGCTTGGATGATTTCAGGTCATCGGTGATGATGATGCCCAAGTCTCTTTCTTCCCTTGTGACTGCCAGCAACTCCCCTCCCAGCCTATAGGTGGCTTCAGGGTTTCTCTTCCCTATGTGCATGATCTTGCACTTCTTTGAGTTAAACCCCAGCTGCCACTCTTTCGACCATTTTGCTAGTTTATCTAGATCTCTTCTCATTCTGTCTACCCCATCTGGATCATCTACTCTGTTGCAGATCTTGGTGTCATCTGCAAACAGACAAACCTTACCCTCCAGTCCATCTGCAATGTCACTGATGAAGATATTGAAGAGGACTGGCCCCAGGACTGATCCCTGAGGTACCCCACTTGTGACTTGCATCTCTTCTGACTATATACTGTTTACCACCACTCTCTGTTTTCTGCCCGTCAACCAGTTTGCCACCCAGTTGACCAACTTCTGACCCACCCCGAGCCTACCCAGCTGATTAATCAATCTTCTATGTGGAACAGTATTGAAAGCTTTGCTGAAGTCAAGGTAGGCAACATCAACTGCTCCCCCTTGGTCCACCACTCTGGTTACCCAGTCAAAGAAATCTATGAGATTAGTCTGACAGGACCTTCCTTTTGTAAACCTATGCTGTCTTGGATCCTGTGCTCCTATGGATTCCAGGTTTTGCACTATCCTTTCCTTAAGGAGTGCCTCCATAATCTTGCCCACTACTGAGGTAACACTGGCTGGTCTGTAGTTCTCTGCCTCCTCCCTGCTACCACTCTTGTGGAGCGGGATCACATGAGCCCTTCTCCAGTCTTCTGGGACCCCTCCTGTGCTCAGAGACTCACTAAACAGTTGTGATAATGGCTCTGCTAGTTCCACCTTTAGGTGTGTAGGGATGTATTAGTAGGGGTATCACAAGTTGGAAGAGGGAGGTAATAATCCCTCTTTACAAGACACTGGTTAGGCCCCATCTGGAGTACTGCAGGCCACACCTTCACAAGGACATTAACCAAATTGAGGCAGTCCAGAGAAGGGCAACCAAAATGTTGCAGGGACTGCATCAGAAAACATATGAGGACAGATTAATGGAGCTCAATATGTATGCTTTAGAGCAAAGGAGGGAGAGAGTTGATATGATCAAAACATTCAAACACCTTAAGGGCATTAACAAGGTGAAAGAGTCTAACATGTTTCAATATAAGAAAAAGAGCAGGACATGAGGACACAGCATGAGATTAGATCGAGGCTGATTAAGGGGTAATGTGAGGAAGTTTTTTTTTCACAGAAAGGGTGGTGGATGCATGGAACAGCCTACCTCAGGAAGTGGTGGATATGAATTCAGTGCAGGGCTTGAAACAGGCATGGGATAGGCAAAAGGGAACAATACAGATGAGTATGAATAGATAGGCCATTGACAGAGCAAAGGCCGATGGCACATTTATAAGGTAGAAAAAGAAATGGGCAGACTGGATGGGCCTTGTGGTCCTTATCTGCCGTCATCGTCTATGTTTCTATATTTCTATATTCCTTGTGCCCCTCTGGCCTCTAGGTACTCAACAATTCTTTCTTTGAGAAGTGATTCCATCATTTTCCCTACCACTGAGGTCAAGCTAACAGGTCTGTAGTTTCCTGCCTCTGCTTTGTTCCCACTTTTGTGGAGGGGAATCACATCCGCCCTCCTCCAGTCCTTAGGTACCACATCATCCTCCCATGATTTGTTAACAAGAGTAATCAGTGGTGTCACTAGTTCTCTCTTTCGTTCTTTTAGAATTCTGGGGTGAATCACTTCAGGCGCCATTGCTTTGTCCACCTTCAGTTTTAGGAGTTGTTTCAGAACCCTTTCTTCTGTGAAAGGACTGGTATCAGCCCCCCTATCCAGAGTGCTTCTATTGATTGGGTTAGGTACCTCCCCCTTGTCTTCTTTTGTGAATACTGAGCAGAAGTATTCGTTCAGTATCCCTGCTTTTTCACTGTCCCACTCTGTCCACCCACCCTCCAATTTATTAAGCCTCACTATCCCTCCATTGGTCTTTCTTCACTCCCTAATGTACCTATAAAAGGTTTTATCCCCCTTCTTAACTGAGTTGGCTATCTTTTCCTCGGTTTGAGCCTTTGCTATTCTGACTGCCTTCCCTGCTTCCTTCTGCTTTAACTGGTACAGTTCTCTGTCCTGCTCCTTGTGTTTCCTTATACTTTCTGAATGTTATATTTTTCTCCCCCTAACCTTCCCCACCACCTCTTTTGAGAACCATAGTGTTTTTTTTCTTTTGATTTATTTGCTTCACACAAAGGCTTGTTGCCTCTGTGATGGCAGTTTTGATGTTTCCTCATTGTTCCTCCACCCCTCCTTCTTGCCTGTTTCCTAGCGCTTTTCTGAGGCACTCTCCCATTTTGACAAATTCAGCCTCCTAAAGTCCAGTACCCTCACTTTTGTATGGTTTGACTCTGCGGCTGTGTTTATTGTGAACCACACTGTTTGGTGGTCACTTGTTCCCAGATGGCTACCCACTTCTAGATCTGAGATCCTCTATCTGTCCCCATTTGAGAGTACCAGGTCTAACATTGCTCTTTCCCGAGTGGGTTCCAACACTAGCTGCTTGAGGCATGCCTCCTGTAGGGCATTGAGAAAGACCCTGCTCTTGGATGTGGCTGCAGCAAAGGTGCTCCAGTTAACATCTGGCATATTCAGGTCCCCCATCAACAATATCTCCCCTTTTTCTGCCATCCTAAGGATACCTTCTGTCATTTCCTTGTCCATTCCTCCCCCTGATGGTGCAGTAATAGGGGAGTCAAATGATGAAAGGAAGACAAGGCAAGCCATAACAGAGGAGAATTCAAATACAAGGGAGCAGGTCCACCATTGAACCATGCAACTGTATATAAACCATGTTCTCTGTATAGAAGTACCAGTTAGTTCATTTACCAGGGGCAGTCACTATTATTAGCCATGAAAATGGCTTGGAGAACCACCAACTGATGGCAGATGGGGTACCAGGAGGGGTATGTAATGTGTAAGTGAAGGATAAACATAGTGAGAAGTGAAGTCCCAAGGATTGGTCGGTAGAACTGATGCGTCGGTGGGGGCCTATGGGGAGAGGGAAAGGGAGTTAGGACTTTTATAGTATGATTACGTGTAGATTGTGGATGAGTGCAGTATAGAATTGTGAAAAGAAGGCTGGAGAAAGCAGGAAGATAGACCAGTATCAAAAGGAGGACAGAGGCATCAAGGTGTTACATGAATGCGATGACAGACCAGGGCCAAGGAGGAGACAAGCACTAGAAGTAATTCGTTCATGGTTAAATGGTACAGGTTAGCATGATGACAATTCATGGTCATGGGAACAATTGCACTGATCATTTCTGAGTTGTGAGTATAAGAGCTTGAAAGATGAGATGCCGATGGGTGACCTCAGTTTCAGGTTTTTTTGCAATTTATTCCACAAGGAGGACAGTGTAAGGTTTATAGCAGCCCTGCCAAAGCGAGAGTTAACTTTGGGAACCATCAGTAGGAGAGATTTGCAACTTCTCAGGGCATAATTGCCTATTAGTTTTATAGGAAGACAGTCTGTAATATACAGTATCGGGGCAGTTTTTTGGAGATGGCTCTCAGGGTCCTTAAGGCTGCATTTTTATCATGCCTGAATTAAAGAGAACTCCACCCCACTGATTGATATAGTTAACAGTGGTGAGTGGAATAAGGCAGGCCTGTGATGAACCTCAAAGCTCTATGATATAATGTGTCAAGTTTGGTGAGGTAGGAAATGGGACAGTGACTGTAGAGAATGTCAGCATAATCTATCAAGGACAGAAAGGTTGATTGTACCAGCTGTAGTTTGGCATCTCTAGTTAAGAAGTGGGCTATCCTAAAGAACAGGCCAAGTCTCTGTCATAATTTTTTGAGTAATTCTTCAACGTGCTCTATAAAGGAGAGCCTATGGTCCAGCCATACTCCCAGGTATTTGAATTTAGGGAGAAATTCCAACTTCTCGCCAAGAATTGTAGTAATCTGCGGCACAGGATCTGATAGGGCTGAATTTACCATTTGGGCAGAGGGAGAAAAGAGCATTGCTTTTGTTTTCTTGGCGTTAAGTAATAGTTTTTTGTTTAGGAGTTGGTGTTGCAGCAGGTTGAACTCAGATTGAAGGTCATTACATGCAGATTGTAATGATGGGCGGCTTACGTAAAGAACTGTGTCATCTGCAAACAGATGAATGTTGGCCTTAGTTATGCTTTCATCAATATATATTTTTTTTTTATTATTTTGTATTTATTGAGTTTATCAATGTTATACAAGTTACATATCACTGATGAAGTACATACATAAAAAAAATGTATACTCCATTGAGGGCGCCACCCTTCTTAATACACGCAGATAAACTTAAAAGGAATATCCGTACTACATCATTAAGATACATCATCAGGGGTTCCTATAGAGGCTAGACAAGCAATTAACAACATTCTATCCGAATCTTGCTGTGATCTTGAACCCAGGAGTAGCATGAATATATTTCCATATGAGTAACTCCCTAGCCAAAAGGCTAGATTATTAACCAAATTCTTCTTCTTATAAAAGAAAATGAGAGATCATGCTTCATCATAATATTAGGTACCTTAAGGTACTAAACAAAAAAGGATTAAGCTCTACATTTAAAATTCAATTTCAAATTTAAGGCATTCTACTTACAAGACAGCAGGAAAAAATAAGTAGATATCAGGCTGTCTCTTAACCGTATCACTGTCCTGTCACTACTATGAAGGAAGGTTTCATAGAGACTAATTAAAAGTAAAACTAAACATGCCCATATTACACTGGCATACCACTTTGTAAACTATAGTCCCAAACTGTAAAGTTCACAGCAACTTAAAGTTCGTTAGATCACTCTGGAGGTGTTCTTACTGATTACTGGAGAGTGTTCAGGTTACGCAGCCTTCTTTGTCTTCATCCTCTGAAGAGGACTGTGAAGCATGTTCGCGAAGACGACTAGCTGGCACATATCTACGAGTCCACTTCAAGGCCTCTTGTGGATCGGTGAAAATATAAATTTTCCCTTGATGTGCGATTCTCAGATGGGCCAGGAAAATCATACTGTGCGACACTCCTGCCCCTCTCAATATCGATAGAACTCCATCAAACCGCTTTTTCTTTTGCAGAGTCGCACAGCTAAGATCCGGATATAGACTAAGCTTCTCCCCATCACATAACAAAGTTCTCTTCTGTCTGGCCAGTGAAAGGAGAAAATCTCTAGTTCCAACTCTATCGAGGACTAGCACAATAGCCCTGGGAGCTTCTGGGTTTACTTGGCAACCCCTTGTTGTGACCCTGTAGACTTCTTGAATGTAAATCTTCCGTTCAGCAAGGTGTTGGCCAAATTGCGATTCCAGCCATTCCAACATGAATAGAGGCAAATGATCACCCTCTGCTTGCTCCGGGATTCCAAACACTCTCAAGTTGTTCGCCCTTGCCTGATTCTCCAACATTTCTAGCCTTGAACGAAGATGAGTATTTTCTTTCACTAGTTTTGCAGTCACTCCCAGGGCTGATTCTGAGCATTTTCCAGCTTTCTCAGTCTCCACTTTAATAAACGATGCATCCGTCTCTAATACTACTATTCTACTGGTTATGGAATCGAATCGAGAAGCCAGAGCCTCTACTGAAGAAATAAGACGATTCATTTTTATTCCCAGACTCTGAAGAGTTTCTTTGTGAGGTTGCTCAGGCTCAGAGGTAGCAGGGCCTTGGGCAGACCTTGTGGTGAGCGGGGCTACGTTTTGCTTGCTCTTTGCTCCCTTCTGGATAGATTTATCCTTCCTTGGATTGCCCATAGCGATACATCTGATCTTCTGCTTGCCTGTCCTGTCACTTTCAGTATTTAAACCGCCTTATTAAATGTAAAAGTTATCTTTTAATTTGTAGTTTCTGCAGAGCTACTAATCCTTGCAACCGTCTAGCTCGGGCTCCACAGCGCCCCCCCCCATCAATATTGTTGATGTATATTGCAAATAAGATCGGTCCTAAAATAGAACCCTGGGGAACACCTCTTAGGAGAGGTTTGAGAGTTGAGAGATCTCCTTCCACTTTCACCTGCTGGAAACGATCAGAGTGGTAGTTGTTGAACCACTGTAAAGATAATGGGTCAGCACCTAGTGAGGTC
This sequence comes from Neoceratodus forsteri, assembly GCA_016271365.2. Lineage (NCBI taxonomy): Eukaryota > Metazoa > Chordata > Ceratodontiformes > Ceratodontidae > Neoceratodus > Neoceratodus forsteri. The sequence continues at coordinate 124,787,423 of JADMNL010000031.1, forward strand.
AGGGAAGAGAGTAGCAGAGAATGGTCGACAGTGTCGAAGGCCTTGCTGAGGTCCAAGAATACGGCGCAGGTGTAATTCCTTTTGTCTAGCTCTCTTTGCCAGTCATTAGTCACTTTGGCAAGTGCTATGATGGTGCTATGTTTGGCTCCAAACCCTGATTGGACTGGATTAAGCAGGTTATTAGTTTCTAGATACTACCTCAGCTGGTTACTTACGACTTTTTCCAGTAATTTTGACAAGACCTGGAGAATCGAAATTGGTCTGTAATTATTTAGATCACAGGGATTTCCGGACTTGAACAGGGGTATGATGTGCGCTGTTTTCCATATTGAAGGAATGGATCCTTGAGTTAATGATAGGTTAAATAAATTGGTTATGGGCACGGCTAATACATGGATGGCCACCTTCAAGAAATATGGGTCGAGGGTATCCGCACCAGCACTTTTTTTTACATCCAGTTTTAGCAATAGGTCTTCAACTTCTTTCAGAGTAGTAGGACGCGAGGAGAAGACTGAATTGATGACGCTAGGATCTGCACCTTGATTATCCACCTGAGAAGTATCAAATTCGCTGGGAATTGTCTAAGGCCAAGCCCGCAGTCTCAAAGTAATTATTGAAGGCATCCAGAACTTCCAGTCTGTCACTAATGGTGTTATTGTTTAAGGAGATTTCATCAGGTAGTGAGCCACCGGATGTGTGGCCAGACAAGTCCTTGATAGTTTTCCAAAATTTTGTAGGATTTTTGGAGGCAGAAAGAAATTCAGAATGATAGTATGTAGCTTTTGTATCTCTAAGCATTCTAGTACATTTGGAGACCCTGTATTGTAAAACATAGAGTTTGATACACCAAGGCGGAGTTAGTGACCTCATGAGAAGGCTGGCTAAGAAGTGTGTTTAAGTGCTGAAAGAACCTGACAGAGACACATAAGACAATATTTTTCTGACTGAGAGAAGAGAGAAACCCTCAAAGCACTGAAAAAAGTAAGCATTAGATTATACCAGTCTGAAGTTATAAATTGTAGGAACTGTACTTTTTTCACCTGTTTGTTTTAAGGCTGTATGTGTTGGGATATATATTTGTTCTGTAATTATTGTTCTGTTTTGATATTTTTAAAGTCAATATATTTTTTTACAAATGAAACTGCTGGAGTGCCTTGACATTTATTTTTATTTTAAGTGGAGCTTTTAAAGGTTATAGTAACACTGTATATGGGCTTATTGTATACCAAACTGGGAAATGGAATAAGTTCTCTAATAGTCTTGCATAGAGTTCTAAGGGTTCATTTGAAAGACATGGTTGGGTGTCCGTAGGCAAAGATATCTGGCCCCCTGAAGACAGAATTATCTGAGCCTGATAATTGGGTACGCTAACAAGTGGTTATCTGTTTGAATCCCTCCAGAGCTTGAGACTAAAGTGACCTGAACCCACAAAACAGACAAGAGGGTTACCTTGTCTGTTCACTGTACACAGATCATACACTCAGAGATTGGCACTTTGGGAGTAGAGAGCTGACCGGCTGAGCAAGTCTGTGACAATAACCACATGGTTTCTGTCCTGCTTAGTGACTGTCAGTACCGCCCCCCCCCCCATACTCGTCTCCTGGATTCCTATGCCCTAGATGCATGATTTTGCACTTTTTGGCATTGAACCCCAACTGCCATGCTCATGACCACTCTTCAAGTTTCCAAGATCCCTGTGCATTCTCTCCACCCACTCATGAGTGTCCACCCTGTTACAGATGTTGGTATTACATGCAAAAAAGGTATACGTTCCCTTCTAGTTCTTCTGCAGTGTCACTTAAGAAGACACCTGAGAAGACTGGTCCCAACACTGAGCCCTGTGGCACTCCGCTGGTCACTCTTCCATCATAGAAACATAGAATTTAATGGCAGATAAGGACCGCTTGGCCCACCTAGTCTGCCCATTTTCCTACCTAACAGATAAGCTGCAGATCCTAGTTAACCAACAGCTTACTTCCTCCTACCCCCCACTAGGACTGCCTTATGTCTGTCCCATGCATTCTTGAATTCCCCCACTGTTCTTGACTCCACGACCTCCTCAGAGAGGCTGTTCCATGCATCCACAACCCTCTCCGTGAAAAAATACTTCCTCACATTACCTCTGAGCCGTCCCCTCTATCTTCAAATTGTGCCCCTTGTTCTTAGCATCTCTTTTGTGTATTAATCTTTTGTGGGACTGTATCAAATGCCTTGCTAAAATCTAGGTAGGCCATGTCCACAGCCCTTCCCTGGTCTACTACTTTGGTCACCCAGTCAAAGAAATCTATTAGAGTCGTCTGACATGACCTTCCCATCGTGAATCCATGCTACCTTGGGTCCTGTGCCCCACTGGCCTCTAGGTACTCAACAATTCTTTCCTTCAGAAGTGATTCCATCATTTTCCCTACCACTGAGGTCAAACTAACTGGTCTGCAGTTTCCTGCCTCTGTCCTGCTCCCACTTTTGTGAAGAGGAATCACATCTGCCCTCCTCCAGTCCTCAGGTACCACCTCATCCTCCCATGATTTGTTAAAGAGAATAGTCAGTGGTGTCACTAGTTCTACCCTTAGTTCTTTTAGAATTCTTGGGTGAATCCCATCAGGCTCCATTGCTTTGTCCACCTTCAATTTTATTAGTTCTTTCAGAACCCTTTCTTCTGTAAATGGACTGGTATCGATCCCCGTCTTCAGAGTGTTTCTCTTGTTTGGTTTAGGTACCTCCCCCTCCTCTTCCTTTGTGAATACTGAGCAGAAATATTCATTCAGTATCCCTGCTTTTTCACTGTCCCCCTCTACCCACATTGCCTCCCCTTTTTTAAGCCTCGGTATCCCTCCTTTGGTCTTTCTTCGCTCCCTAATGTACCTATAAAAGGTCTTATCCCCCTTCTTAACAGAATTGGCTGTCCTTTCCTCGGTTTGGGCCTTTGCTATTCTGACTGCCTTCCCAGCCTCTTTCTGCTTTAACTGATAAACTTCTCTGTCCTGCTTCTTCTGTGTTTCCTTACATTTCCTGAATGCTATCCTTTTCTCCTTAACCTTCCCTGCCACCTCTTTTGAGAACCATAGCGTCTTTTTCCTTCGTTGTGTTTTATTGATTTGCTTTACACAAAGGCTTGTTGCCTCTGTGATGGCTGTTTTGATTACTCCCCATTGGACTTTAGGAGGGCTGACTTTGGGAAAATGAGAGACCCTCCTTCTTGCCTGTTTGCAGTGCTTTTCTAAGGCACTCTCTATTTTCCAAAGTCAGCCCTCCTAAAGTCCAATACTCTTGCTTTTGTATGGCTTGATTGTATGGCTGTGTTTATCGTGAACCACACTGTTTGGTGGTCGCTTGTTCCCAGATAGCTACCCACCTCTAAATCTGAGATTCTTTCTCCGTCCCCATTTGAGAGTACCAGGTCTAAGATTGCTCCCTCCCGAGTGGGTTCCAATACTAGCTGTCTGAGGCATGCCCCCTGTAGGGCATCAAGAATAAGCCTGCTCTTGGATGTGCCTGCAGCAAAGGTGTTCCAGTTAACGTCTGGCATATTCAGGCCCCCCATCAACAATATCTCCCCTTTTTCTGCCATTCTAAGGAAGCCTTCTATCATTTCCTTGTCCATTCCTTCCCCCTGAGATGGGGGTCTGTATACAACCCCCGTGCGGATTGTGATGCCATTTTCTGTCTCCAGGGTGACCCAGAGTGCCTCATCTGCTCCCTGTTTACTCTTTAGTTCTGTTGCTTTGATCCCTTCCTTTACATAGAGAGCTACTCCTCCTCCTCTTTTACCCTCCCTGTCCCTCCTGTAGATTGTGTATCCTGGTATGTTGACATCCCAGTCATGGTTCTCTGTGTACCATGTTTCTGTGACTGCCACAATATCCAGGCAACCCTCTTCCATCAAGGCCACTAGTTCATGGAGCTTGTTACACAGACCATGGCGTTGGTACTCATCACCCTCCACTTTTGATAGCCTTACCCTTTTAGCCCCATTCCTGTCCTTACTGCCTTTGCCTTTTTACATTTACCTCTGTCCTGCTCCCTAATAACTTCTCTACCTTGGTGTTTACCTCACTAATTACCATGTTTTGTGGGGGGAGGCTGGGATTTCCCTGCTCCTTTTCAGTGCCTCCCCCCTTGGCTAGTTTAAATGCTTGCCAATGAAGCATTTAAACCTCTCACCTAGGATCCTGGTCCCCCTCCGGACAGATGCAGACCATCGCACCAGTATAGGTCTGCATCCCTCCAGGTGGCTCCCCAGTCCCCAATGATGCCAAAACCCTGAGCTCCACATCATTCGAGTGAGTGCCATTTACCACTGCCCTCTGCCTCCTATTTGGTATAGTTTCTAACCCAGTTCACCACTTTGAATACCACACCTTGGCTGCTCACATCAGCCTCTTACGTGGCACAGTATCAAAGGCCTTGCTGAATACCAGATAGGCCACATCCATTGTCCTCCTCTAAGCTATTTCCTTTGTTCCCTTGATCAAACAATGAGAGTAACTAGTATCAGTATTTTACTGATGAAAATGTGTATAGCCGAGGCTGAACACACAAAATATGGAATGTGGGGTATCTAACCAGGGGCTCTCCATGATCAAACCATACTAGTAACTAATCAGGACCCTGGGTGATCAAGCTGACTTAAGTTTACCTGCACTCCAAATTATTACATACAGCCCAGAGCCATGGTAAAGTCACAGTGGTACATGACAGTAGGGTTGCACAGCTGAACTTGCAGACATTTTAGTTGTGGAAGAGAGGAGATTAAACAATGGACCCACACTAGAAAGGTCAGTTATAAGACTGACTGTTCTGCAAGGTTACCCTGAAGCCACTCCTCATTATATATTCTATGAACCTCAGTGGCAACTTCCTAACAACATAAAGAAGGCACACCATGCCTGCTAAAAAGATAAGGGAAAGGGGAAATTGTTTAAACAGGAAAGATGCACTAAGCTGGAACTTGCTTCCAAGTATGACCTGGGAACACAAGAAAGTTATGTGACTTGCTCAGGATCACATAGTATGCAAAAGTGGGGGCTGATGGAATTCAAACCCATGTCTCCAGGTTTGCAGCTCAGTGCCCTTAAGCACTACGCCATAGGGGTAGGTGGAGCCAGCAGCTCAGAAAGAGATGCGATTCTCTGAGCTCCTGAGTATGCAGACCAAAATATTGATAAAATATAAAGAATGCAGGATGGGCAACTATGCATAATCAGTGTGTTGTGCCACAGAGAGGACCTGACTCTCTCTAACCTAAAGGGTGAAGCTCAGGAGGTCCGTGGGAATCAGAACCCTGAGGTGCAAGAACACACTGGTTTTGCATAAAGTTGCTCATCCTGTATTTTTTATAGTGTATAATATTACGTGAAATTTGTGTGCAGCAGTTCTTTTGCATCAAAACAAAACTGACTTGTGCAGTCTCTAGAGGTTTCAGAATACTGTTGTACCACAGAAGGGTAAAATCACAGTCCATGATCTCAGAACTGTGGTACAACAGCATTTTGAAAGGAGCAGGTAGTTTTATACTTACTGTGCCGGAGGTTTGAGTTTTAATTGAGGAAACGCCCTAAAAATTCAGCTAGATTGGATCATGCTCCAGCAGGGCCCTCTCAGCAGGCAATCATGCTGCAGGGTTTCCATAAATTTCCCAGCCACTGAAGGAAGACTGAACTGTCTATAATTGTTGGCATTGTTGGCAGATAAGGACCACTTGGCCCACCTAGTCTGCCTCTTTTTTTCCCTGCCTGTACTTTAACTGTAGGCCCTACCTGATATGTGGCCACCCAACCCCCCCTTTCCCAACTGAGAGTCCCTTCTGCCTATCCCATGTATGCTTGAAGCCCACCACTGTTTTTATTACCTTTACCTCTGTTGGAAGACTGTTATAGGCATTCCCCACTCTTTCAGTGAAGAAGTACTGCCTCACAACCCTCCTAAATTGCTGATCTCTGTCACAGCCTTCTCCTGGTTGCTACTCTTATATAAAGGGACATCCACTCTCCTCCAGTCCTCTGGAACCACACCTGTTTGCAGTGAACTGTTGAATAAGGCCATTAGTGGGCAACTAGTACCTTCCCAAATTCCTGTAGTACCCTTGGTTGCACACTGTCAGGTCCAGTAGCCTTGTCCACCTTCAGAGCTTCAACTCCCTTCAGGACTCTTTTCTCTGAATATGGACTTGGGTCCACCTATCCTCCTCCCCCCTTTCCTGCTACTCCATGGTGACCCCCCCCCCATCACCTAGAAGACTGAGCAAAAGTACTGTACGGTTGCGTAAGAACTTACTGTAACAGTAAATCTTTGAGAGTATCTCTTGCAGCATGTCATAACATGTGGGATTTTATTTAAATCTTTGGTAACCGGGTAAGTACACTGATCCAGGGGACCGTTTTCAGGCACGACCCGGGCCACACAGGTGGCAGTTACAGAGGTAGTGACACGTTATACAATGAGTACAAGCCATGTGGATATACAGACATCATTGGTGAACAAAGTGGATATACAGACATCATTGGTGAATAAAGAAAGTGACAAAGGAAAGTAAAATTAATGAGAGGCTGAAAAAACAATCAGTACATCATGATAAGAAACATAGAAATATAGACTTTGACGGCAGATAAGGACAGCTTGGCCCACCTATTCTGCCCATTTCCCTACCTACAGGATAAGCTGCAGATCCTATTCAACCAACAGCCTATTTCTTCCTACCCCCTACAAAAATTGCCTTATGTCTGCCCCATGCATTCTGGAATTCTCCCACAGTTTTAGACCCCACAACCTCCTCAGGAAGGCTGTTCCATGCATACACCACCCTCTCTGTGAAAAAATACTTCTTCACATTGCCCCCGAGTCATTCCCCTGTCTTCAAATTGTGTACCCTTGTTCTTGCACATCTCTTTTCCTGAAAGATGCTACCCTCTTGGACTTTGTTGATTCCACTGAGGTATTCAAAAGTTTCTATCATGTCCCCCCTCTCCCTCCTTTCCTCAAGGGTATACATATTAAGCTCCTATAGTCTCTCCTCGTATGGCTTCTCTTGTAGACTCTGCACCATTTAGCTGCCTCCTCTGGACTGCCTCCATCCTGTCTATGTCCTTGTGGAGATGGGGTCTCCAGAACTGGACGATATTCCAGATGGGGTCTCACCAACTGTCTGTACAGAGGAATAACAACTTCCTGTTTTCTGCTGGTGATGCCTCTCCCTATACATTCCAGTATCCCCCCAGCCCTCCCTACTGCCTTCTCACATTGCTTGCTAACCTTAAGGTCATCTGATATGATTACCCCCCAGGTTCCTTTCTAATTTTGTTGTTGTTATTACCTCCCCCCATTGCGTAATCTTCCCCTGGGTTTTTGTTTCCCAGGTGCATTATTTTGCACTTCTTTGCATTGAACCTAAGCTGCCATACTTCTGACCATTCCTCCAACCTTGCCAAGTCCCTTCTCATCCTTTCCACACCTCTTTGTGTAGCAGCCCTATTGCAGATCTTTGTGTCATCTGCAAAGAGGCATACTTTTCCTTCCAGTCCCTCTGCAATGTCATTTATAAAGACATTAAAAAGGACTGGACCTATTACTGAACCCTGCGGTACCCCACTAGTAACCCCTCTTTCTTCAGAGTGGACTCCATTTACAATTTCCTTCTGTGTCCTGTTGTCCAGCCAATGTTTTACCCAAGCTACCACCCTGGGACCCACTCCCAGGCTGGTTAATTTGACTATTAACCTTTTGTGTGGGACTGTGTCAAATGCCTTACTAAAGTCTAGGTAGGCCATGTCCACAGCCCCTCCCTGGTCTACTACTTTGGTCACCCAGTCAAAGAAATCAAATAGATTTGTCTGACATGACCTTCCCGCTGTGAACTCATGCTGCCTTTGGTCCTATGCCCCACTGGCCTCTAGGTACTCAACAATTCTTTCCTTCAGAAGTGATTCCATCACTTTCCCTACCTCAGAGGTGAAACTGACAGGTCTGTAGTTTCCTGCCTCTGTCTTGCTCCCACTTTTGTGAAGGGGACTCACATCCACCTTCCTCCAGTCCTCAGGTACCACACCTTCCTCCCATGATTTGTTAAAAAGGGTAGTCAGTGGTGTCACTAGTTCTCTCCTTAATTCTTTTAGAATTCTGGGGTGAATTCCATCTGGCCCCATTGCTTTGTCCACCTTCAGTTTAGGAGTTCTTGCAGAACCCTTTCTTCTGTGAAAGGACTGCGATCGACCCCACTATCCAGAGTGCTTCTGTTAATTATATTAGGCTGGATTGGATAAGCAACAATTATTATACAATTACTTACTAAGGGTAAGTGGCCAGTGCAAATTAATGCATGATGTAAAACAAACAAAAAAAAAACAAACATACAAGACAATAACCAACTGGGAGAGCCAAGAAGCAGGCAGTGAGGGATGTAAGACAGGAGTCCAAGACTCCAAAGAAATGAATGAGCGAAGGGGAGGCCAAAGCAGCCCAAGACGGAAAAGTCAGAAAGGAAGGGGGGAGGGTTATTCAACCTAGCAACGGCATGTGGCCTCATCAAGCAGCCAGGATTTGATATGTGTCTTGAAAGTGGCATGGGAGTCCAGAGAGCAAGCAGACGGGCATGGGGATTCTGTTCCAGAGTGGGAGCAGCTACAGATAATGCTCTGCTACCCATAGCCAAGGAGACTTGGGGATATCCATGGGGGGACTGAGGATGCACGCAGACACGTCGAGGGAGTTCTGGTCTTGACAAGAGACATATAAGGGGAAGCTTCACCATGCCTGATGGTGCTGTCCAGGAGGCAGCCAAGCCTGTAATCAAATCTGCAGTGTAGTGGGAGCCAGCCAAGAGTCTGGTAGAGGTGGCAGTGGTGAGTGGAATATGGTGCCAGTTGAGTGAAATGACATATGTTGTTGTACGTGAAGCAGAGTTGTGCACGCAAGTCTGAGGATGCGTGTGAGTAAATAGGGGAGCAGTAGTTAATCAAGGGTAGCATGTTGCCTTGAGCAATGGCTAAATGGACTTCCCTGGTCCGGAGTGACGTTATCCGATAAGCCACACCAAGTTTCTGGTTAATACAGTGGATAACAGAGGAGATATGATCGGAAAAGGACGGGTCCAGGATAACTCCCAGATATTTGAAAGTTAGTACATTTTAAAGTACAGTGTCCTCCGGTGAGACTACTGAGAGGGTGTACCTTTGGATCCAAATAGCATGGATTTCGTTTTTTTTTTTTTTTTTATCATTAACAATTAGGCGATGTGAGTGGAACCAGGTGTGTGCCGCATAGTAGTTACTGGATAAAGCCCTGGCTATATTCTCAAGAGCCTTGTCACTAGTTAAGCTAAAAAAAAAATATATCGGGGGAACTTGATGATCCACGAGCCCCATGTCGCGTATTTTATTACCGTGTTGAGTCATGGTCAACCTCCCCCGCCCCACATAACTAGAAAAGAAAGTCCTTTTTTCTAGTTCGGTAATCCTCCCCTTGCTAGTGTGAGTCTGAAAGGCGGAGTCTCGTGACTACGTCACAGGAGCAACTCCTGCTCCCTGGAAGCGTGCGTCTAAAGGGGCGGGGTCTCGCAAATGATATATATTATAAGCTCGCGCGGAAGTACTGCCTATTCGAACTGGGAAGATTAGTGTTTGTTGTTCTTCATCAGCAGTCTAGAGAGAAACGGTAAGGGAGAATTAAAAAAAAAAAGAATTGGATAATTTAAAAATTTCATTTATTACAATTAAATTGGATATCCATATAAACTCAGTCAATGAGTGATAACGAGTTGCGCCTGGGGACACACTGATACGAAATTGAAACAAATAATATACTGGTAGTTGAATTAGAGTTGTATTACGTAAAACCCTCCCGACCATTTATTTTGGAGTTCTCATTGATTTGCAGGAGAGCGAATAATTTGTTGGTCACGTTACTTTTTTTTTTAAATTTGACACCGAAAAGGTATTCAGCGCTGCCCACGACCCGCTCTAAGAATAAATTGCAAAGAGCGGCAGTTCAGTTGTGGGTTTGCTAGGCATATTTATTAAACATTTAAGTGGGGAATCAATACAGAAGGAACATCGTGGCGGGGAAGTGTTTATAATTCTGCAGTATTATGGTGACTGGTGCTGTAATTTAAAATGTTACTGTAAAATGCGTGGGACATGTCCAGGGTTTGTGGCGCAGTTTGAAAACAACCTTGACAAAATGGCGCCGGTTTCGCGGGGATACGGCAGTAAAGGCGGAAACGACGGGTGGCTATACAAAATGGAGTATGCGCACGGCAGCCTGTATAGTGCGCTCGCCTCACAAAGGGAGTAAGCACGCGGATGTTGGGCGCGCTTTAGAGAAGGGGATATTTTTGGCATTCAGACAGGACTCCAGCTAGTATATGCACACTCGGTTGGGTGTAATCGGGTCGTTGCCCCCTTTCCCGCCAATAAATTTTTAGTTCAGTTGATATAGAAGAGCAAGAAGTGAAGAGGTTGAAGTGGTATGGGGGACTTGGCAGACTTAAATTATGTTTTGCTAGCGTTTTGTATTGGTATAGCTTTCCCATTATTTTTAAAACGGGAGTGGGGCATAAGTGTTTTAGAACAAAACTAAAGTGTTGCTATTTGTCCTCTGATTCTAAGTGTTGTGAGCCAATGAAACAGTTTCAGATGACGGTGCAAGTAGGAATAGTTTGTTTCACGTTTAAAACGCCCCAAACTTTATGAATTATTGTGTTGGGCAGGGTCAGTAAGCCATTTTAAAATGGAGATCGGGCTTACTAAAGCTATGCTGTTTGCCATCTGATACTAAATTAGTGCAGTGAACCAACATAAAGGGATTAGGCACACAGGAATTTATGGTCCCATCAATTTGCATTTTTTTCCTACCCCAAGGACAGACTGGTGTGGAGTTGACTACAGTAAAATGCACTGCAACTCTGTCTCAGTGGCATTTATCACCATCCACTTTCTCTCTCTTCTCCCCCAGAGAGAAACGATCCATCATGGGTGATGAAGGGAAGCTTTTCATTGGTGGCCTGGACTATAGGACAGATGACCGCAGTTTGGAAGATGTCTTCAGTAAATATGGCAAGATTTCTGAAGGTAAATGCTTTTATTGGAAATGAAATTTACCTGTTACTGATTTATGTAATGTTTTAGCAATCAATTGTTTTTTTTCCCCCTTTCTTAGTTGTAGTGATTAAGGACCCAGAAACACAGCGCTCAAGAGGGTTTGGGTTTGTAACGTTTTCAAATCCCGAAGACGCGACAGATGCAATGCATGCAATGAATGGAAAGGTATTATACGTGCATTTGTTGTACAGGCATGGTACATAGATACATAGACAGTGTCGGCAGATAAGGGCGTATGGCCCACCCAGTCTGCCCATTTGAGCTTGTAAGTTCAGTTTGTTTTCCTAGAAGTCTGTTGCACCTTAGCCCTGACCTCCAGAATTCCTTTGTCTATCCCATGCATTCTTAAATCCCATGATTGTTTCAGCCCCCACCACTTCCTCTGGCAGGGTGTTCCACTTGTCCACCACCCGTTCTGTGAAAAAATTCTTTCTCCTGTTTCCTCTGAATCGTCCTCCCTCCAACTTCATCCCATGCCCTCTAGTCCTGGAACATCTTTTTCGCTTAAAGTGTTTTCCTGCACTCTCTTTCTCCCTGTAAGATACTTGTATGTCTCTATTATATTCCCTCTCTCCCTCCTCTCCTCCAGGGAGTACATGTTCAGTTCCTTCAACCTGTCTTCATAGGACTTGTGATGCAATGCATGCACCATCTTTGTTGCCCTCCTCTGAACCTTCTCTACCCTGTCTTATGTCCTTACGTAGGTATGGTCTCCAGAACTGTACACTGTACTCCAGGTGGGGCCTCACTGGCGCCTTGTATAGCTGAATTATGACCTCCTTTTCCTGCTGGTAATGCCCTGCCTATACATCCCAGCATCCTATTTGCTTTACCTGCTGCCTTGTCACACTGTTTCCCTACCTTGAGGTCATCAGAGATGATAACCCCAAGATCCCTTTCCTGCTTGGTGCATGCTATATCCTCACCCCCCAACTGATATATTGTACCAGGGTTTTTGTGCCCCATATGCATTATCTTGCACTTCTTTGAATTGAATTTCAACTGCCAAACCCCTGATATATTAGGGTTGTTTGGAGGGGGGGTCATTAAAGAGCCTCTTCTTGGCTGTTTTGGACCCTAGCACTGCAAAATTCGGTATGCACCTTCTTAGTGCTTGGTTCTCAACAGTCTACACTCCATGAGCTGATAGTAAGATGCTTAATTTGAGAAGTTCAAGGTGACTGTAGTGTTTGAGAGGGTAAATATGGATTTGTTGGAAAAGAACCTTTAGGTACATCCATTTGCCCAGTGTCCCTGCTTGTTCTGTCATCACTGATCTAGTCAGGTTGCTCGCGTGCCACCCCCCTTTCCGTGACTAAATATGCGCCCCTTCCCCGTTTCTCTAATATGCCTCTCCCCGTGCATGCTTGCTCTAGCAGGCCGTTCCAGTCATCCACCACTTTCTGTGAAACAACGCACATCTCTCCCAAACTCCCCCTTTCATTGCAGGTACCCCTTGTTCTAGAGCTTTTCTTTGAAATGGGTCCTCCACTTGCACCTTGTTGACTCCTGTGAGGAGCTTGTAGGTTGCTGTCAGGTTTCCTCTTGCTCCTTTATTCCAGGGAGTAGTCTTCAGAGTCCCTGCAGCCTTTCCTCTTACGAATTCTTGTGCTAACCCCTTCACCATTTGGTTGCCCTCTCCACTTTCATTATCCTTGTAGAGGGCTCCCAGAACTGGACACAGTACTCTAGCTGGGGCCTTGCTAGTGAGTGATACAGGTGTAGCATCACTTCTTTCCTGCTAGAAATCCTTTCCAGCGCATCCCAGCATCCCGGGCCTTTCCCACTAGTTTGTAACTTTGTCGAGCTGTAAGTAATGTGGTATAATGACCATTGGATCTTATTCCTTGCTCGACTCGGCCCAAAAAAATATGCACAGCCCCTAAGTACATGACCTTGTACTTTCTGGCACTAAAACTCTTAACAACCCTGATTATTCTTACAGTTCCTTGGAACCTGTTGCATTCTCTCTAATCCTTCTTGAGTGGGGAACCATGTTACTGAGTTTTTTAACTTGATGTATTAAGTTCATTGATTTTTGGCCATATCCATCTAGTTATGCATTACTAGCATCCACAAGCTGCTGTGTATGAATATTTTGTCCATTTCAATCCATATGGCACTAAACTGCCACTCTTCTATTGCTTGAATGGCTACCATATATCGCCACTCTTTGCCTCCTATTCCTCTACCAGTTTGATAGACCTCTTGGGCTGCATAAACTAGCCTCCTGTGTGGCAGTGTTGAGACTTACTGAAGTCTAGATGGGCCATGTCCACCTCTGGTAATCCAGTCAAATTTGAGATTAGTTGAACAGATAGCCAGTATTTGTGAATATTTGATCATTTTTGTTTAAATGGTGCATGCTTTTGAATGTTTTTGTAAATACTGTACTTGCATAGATATTGTTGGTAAATGAGGGCCACCAGGCCTATCCAGTCTGCCAGTTTATACTACCTGACTAAGCAGCCAGTGATCTATCTGGTCACTAGCTTTTTCTTCCTGTCTGGTCTCTAATATTCCTTTATACTTGTCCCATGCATGTTTGAAGCCTGCCACTATGGGGGTGGCTACCACTTCATGAGGCAGGCTATTTCATGCATCCACCACCCTCTAAAAAAAGAACTTGCTGACATTACCCCTTATGCGGCCACCCATCAGTCTCTTATCATGCCCTCTTGTTCTTGCACAACTTTTAAACTGGAATATGTTGTCCCCTCATGCCTTGTTTATGCCCTTGAGGTATTTGAGCACTGCTGTCATGTCACTTCTCTCCCTCCATTGCTCCATGTGCAAATTGAGGTTTCTGACTCTTTCCTCGTAAGGCTTGTGTTGCAGACTGCTCACTATTTTGGTCTCTCTCCTCTGCACACTTGTCAGTGTACTTATGAAGGTGTATTCTCCACAATTGGACACAGAACTCAAGGTGAGGCCTCGCCATGGTCCTGTACAGTGGCACTATCACTTTCCCTCGTTTGGCTTGTGATTCTCCTTCAGTACCCCCCCCCCCAAAAAAAAAAAAAATCCAAGCGGCATTTACCGCCATCTTGGCAGTCTGCCTTGTGGCCTTCAGGTGGTCTGATCGACTCCCAAAGTTCCTCTTCCTTAGTAACTGCCAACAACTCTCCCCTCAATCTGTAACCTGCTCCAGGATTCCTGCACCTGCATTTGTGTTGAACCTCAGTTGCCATGCATCTGACCATCTTTTCAACCATTCCTGGTCTCTTCTCATCCTTGCCACCCTTCCGGGATGTCCACCCTGTTACAGATCTTTGTCATCTGTGAACAGGCAAAGCTTTCCCTCTAGCCCATCTGCAGTGTCACGAAGATACTGAAGAGGACCTGCCCCAGAACTTACCTTGAGGCTCCTCACTGGTCCATCCCCCTTTTCCTCTGATTGGGACAGTTTACCACTACTCTCCTGTTGGTCCTTTAATCAGGTTTCAACCCAGTTTACCACCTTGTGTCTTAAACTCTATCTTCAGCTGTGAATTGACTTGATTAAATACATGGAGCAAACCTTGTTCAGTGAGCTGGTGGGTGGCATAGTGGTGAATTCAGTTTCAATTTTGCACCACCATTCATTGGTACTGAATGGGTCCTTGCAGCCAAAACAGGGAACAGCCAGTCCTAAGGTGTGTGTTTTTTTTTTTTTTTTTTACTTGACTAGAGCAGCTAAAGGTAGTGCTTCCTGTGGAAGACTACACTCTGCATGCAGTCTCTTGTGTAGTCTGTGCCACAGAGCATCCACTGAGAACGAGGACATCTAACTGGCTGTGGCAGGACGATCACTACCTACTGGGCTTTTGGAGGTGGGGAACTTTGGTCCCTGGCCCCATGTGTGTTTGGGGGGGGGGGGAACATAAATCCCAGAATCGCCTGCAGTGCTTGTTGAGATGTGTTATAAACTGCTTTTGTTTGCTGGTCCTTCTGTCCTGTCTGGTGCTAATAAGTGCAGTCACAGAGGACTGTACTTGGACCGGGGAGAAGACCAGCCCCATTTTAATAAACTACAAGCAGATTGAGTTTTGTTAAAGCAGTTGTGCAAATATGTTCCAAAAAGCTGGCTTCAACTAGAATACAAATATTAGCATGCCTGTTGTGCCTAATTTCTAGATACCTCAATTGCTGTGTGCCATGGCACATTTTTCCATTGTTAATTTTGACATATGCAAGGTCATTTTCAGCTCTTGCTTAATTGCACTACTTGTATGGAATTTCCTTTGCAGACTGTTGATGGACGACAGATCCGTGTAGACCTTGCAGGCCAGTCCTCGGGTAGACGTGGCGGTCGGGGAGGAAGAGGTGAGTGCATATTAAAGGGTTGGTTTCTTGAATCACTTGTTTCCTGCCGTGCTGTTGGGTTTAGGTTGGTTCCCGACTACCTCCAACTGGCTGGGGTTCTGAGGTGGCGGCAGCTGTGGAGGGCACCAGTTTGTCGTTTCTCCTTCCCCAGTCCTCTTGCCCTGTAATGGAGTAGTTGCAGCATTGAATTGCTCGAATGCCAGCTCACTAACTTGCTTCTTAACTCTGCACACCTGCACTCTAGTTTGTCAGTCAGTAGGGCAGTCATCCCTGCTGGTTGTGCCCGATTGCAACAGTGTAAGGGGGCATGCTCCTTCTCAGGCTGCCTATAACTGTTTGGGTTAGACTGGCAAATTTATAATCTTGCAGTTCCCTCTGGCTGGTTGGGCCCCCCCCCAAAAAAAATTGCATCAGTTGTCATTTTGGTGCAACTTTGTGCTTCAGGATGACAGGTAGCAATGTCATAGTGGGACCATAACATTATTGCATTAATATTCTGTGGTACATATTAATCTCAGTAATAACTGGTTGGTGATCAACTGAGCAGAAGCTGTCAAACTGTTCTATAACGATTATACGTGTGTGTGTGTGTTGTAATGGTTTCATTATACGTGTGTATAATCACCCATGTATAACAGAATTCCATTAAGCACCTTTAGCAAAAAAATGTAAAATAAAAAAACTCAGTGGAACAAGTCATGAAAAATAAAACATGGGGAAGTGTCTTCAGATTTTATGCACACCCTCAGTGTACGATGCTGTGAAACTCCAAAAGCAAAAGCTCTTTTTGGGAGGTGGGTGGGGTTATGGGGCATCAGACACTGGGGTGTTCATAAAATCCGTGATATGCACACTTGCCCATTCAGCTGTTCTATATTGTAAGTTTTGGGGGTATACATCGCTTGTCTACTACATTTAATAAGTTTCATTTTACCAGTAAAATGCAAACTTAATTATTGGAAGGTGATAAAGGGTATTGGCATGACGCAGTTGTGGTCTGGTTCTGCTGTACCATTGTGTCCATCTAAACCCACCTTCTGCATTCATGAGATGCATGAATGTGAAATTTATGTTAAAGCATCAGTGCATAATAGCAGTGGAGTGACACATTTGATGCAGATAAAATTTGGAGCCAAGAGGCATCACCATTTGAAATATATAGAGGCAGCAGGGTGGAAGCCCCAAATGGGGGTGGAAAGAGACCTAAAAAGATTGGACTGGTTGAAGGATTGGCAGCTGGGGTTCAACGCACAGATGTGCAATGTAATGCATAGAGTGCGGGGGGTGTCTCATGACCTGAACTTTTCAAACCAATGTGACAAGATGGTGCAGCTCTTGGTGTCTTATGCAAACAAGCAAATCTGCCCTTCTGCAATGTGGGCTGGCCTGGTGGCGCTGAGGCGCTGGGTGCCTTGCGCCTCTCCCCACTGGCAACTCATTCAGGAAGGGGCACAGGACACTAGGGGAATGTGTAGCAGGATTGAACTGCCAACAGGCAGCTCCTCTCCATGAGGTATCTGAACAACACTTGGCCATTGACTACCTGGCAGTGGAGGCCAGGAGACTGAAGGCTAAGGGAGCCAGGGCGCTAGGCCAGTGGGATTGGAGGAAGGGTCCATTACCTGAGCAAGAGGGCACATGTGCCTCCACACACATGTGCCACTCTGGGGGCCCTGGGTGAAGGGGAGAAAATACCGGAGGGGAAAAATAGTGTGACTGAGGCAGGATGGAGCCTCGGGGCCAGCTCTGGGGGTCTGCCAGGACACGCATAGTGTCTGAAAGTTCATGAATGACCACGGTGACTGGTAGCTTGGAAGACACTGCAGTTGCTGCGAGAGAAGCACCTTGATGGAAAGACTGGTTCTTGAGGTACCCCACTGGTCACACCTCTAGCTATGCTTTCCTGAAGAATTCGGCATTTGTTAACCAGAACCTCATGGTTCCAACATGTCTAGTCTAGATGTCTCTGGTTCTTCCCCAGGCTGTTGGAGCTCCCAGACTGGGAATGATTTAGTCGCAGCGATTGGGTCTGGATTGACCTGTCCCTTACCATGAGTAACTGATCCTAAATCCAAAAGTTCTTGTTTATAAGAATATTTCCTGAATGTCATTCTGGAAATGGTAGTGCTGCAAACAGTAAATGCCTGAAACAACCCAACATTACAGGAAATTGGGGGCTTGTAGCAAAGTCCATAAGGGATCGCTGGCAGGCCTATAATTTACTAGAGTGGTGCCACAGGACTGGAGAACAGCACATGTAGTGCCCCTCACAAGTGGTCCCAAGGATGACCCAGAATTGCAGACCAGTCAGTCTGACCTCCAATGTGGGCAAGCTCATGGAGACCACACTAAAGGAAAGGTTGGAATTGGAGTATCTAGAGGGAGCATGGCCTCCAGGGATGCAAGGCACGGGGGTGTCACACTTTTTGGCTATCACTAAGGCAATAGACAGGCCAAGCAGTAGAATGCCTCATATCTTTATAGTAAGGCTTTTGAACCACCTTTAGCAAGACATTCTGAAGGATGTGCAGTGCTGTCTTTATAAGGTTTGCTGTGCTATGTGAGACTGCAGTGTGTGAACCTATGTTCCAAACTCTTTAAGTTGCACAAATTGTATCGAGTGTGACACTCATGGTAGAGATGGCTGCATAATGTGATTCCTGAAGTTAAAACAATGTAGAACAGTTTGGAATAAGTATCAAACAGTATTTGGATAACTAGACTGACTAGGAGATTCCTATCAAGGCGTGTCAAACTCGAGACCATGGCTTTTCCATGGAGATTAGCTGGAGGGAAACTGCTTTATAGCCTTGTAGTACTAAATATTTTTTGTTTTGTTTCACAGGAAGAGGGGGGTGGAGATGGATATGGTGGCAGAAGTGGTGGCTATAGTAGCGGTGGCTACAGTAGTGGTGGCTATAGTAGCGGTGGATATGGTGGTGGCTCCAGGGACTACTACAGCAGAGACAGGTAAACCAGATTTGCATTGCTGTCAACACTGTTCAGTGTGCTATTCAGCTAGTAATGTGGGTAAATTGTCTGTTTTTTTTTTTTTTCCCCAACAGACAGGGAGGAGGAGGAGGATATCGAAGCTCCTACAGAGACAGCTATGATTAGTTCATGGTAAGTAGCTTGGAGAACTGGGTGATTGCTAACTTAATGGGGATTGTTAATTCAAATTTTGAAGCCTGTCACCCCAAGGTTATTTTAACTAGTTTGTCAATGCAAGTCAAATGATTTGCTTCCTTGGCAGATTCCTAGCCTAAAAGGCACATCACAGAACTGGACAGTACTGACTTAATTCTAGGTGTCCTGGTTGGAGTGGGCTATTACCCACTTTTTTTGCATTTTACATGGTCATGATAAAAACTGTACCATCTGCAGCTGGACCAGGAAGCCTTTCATGGACCATGTTACTGCATCACTTAGTCTAGGGGTGTGGCATGAGTCATGTGTTTTCAGATCAGATAAGGTCAGTTTTATTCACAAAACCTACATGGAAACTGGTTTTCCGGCAGAACAGGACTTTTGGGCCTAGTTAGTCTGCCCCAAATTCTCTGCCTATTCTGACACCTGAAATTTCTTGTTACTAGCACCCCCTATCCTCTAGCAAATTTTACTTTGTACATGTTCCACTTATGCTTGAAGCTTCTTACTGTCTTGGCCGCTACAGCTTCACCAAGGTAGGGTGTTTTTGGACATCTAACCGAGGAAGTATTTACTCGTGTCCTTCCATGCCCAAGTCTACATCTGGCATGTTAAGACACCCAAAGGTAGTAAGTACTTCCCTGCCACTGTCCTAACAGTCCCTCCAAAGGACCTGTTCATTTTCTCCCCTCCTATTCCTGATTCTTAGTTTACCTATAGTACCTTTAGCCCCACTGGTGACCCTGTTTCTCTGGCCTTTTCATGCCTCCCCTCACATACATACAACCCAGCCTTTTTTTTCCCCCTCTGCCCTGTCCTTATGGAACATGGTGTACCCTGGGATGGCCACATCCCAGTTGTGGTTGCACCATGACTGATGTGATTTGGGACTCTCTCCACTTAAAGGTCCTGGATTTTGTTTCCTAGGTTCCTTGCATTGGCACACATGGCTTTCTATCGCTTTTATCCTGCCTCCTTTCCTCCCGTTGCCTTAAGTCTCCTTTTCAGCCCCTTACACAACCTGTTTCCTTGCTGACCCTGCTAGCCTTGCTTCCCTTCCTTTGTTTTCCAGTCCCTCACCTTTTGCACAATCACTTGGTTTCCACAACCTTTGTTCCCTTGCTGACCCTCCCAACCTGCCTTCCCTCTGGTTTTTGCTTCCCATTGCCCCTGGGGAATTTCCTTCACTGATGTCCTATTCCATTGGGGGTCTGGGCAGTCGTCCACCTCTCCTTTGAGTAGTATAAAGAAGTTTGTTGTGTTTTTTTTGTTTTTTGTTTGTTTTTTAGGGTCTATTCCCCCCTTTCAACACAGGGGGTGCCCTCACCTCCTGTTAGGTGATGCCTCCTTCAAATATTTTCATGCTTTTTTATTTACATCCCTTGTAAAATAGTTCCATCTGCTTTGTGTTGAGAACTCTTGCATAAGCCAACCATGCTTGCATGTTTTGTGACGTCTGCACAACATGGGGGAAGTGGGAATTGTTGAACGAGGAAAGGTGCACTAAGCTGGAGCTTGTTTCCAGGTGTGACTTGGAATCACAAGGAAGTCCAGTGACTTGCTCAGGGTCACAGTATGCAAGTGGGAGCTAATGAAATTCAAACCTAGGTCTCCAGCTCTGTGCCCTTACCCACTACATTATACTGCCTCCCAACAGCAGGGGTGCGCTCCATGGACTTCAATAAGTGTCTGTACTTTGATTTTTGAGAAAGGAAGGCCACAGCTCAACTAACAGGCCACCGCTTAACGGTCCTTTTTTCAAAATTGGTACACAAGTATAAAAAATGTTAACTTGGAGGCACCCTTTATGTTGGGGACACTTGACTAAAATTTTGCTCTCTGAAATTCCCATCAGATTAGAATCTAAACCTGCTTGGGTCTACTGTAAACATCCTTGACTTGGGGTGGGGGGCTAGAGCAGATCTGTCATGGATGCAACTGTTTTTAAACTATCCAGTCATCTCCACCCATGCAAGTTGGATTTGGTATCTACATCTGAAATGTAGTTTGTATGCATGGCTAGATCTTGCGTTGGAGGAATCTCTTGTAGCAGGCAATTACTGGTAGGACTCCATTGTCTCATTAGGACCACACAGCACACGGGTAGATGGGAACACCCCAACATCCTCCAGTTTTTCGCTGTCTGATCTAGTCACGTCTTATCTGCAGGCAAACCGCAGCCGTTTCAGTTGCCATTTTCATGCCCTTATTTCTCACCTTGGGTTTTCTTTACTTGTATCTTTCCCTTCCTTGTCTACATATGAGCATCGCAACAAGTATGCCCATGGCCAGCAAATTCCCAATGACTAAGCAGGAGGGTGGTGGTAGGGGTTGAGTTCTCCCTCTGGCTGCCCAAGTGGAGGAGGATCACAAGGGATGGCTGGGTACTTCAGATGATGGAGCATGGTCACTCGGTTTCTAGAGTGGCCTCCAGACAATTCTTTGCCCCACGTTCCCTTGATGTGGGAGGAAATCATACCCTACTGCTAGCAAGCTACAGAGCTGGTGCAGGTATCTCTGCAGGGAATGGGGTACTGTTCCCATTTCTTTTAGTCCATCAGCAAATGGGAGACCACTGGCCCATCCTGGACTATGGCAAATTAAATCTCCATTCAGTACAAAAATTCAGAATGGTTAAGCTGCAAGGCCTCCTTCCATTGCTGCATCGGGGATGGATCTATTCCCTGGACATGCATGATGCATACCTGCACATCAGAATGTGCGCTTCTCACAGGTGCTATCTGTGCTTCAGTTTTGTTCCAGGCACTCCTTTCTCTTGTCTTCAGTTCCCAGGGTCTTTAACCTAGCTGTGGTAGTGGCTGCTGTCAGCCAGGGATTTATCTTCCCATACCTCTTCCAGGACAGCGGGGTGACCATCAGTCTGGTCCAAGTCCTTCTTCCAGCACCTTCTGTATATGTGGTGGTTCTGGACACAGCCCAGGCATGGCCTTCCTTCCCAGGACAGAGCATCCAGCTTGATGGAGCTGGTCAGCTTTCTGTACTAGCCTGCCTGTTTGTGTGCCTGTTGGCTTGTATGGCAGCTGCCATAGTTACTGTCTCTCTGGCCTGTCTACACTAGAGTGCCCCAGTGGATACTTAGTTCAGTGGGGTTAACATAGACTGAACGCTACCAAATGGTCATGATCTCTAACCCAGTATAGAGGGTTCTGCAAACCCAAGGGCTGTGGTCTGTGGCTGAGGGCCATCTGCATATAAATGTCCTAGTTGTGAGCTGTGCTGTATATGCCTTTTGGGCTTTCCAGACTCTCCTCACTGGGTCTGCTGCTGGTCCAGACACCAGCGTGGCCCATACATCAGCAAGTGGGTAGGGGGGGGAGACCCACTTTCTTCTGTCAGGAGGCAATTAAAGTATGATACTGGGCTCTGGGCCATTGTTTCGGCTCCACATGTTCCAGGTGTGCATAACGTATTAGCGGACAGCTTAAGCTGGGTCCCAGTCTCGAGCACACAAGTGGAGGCTTCTGTCCTTCAGAGTGTCTTGTTCGACCGCTGGGGTTGGCCAGAGTTCAACCTTTCAGTCCCCATCGACCAAGCTTTTCATCACTCCATTTTAGCATTGCCAGATTTGGTTTCCTCTGTTCCAGCAGCTGGCAGGGGAGCTTCCAGTTCCTCTTTCAATATGCACAGGCTTGCTGTCCCAGGAAAAGAGCACACTAGTCCACCCGGTCCTCTGGTTGCTTCTGAAGACTTGGACATTTCTCACTTTGGGGCCCTCCAAGGTGGCAGATCTTGGTGGTGGCTCGTAAGCCTCCACCAGAGCCACTTACTCCATAAAGTGCTTTGCACTGCCTGGATCCTTCACGTGTCCAGTTATCCAGATCCTGGAGTGCCTACTGTCTTCCAAAACGCCATTGAGGTGCATCTGTCTGCCATCCTGTGTACTATGTACCTATGGATGGGTGAGCGGTACAGCTTGATGTGGCCTGTATGAGACCCCAATCCATAACCCTGTCCTGTCTTGGGATCTCAAGTTTATTAAACTCAACCTGCCTCTTTTGAACTGGTTGCGTCTATTGTGGAAGGCGTTTTTAGTTGCTGTTCATCGGATGATTTCCAAATGTCAAGTCCCTTTAGGGAGCCTTGCTTGGTTTTTCATGTACTAATCCTGTTTTCTCATTAAAGGGAATCTTTTGTTCTCCAGAGCATGCCAATCCAAAGGAAGTATTTCCCCTTTGGATGTTTCATAGAATTTTGCATTATTGTATACACAGAACCAGAGGTCAGGAAGTCTGCTTTTTTTCACCCCATTTGCCGTGTCCAAGTGATTGTCCAACTTTTTGCTAACAAAAGTATAAGGAGTTTCTGGGTACTCCATTGCCATTCCCTGGATGGCTGCTTCGGTAGCCTGTTTCCATAATGTCAGTTGCAGAAGTGTCTGCAGCAACCACTTGGAGCTCTGTTCACTTTCATGAAGTGATGCTGCCTGACTAATTCAACTTTGATCTGGCTGTGTTGCAAGACCTTAGTTTCACTTCCACCCACCTTCATAGTGCTGTCGGTTGTTAAAACTGCTTGCTGCTTATCCTACCTGCGAAGGCCTGCTGCAAGAGATGTCCTGCGATGCAAGAACTTACCATAACAGCACATCTTCAAGGAGCTTTTTTGCATCAGGCCTTGCCTTTCTCTCCCTCTTTCTCTCTAGGCCTGTTTTATTCTGCATAAGCTTCCTCTCCATGAGGAGACATTCGGCCTTTCCTTTTCCTTAGAGCCTCTTCTCCTGTTTTTCTCAGATGGATGTTCAGTGGTCTCTGGGACTGAGATGACAGGAGGTGGGCAGTCCAAATCTGGTAGGGGGTGGGGGGACTGAGTGGGAGGTGGGCAGCCCCATTTGGACTGCTGGCTAGAAAAGCCCATGTGGTCCCAATACCAGACTTGAGTTCTACCTGTTATGGCCTGCTGCAAGAGATCTCTTAAGATCTACTGTACTTTCACCTATGAAGGCTTGAGGGTTTCCTGGCTTAGTATTGGTAGTAAGGAATAAGTAGTCAGTCCTAGGCCACCCAATCCAGAGGCAGCATGGCATGCTACCTTGCTGGCAATTCAGGTTTGGGAATGAGCCCTGGGTACTGGCAAATGGGTGGAGGAGCTAGTGGAGTGCTGTCACCAGTTGCAGTAGAGGAGACTGGTGCTTACACAACTGACTGAGGTGCTGTTGAAGGAAAACCTGATGAGAGGTCTCGTCCCGCCTCTTGGTACTCCACTCCGCACAGGCATTCAGCTACACAGCTAATAAAAGGAGAGAGGGTGAGGTCTTTGAACACAGTGTCACATCAGCAGGCCTGGGTGAGATGAAAACCGAAGAGACCCTTTGCAATATTCTGTTTTTTAATGCACGCACAGAACACTTCTTGGTGATGCTGAAATCTGTCGAACAAGTTCTGGTGCACCACAGCAGTTAAATGTAGAGGGTACAAATGTAGTGTACTGTAGCGACAAGACAGGAAACTGTTCAGATGTTTCATATGGTTTCACATCTGTTTATATAGGTATCTGACCTGCAAACAAAAAAGCTGTGAAATGTGTGTAATTAAAAAAACAAATATTCGAGCTGTGAATGCTGAAAATTGTTGCAACATTTCAGAATATATTTTAAAGAATAGATGCAAAATGGCACAGAACTGGTATTTGTGATGGGTTGCTTGTGGTATAACCGACTGGGTTGGGAAGGGAAGGAAAATGCTGTCCATTTGCTTCCGTGTCTTTACAAACTGTGCCTGCTTCTTGTCCTCATGCTGCACACGAGTAAAATCCTCCTGATTCAAGATCGTCCTTCCAATGGCTGTATTTATAAAGATTTTTGGAGCTTCGCCGAATCGTGTAGTCCATCTCGTTCTCTGGATATGTGTGTTATCAGTTTTGCCTTGTCTAACACAGCCTGACAATTTGTAACACAAATGCATAACATGGGTTTTCCTTTATTTTGTTTTCATAAGCTCCTGTTAGTTTTGAAGTGTTTTCAAAAGTGTCGAAAGAACTTAAATCTCTGGGTGAGCATTTGGAAAGCCATGGTAGTGAGCGGCGAATGACAATACAATGGCTGATTTTAACAATGTGTGTAACAATGAGAATTCTGCAATTGACTGTTTTCATAACGAATACTTCATTTTGGTGTACATAGCTAAATTTCTTCGTTCACCCAGAGTCTATTTTTTAGAATTTTTTTTACACTTGTCCAAGCCGGTGATGCACAGGATTATAAAAGTCGAGATACTTTCATAGATTTTGGTTCTTGTAACACATTGTTGTGATGTATCAAGGTTGAAATGGGGCAATGGGCCTATGGTCAAAGTAAAAATGAGGCAATGGGCCTATGGTCTGATTTCTATCAACTTGATACTTAAATGCTTCTAGGATTCTCAAATATGGGTGAAATGGCCTCTGAATTCATATTTGTTCTGTACAATAAATGAGCCAGTAAAAGAGAGCTCCAAAAGTTCATTATACTGTCCTTTTTTTACTGAGAAAAATGCATATTCCATTCTGACAATGTACCTGAAGTGGCTAAGGATTTCTTGTATTGAGTTTCTGGCTTTACGGAGCCTATTAAAGGTCCATTTGAATTAAAACCTGTTGCTCTTCACATTACATTCATTGCACAACACAAGATCTGGAACGGTTACATGGCTTTCTGGTAATTTTTCTTAGATGGCTTTTTGAAAAACAGATGTACAGAGTTGACCAAAAAAAGTGGCACTGTATTTGGGGGCTGAATGCATACAAAAGTCCATAGAATGAAGTATGTAGAAGCCTCACAGATGGCCAGCATCTAGTTTGAGTGCTGCAGGAGCCATGCTAATGATGGCGATTTCTTCAAGGCCTTTATCTCGGTCCTCATTAATGAGCATCGGTGGAACGCCTCCGCTCACTCTAACAAGAGGAAACCTACTGCAGTTACAAACTTGAGCAAGCAAGCTGCCTTG
The DNA here is from genome assembly GCA_016271365.2 of Neoceratodus forsteri. Taxonomy (NCBI): domain Eukaryota; kingdom Metazoa; phylum Chordata; order Ceratodontiformes; family Ceratodontidae; genus Neoceratodus; species Neoceratodus forsteri. The sequence continues at coordinate 124,812,906 of JADMNL010000031.1, forward strand.
GGTGGTGGAAGGGTTTCAGTGAGTCAAACTGCAGTATTTGGGACTTTTTAGGGTTTGGTACTCTAGAAAGGATACTGCGTCTGACTGAAATGGGTAATGCCCACTAAGAACAAATGCTCCAGCTGTAATATACTTACACTGTCACTTTGAGGTAGTGATGCAGTAAAATTGCATGGAAAACTAATTGGCGTACACAAATGCAGGCAGCCATTTTTATTAGTGCAGTATGATACCCTGGTTAGTATAATATTGTGGGGGTGGGGTGAGCACTCCATTAGCATACACCACCATCAGAGAGCTGCATTCCAACGGTTAGGGGCACTGACAAGGCATTACATCTGAATTATCCAGCTTTTTTTTTTTTTGGGTTGATGCCTTGGGGACACTCTACTGTTGCCTGCTGTTCTGTAGGCAGCACCGACTTTTGTGACTCATGACAATGACTGTCCCGCTTGAAGACCTTTTATTAGTCACTGTTATAAAGGCCTACAAACTATTCACTCTGGGTCTGGGTTGGAGGGCAGGAATGATCTGCTAGCAGTCTAAACTGCCACGGGGGGGGGGGACTGACTTCACTAGATGGAGCACTTTTAGACTTGGTACCTTCAAATGGGGGCCAAGATCTCGGATTCAGAAGTGGGTAGCCATCTGGGAAGAAGTGACCACCAAACAGTGGTTTATGAAACAGTTAAGCCATACAAAAGCAAGGGTATTTGACTTTATGCCTGACTTTGGGGAAAATGGGAGAGTACCTCAGAAGCACTAGCAAATGGGCAAGGAGTGGAGGAACGATGGGGATCAAAACAGCCATCAGAGGCAACGCATCTTTCTGTGAAACAAATCAGCAAAACTAAGGAAACCACTGGTTCTCAAGAGGTAGTGGTGAAGGTGGGGGGTGACTGCAGCCAAGGACCGCTTGGCCCACCTAGTCTGCCCATTTTCCTACCTAACAGATGAGCTGCAGATCCTAGTTAACCAACAGCTTACTTCCTATCCTCCACTAGGACTGCCTTATGTCTGTCCCACGCATTCTTGAATTCCCCCGCTGACTCCTCTACCACCTTGGGGAAGGTTGTTCATGTATCCACAACCCTCTCAGTGAAGAAATACTTCCTCGCATTACCTCTGAGCCGTTCCCCCCATCTTCAAATTATGCCCCTTGTTCCTGCACATCTTTTTCTGAAAGATGCTACCCTCTTGGACTTTGTTGCATTCAGGAAGTATAAGGAAACACAGAAGCAGCAGGACAGAACTGTACCAGTTAAAATGGAAGGAAGCAGGGATGGCAGTCAGAATGGCAAGGGCCCAAACTGAGAAAAAGGGCTAACTCAGTTAAGGGGGGGATAAAACCTTTTTTATAGGTACATTAGGGAGTGAAGAAAGACCCAAGGGGAAGGGATGGTGAGGCTTGAAGGGGGATGGCAGAAGGAAAGAATTGAGTACCTAGAGGCCAGTGGGACCCAAGGCAGCATGGATTCACAGTGGGAAGGTCACGTCTGATCTAATTTCTTTGACTGGGTGACCAAGGTAATGTGCCAGGGAGGGGCTGTGGACATGGCCTACCTAGACTTCAGCAATGCGTTTTTAATCTTGTGTGGGACTATCAAACAAGTTGGCCTGGAAGTGGGGTAAAATGTTGGACAGCAGGTTGCAGAGGGTTATAGTAAATGGAGTCCACTACAAAGGGATGGCTACTAGTGGGGTACCACAGGGTTCAGTACTGGGACTGGTCCTCCTTAATGTCTTTATAGGTGATATTGCAGAGGGACTGGAAGGGAAAGTATGCCTTTCTGCAGACTACACAAAGATCTGCAACAGGGTTGATGGACAAGGTGGTGTGGAAAGATTGAGAAGGGACTTGGCTAGGTTAGGGGAATGGTTATAAATGTGGCAGCTTGGATTCAGTGCAAAGTAATGCACTAGGGGAAACCAACCCAAGGGGAGGTAAAAACAAAAATGGAAAGGGACCTGTGGGTAGTCGTATCGGATAAAGGTGGGCAAGCAATGTGAAGGCAGTAAAATGGGATGAGGGGGGATACTGGGATGCATAGTGAGCGTGCCATCACCAGTGAAAACTGAAAGTTATTCTTCTGCACAGAGGGTGGTGGATGCATGAAACTGCTTTCCTGAGGAGGTCATGGGGAATTCAAGAATGCATGGGACAGATATGACGCAATTCTTTTGGGGTAGGAGGAAGTAGGCTGTTGCTAGGATCTGCAGATTATCAAATAGGGAAATGGGCAGACTGGATGGGTCAAGTGGTCCTTAATCTGCTGTCAAAGCCTGTTTTTTTTTATTTTTATTTTTTTTTTTCCCGGGGAAAGAAAAATATACATGCTAATTATGGTATTCTGTTATAGTGTATACATCATACACGTGTACCTTAAAGAGCACTTTTTCTTGAGATTTTTCAGTACAGCAGACATTAAACGGGGAGCTCTTCCATGCTGGCTGCACGATCTCTCTCCACATACTGTCCAATCTGCCCCCACACTCCATTTTGTGATTCTATAGGCAGTGTGGGGTGTGCTCCATTCACTTGCATGGAGCATTTTTTCAGATGTAATTTCTGATTTGTAAATGGGCTTTGGTACCTATTGATGCCAGGTTCATAAAGGGTACATTCCATGCAGAAGGTACAAGATATGCAGTCTCCTCCTGGACTGTGTACAGTAGTGCCTGTCTGGAGTAGTCTGCACTCGCTGCGCTGCCCCCCCTCAATTGAAGCAACGCATTGCATATCAATCTGATGCTGTTAAACAGCAAAGCAAACTGGTGGGCATTGCATAGATCGAATATGCCATAGGTCCCACAAGAAGAGGCATGTCTTATTCCTTTTGTAATTTGACCTTAACCAGTCAGTCAAACTGCACTCTGGAGAAATATCTTAACATTTCTGGTAGGACCATGGCGCATCTCTTTATCAATATTTGTTGATACTGCATTCTAGTACTATAAATCTCTTGGCAAAGATCAAGGGGGGAATATGGGGAAACAGCCCAGCATTAGATTCTAAAAATCTAGAATAGTGGGTTATGCCACAGAACCAAACTAAAGATTACGTACAGATCATACTGTAGCTGGTGCCAGCTGTTTTTTCTAAATTAGTTCAGTTTAAGCATAATATATTCATACATGCAGACATGATGGTCCCCTGCAACCTGAAGCTGCCAACACAAAGTAATTCCAATTTTATAAACTGGCAGTTACAAAGGAAGGACTGCTGTATGTTAAGTTTAAAGCTGAAATGGTGTACAGTAACACATTATCCTGCTTTGGAAATGTTAGTGGGACAAAGGGTTTGAAAGAAGGCTGACCTTTTTTGAAGCAGCAGTAGGGCAACCATTCATGTCACTGGTGGTTCAGGAATAAAAAGAAAAGGGGGGGGGGCAGTCCAGCATACCAGAAGATGCACTCTGGTGGGAGGGCTCAGGCACTGCTGATTTACCCAAGGCCTTAGGAGGAATGGTGCAGCTGGAGCAGACAGAAGAGCTCTAGACTGAAAAGCATGCCACTAATTCCTTTGGACTCACTGATTTCATGAGGGCCTCCCATGCTTGTCCAGAGTCCCAGCCTATGCTTGACATGGAGTCCACCCTAGCAAGAGCTGGACCTCATGGAGACCTGGTTATTGCTGGACTGGGGGGGGGGTTGCCAAGCATAGGAGGGTCATGCTGGGGTGGGATATAAAGGATATCTAAGTTTATGAACATTAGGAAAATGATATCATAGGGAAGTATAAAAGAATCTGATAAAACAAGTTATTGGTTGGGTACCTGCAGGGATGACTTTTTTTTAAATAACCCCCATAGTTATGCCACAAGACTTGGACCCAGTGGTATACATAGGACATTGCATGAGACTGTGTATTACTATGCCTCCTTGCACTCTAGTCGGTTGCACTACTTCTGCCAAGAGCATTATTGCCAGCATTCCAGAGGAGAATAAAAACACACTGGAGCCCCATGCAATATCCTAAATTCATTGCTGTGCCAAATAAACCTATATCTGTGATGTATGGAGGAGCATACTGTGGTTGCAAATGTTCTTGCACACATCTGTATTGCCACTCCTGTATGTATTATCCACAGTTTTGTTGTGAAAGTTTCCAGCTTGTCCTCGCCAGTCAAGCATGTTCTAAATATTCTAGACTTGCAACAAACCTTTGTATATACAGTTACAGTATCTTGGATTATTTGTCTGTGTCTTTGTGTATTAGAACTGCTGAGCCTCACTTGGCAGTTCTCTGCCAAAGAACTCTTAAGGCACTTGAAATTGTTAATATCACTTGGGATTTTCAGCCAGTCAAGCACTGAACCACACAGCCTATTCTAGATGTAGATGTCTGAAGATTACACTTCAGAGGTGGGTAGGTTCTCTCTGGCTACCTTGAAGTTAATGGGTACCACTAAATGTATGGTACAAGGACATCCTCACGCTCATAGCAGAAAGACCAGTTTTGTGGTACTCTAGCTCATAGCTGCTTGATATTACATAACCGAGACCTCTTACACCACCAGTCAGCTACACAGTAACTGTACGTAGTTAGACATGCAGTACCACACCTGATGTGAAACATGACTGGCTAATATGTGGGGTGAAAACAAAAATGGGAAGGTGCTGTACAGATGGGGATGCCATGTAACACTGCAGTACCAGAAGTCATGAGATTGATGCAGTGGAAAGTTTGATGTGATAACTAGTTCACAGTAAATGTGTTTGCATTCTATTTCCCGCTTGCTTTATTTGGCAGTAGCAGACCTTTCTCTGGAAAAATGCTGCAGTCTTTACTGTGGTAATACATAACTGTTCTGATATTGTCAGTTTAATGACATCCCTAAGTACATATTTGGCTGTAAGGGGTTGAGGGAGCAGTAAAGCAGGCAAGCATAGTAGCATTTTTAAGTTGTGGGTGTACAGTACGAGAGAAATCTGATAATGCCTTGCTTCCGAGAATCCTTTACTAGCAAATGAAAGCAGCAGCGCTGTCCTTGGAGAAAAGAAGTGTTGTGCCTACTGCAGTGAAACCTCTGAGATGAAAGCTGTTCTCTTGGCTAGTTCCTTTGAGGATATAGGTAACTCCTTTTGCTCTCAATGTCCACATCCTTCCTCTAAAAGCGTTTAATTTAAACTATTTGTGCTTATGAACGTTTCTCCAACCATGTATGGATTTTTGCATAATTTCTAAGGAGCAAGTTTGCTATCCTTGAACCAGTGGAACACAATTGTTGGTTTTTTGCCCTCGTGTTGCGTACAAACATATAGCAGTTCAGTGTGCTGTATTCATAGCACAGCGTTCTGATTGAAGTGGTCTTTATTACAATGGCAGTCCAGGATATTCCATATGTACTACTTCAAAGTAAGAGCATTTTAGTTGTGCCATAGTACTTCACCCTTCTGTGCACCTTATTTTTCCATCTGGACTGTAGAACTGGTCACTAAAGTGCACAGTTTCCTGTCTGGAGCATACGGCTGGTATTTACCCTGAACCATTTCCCTCTTAAATCGGTCAGATTCAGTTTAGAAAATCCAAATCCCCTCATAAAGGGTCATGTGGTGTTAGACTTTTTTTTTTTATTTGTAACAAAACTGTTTTGTTGACTTTTTTGTGTGAAGTAATTGTTTTATAAGACTGGTAACTAATGTAATTTTCTCTCCCCATAGATGAAATCTGCTTGTGCGGATGGCTGAGCTTTAAACAACCACAGTGCTCAAGCGACAAACCCACTCACATTCTCCAGAGGGGTAGGTTTACACACCTCACAAATCAGACTTACTCCAGTAATACAAAGCATCTTAGAAAGTGCACCCAAGTTACCATGAAAGAATTTGAATGATTCTGCTTTAAGGGTTAGGAAATTAATTTTACATAGACTGTCCTTGCATCATCTTTCTATGCCAGTTATGCAATTTTTTTTGGATAATCTAGCTTTGGGGTGCCTTCAGATCTACATAGATGTCCACTATCCTCACCAGCTACTGTCCTTGAGTTTTCACATTGCTTTTTTATTTTTGTAAAAGATCTACATTTACAGGTAAACATTGAAATTGCATTCAGATAATTTTCCTTTTGTTTTATCAGTATCATCCTTGCACAGGGACACAACCACAATATAGATCACCTTTTTCCGCCTCTTGTACCAGTCACCTTGTCACATTGCATGCGGACTTGTATAATGCATGCTCAGATTCCCCTATGGGTCCATCTCTCTACCCATCCTCGTCCAAATAGGGGACCCTTGTCCTTGTGTGGACTGCCCTTGGCACCGGGGTGTGGCCCCTCCTTTGCTACCCAATCTTTTATTATGGTCATACAGTGCATGTTGTGGTTGGGCTACTCCAGCCCAAAATTTTACATTTTTAACATTGAAAAACTGAACAAAACTCGCATAATCTCCAGGGGGCAACCTTAACATCTTACTTCGAGTGGGAGGTCTTGCAGCAGGCTATTACAATAAGGACTACGCCACAGGCACTAGGACCCTCTGGTGAAACTTCTGCCAGCAGTACACAGGGACCGACGTAGGCCCCACCCTGACGTCTGGGTACAAGAAGGAACGGACCCAACTCCACCTCAGTTCTTTTCTGCCGCGTCCCGCACGTGAAGGAACAGCTTCTGCTTGCAGTTGCAGCTAAAAAAAACTTCGGAATCCTGTCTTCAATCAAGACTTTGGAGCCGTTTTTTCTACTGTGTTCGCCTCAAGGTACTCCGACTCTAGTCCGCTGCCCGTCTGTTATTTTTCCGCTTCTTGGGTGTTTTCTCGTATTTTCTCCTTTTCCCGTTACCGACGTCAGCCGTTGCCCGGCAGTTTCTCGAGTTCGGATGTCTTCTTGGATGTCTGTTTCTTCAGAGCACTGGAACAAGTTGTGTGTGTGTGTGTGGCAGATCCCAGCGAAGGACTGCCATTGGTGGTGCGTTTTTTGCCTAGGCCCGGACCACGACACCTCCAACTGCTCGGATTGCCAGGCTTTTTACCAGTAGGACCCCCATCTGCCGCCTCAAGGCCCTAAAAGCCTACTTGCTGGAGCAGAAAATGGATCTGCACTCCTCGGAGGGGAAGCGAAAAGAAAAGCGCTATAGCAAAGACCATAGTTGGTCCCGACACCGGTCCCAGTCGTGGGGTCTCTCGCATTCGCGGCCCTCTCCGAAAAAGGCCCGTCCCTCAGGTTCTGGAGAGCACCCAAAGTCTACTCTGGCTAAGGCTGGCCCTTTGGGGGAGAAACCAGCCAAGCGGAAGGTGACCCCGCTAAGGGTCATCACTAAGCCCTTAGAGGTGCTTGCTAAGGCACCGGCGCCGCCTGGTGAAGGGCGCAGCCGCGGAAGAGTCTACATCCCCATTGCCCAAGTCGTCGTCTTCTCCCCGGGGCCCCCAGGAGGGCTCTCCCTAGTGCCCTGACGTCCTGGAGACTTCCTTCCTGAGATGAGCAGCTGAGATCTTCATGAAGGACGAGCTCCAGGATCTGTTTCCCTTCTGGTGGGGGCAGGTCCATAAGCGGTCCTCCTGTCGCCGGCCCAGACACGGTACGGACCCAGCAGAAAACCACAACCGGGAGGTGAGTCTTCCCCGAGGAAGTCGCCGGAGCGCCAGCCTACACCTCCCTCCAGGGCTCGTTCCCACACAGGGTCTGAGGCCCACCGACATTGCTCCAGGGACTCTGGTGACCGACGTCTGTCTAGGTCACACTCCAGGAGCCCTTCTCGCTCTAGGCAAGAACGCTCCCGACGTCTGTCTCTGCTCTGTCGCCAGTCCAGGGACCGGAGTCTGTCTGTCGGGCCGACATCTGTCCCCTAGTTACTTACGACAGCGAGAGGTTGGTCATAGGGAAAGGGGTCAGACTATTCACCTTCGTCTACCTCATCTTACTTTCTCAGTTTGAAGCACTCCCTGGGAGAGAAGGACCAGCCTCGCTCGCCTCTGGACGATCCTACTTTTATGGGCGTCATGAGGTACGTCCAGGACTCTTGAGTGGGGTACGAAGGACCTGGATCTGGAACGCTGGAGACTGGCTAAGTACCTGAGGCAAAAGGAGCCAAAACCTCTGGTCATCCCTTCTTTGGATATGTTCCAGGACCTCACCAGAACCACCTGGATGCATCCAGCCTCAGTCCCGGCCATTCCAAAAAAGTCAGACAGGCTGTACAAGACCCCGAGGGCAGAGCCCTTTTTCGTGGAACACCCTCAGGCCAATTCCTTGGTGATCACGGCTGCCCATGACAAGTCCAGGCAGCCGAAGCACCTCGGCTCCCATCCTCCCAACCGGAGTCTCGCTACTTGGACCAGGTGGGCAAAAAGGTGTATGCTGCTTCCACCTGTCCCATACGTTCCCTCAACTTTCTGACGCATATGGTACAGTACCAGAATGTGCTTTGGGAGAGGGGATTAGAGCTGATGACCCTGCAAGACTCTGCCCAGAAGACAGATCCTGGCTCTCCTCCAGTCGGGCTCAGACCCAGGCTCCCATGTCCTGGGAGCCTCGTATGACAACGGCAGATGCGGCAGCCCAGGGCAGCCGCTTCCAGGGTGTGCCTACGGTGGCATGCCTGGTTGAGTCTCCGGCTTTCACCAGGATCTGCAGGCCGGTATCAAGGATCTACCCTTCCAGGGTACCGTCCTGTTCGGGCAGGAGACTGAGGCCTTGATCTCTTGTCTCCAGGAGTCTGGCAAGTCAATCTGGTCGGTCCGCCAGATGTACCGCAACGACAACACTGTAAACGGCCTTTTCGCAAGTCCTCAGGCAGTCAAGGTCAAGTCCGTAGCAACCAACAGGGGCAGAGAGGAGGCTTTCGCAAGAGATCCGGCAACCAGCAGTCTGGTGGACCTCCCGCTCGTGGGCCCACGTCCGCCCAGGCGCCTCTCCAGGCTCAGCCCAGTGACTCCCTTCTGCGCCCCCCTTCTCCGGGAAGATCCAGGGGAGCCGGTTGGGGGTCGCTTCTCCCTTCATTTAGAAGGGTGGAAGTCAATAACTGCAGACCAATGGGTTTTGGACATCAGGAGGGGACACGCTGGAGTTCAGAGTTTCCACCACACACTCCACCAAAGCTCTCACAAAAGACACAGGACCTTCGTCCCATTCTGGACCTCAGTCCTCTAAACCTCTTCGAGTACAAAAGGTTCAGGATGGTGACCCTCCAAGGACTCCTTCCCTTACTGCATCAGGGGGACTGGCTGGGGAGCACTATCAGTTTAGAGTGCTTCCGTTCGGCCTCTCTTCTGCTCTGCGAGTCTTCACCAAGTGCCTAGCAGTGGTGGCTGTCTCTAAGGCGCATGGGGCACTATGTGTTTTCCTACCTCGATGATTGGCTGCTTACAGCCCCGTCAAGAGTAGGCCTTCTACGAGCCCTCGAAGACGCTTATACTTTGTTCCGAGGGCTGGGGATCACCTTGAACTTGCGAAAATCATCCTGAGCTCAGCCAAAAGCTTGCCTTCGTCAAAGCAATCCTGGATTCCATCCAGGGCATGGCCTTCCTTCGCCAGGACAGGGGAGATCACCTGCGAGAGATGGCAGAACGGATCTTCATAACTCCTTGAGTTCCAGCTCTGAACTTCCTCAGTTTACTGGGGCACATGACGGCCATTCCTGTCACTCCCTTGGCCCGCCTCCACATGAGGGTCCCGCAGTGGATGCTTAGGGTGCAGTGGGACCAGAGCCACGACTATCTAGACTCCCCGGTCAAGATCTTCGAGCCAGTCAGGAAAACTCTGCTTTGGTGGATGGACTCCAGCAATTGAGAGAAAGGGGTCAGCTTTGGTTCGGAGCCACCAGGTTGAACTCTGACAACAGATGCTTCGGACCTGGGGTGGGGGGCGCACCTGGATGCTCGTCGAACACAAGGGGTTTGGTCACCCGAGGAGCAGTCCCTTCCCATCAATGTGCTGGAAATGCGAGCGGTCCTCTACGCCTTACAGGCTTTTTAAGAGGACCTGGTGCCAGGCTCTTTCCTTGTTCAGACAGACAACATGGCGGTCATCTTCTACATCAACAAGCAAGGGGGCACTCACTTGTCACCCCTTTGCAGGGAGGTGATGAGTCTGGTACTGGACGTTGGAACAGGGCATTCTGTTGTCCGCAGTGCACGTTCCCAGGCGTCCTCAACGATCTGGCAGACAGCCTCGGCAGGTCTCGTTCCAGAGCGCATGAGTGGGAGCTGCTACAGTCCGTGGCAGACCGGCTCTTTGACAGGTGGGGTTTTCCAGAGCTGGACCTCTTTGCATCACCACTCAATACCAAACTACCAGCGTTCTGCTCGCGAGCATGCGCCCGGAGTTTTCTGGCCAGATGCGTTATCCCTTTGCTGGGCAGGGAGGTTTCTCTATGCCTTTCCGCCCTTTCCTCTCATTCAGAGAGTGCTTCTCAAGTTACAGGCAGAAGGGGCCCGAATGATCCTAGTGGCCCCCAAATGACCTCGGCAGATTTGGTTCCCACTATTGCAGCGGTTATCAACAGAACCTCCAATTCTGCTGCCCATGTGCTCACAGTTGCTGTCCCAGGACCAAGGGTCGCTGGTCCACCCGGATCTTTGGTCCTTACACCTACATGCTTGGCTCCTTCAGATGTAGCTCAACATAGGGGGTTCCCTGGAAGTGGCAGCAGTCCTAGTTTCGGCAAGAAAGCCCTCTGCCTGCTCCGCCTACGCTATGAAGTGGAAGTGTTTTTGTCTTTGGGCATTGCTGCAGCGTTTGGATCCCGTCACCTGCCCTGTGAACTCAGCTTTACAGTATCTCCTCTCCTTGTACGAAAAGGGTTCGAGTTACTCCTCTGTCCTCTTATTTCTGCCTATCATACTCTCGTGGGAGACAGAGCATTGGCGCAATTGGATGTCGCCCGCACCTTAATTAGGGGAATTCTGCATATGAGACCTCCCATTTGGGACCCTATCCCACCCTGGGACCTCCTTTTTGTGTTGGAGAAACTCACCCTCCCTCCTTTTGAGCCAGCAGCAGATTGTGAGCTGCGTAACCTTTCTTGGAAGGTTTGTTGGTTGCCGTTACTTGGCTTGAAGGGTTTCCGAGCTTCAGGCTCTGATGTGTAAAAAGCCCTATTTAGTTTTCCACAGGGAAAGGGTTTTCCTCAGAACGAATCCTAAGTTCCTTCCGAAAGTGGTCTCTGAGTTGACCCTCAACCAGTTGGTTGACCTTCCTGTTTATTTTCCTTCCCCTTCCAATAGAGGGGAGGCTCTCCTCCACATATTGGATGTCCACTGGACTTTGAGGTATTACCTAAAGAGGACGGCTCAGCACCGTCAATCGGGGCAACTCTTTGTGGCCTCTGCACCACATTGCTTGGGTCGACCGGTGTCCAAGCAGACCATCTCAAAATGGATAGTTCGATGCATCTCGTTTTGTTATGAGAAACACAGTAAACCCCTACCAGGCCCGGTTAGGGGTCACTCCACCAGAGGAGTGTCTGCATCTTTCGCCGCCCTGCGAAATGTAGCCATAAAGGACATTTGTGTTGCTGCAACCTGGAACTCTGTGCATACTTTCGTCAAGCATTACAGCTTGGATATTGTCTCCAGACACCGAGCTAGCTGCGGCCTAGCTGTGTTACAAGGGCTTCTGTCCTGAGACCTCTGGAGTCCGCATATTCCACCTCCTGGGGTCGTCTACCTCTTTGGTGTGGGACTGCTTGGGACTCGGTCCTTATTGTAATAGCCTGCTGCAAGAGCTCCTACTCGAAGTAAGATAGTACAGTTATGTAAGAACTTCCCGTAACAGATCTTCGAGAGGAGCTATTGCAGCAGGCGCTACTTCCCACCTGCCTTCCCCCTCGAGATGTGCAGGTCCATTTTCGTTTTCAACTCCATTTCTCTCTTACAGTTGGCTTCGTCTCCTTCTCTTGTCAGGCCTTCTTCCGGGTCTTGGGAGAACTGAGGTGGAGCTGGGTCCACCCCCTCTGTACCCAGACCGGGGTGGGGCTGGCGTTGGGGGCGGTCCCTGCTGTGTACTGCTGGCAGAAGTTTCACAGGAGGGTCCTAGTGCCTGCGGCATAGTCCTTATTGTAATAGCCTGCTGCAAGAGCTCCTCTCGAAGAGCTACTGTTACGGTAAGTTCTTACATAACTGTACTTTTTTAGTGCACTAGCCCACAATAATAGTAAATTGTGATTGGTTATACAGGAAAAAATATGAGCCAAGAAATACTGATTATTGCACATTTATCCTGCTCCCACACTGCTTCCTGCCCCAGCAAAAAAGTCAATCCAATGACACGCAGTGTGTACTCCTGTAAATTTTTTTTGTTTTTGTTTTTTTTTTTTTCACCCCTTTGCTTCCTCTTACGTCACCTCCCCTCCCCACCAAACCAGATGGCTACCATAAAAGCAAATGTTCAAGCAAGCAGTTCTAGCTCTGCACACACAACAGCCAACATCATCCTGCACCTCACCACAGTCCTACCCTGACTTGCAGGGCAGTGTACAGAGGCAGAGAGGGACACTTGTCACCCACCGTGTGATTAACTAGACCTGCACTTATGGAAGTTTTCTTACACTGCGAAGTGAGCCAAGGGCAATTCTAGGATTTCTTTGGGGACAGTTTTTTTTTTTTTTTTTTTTTTAAATTTAGCTTTTGTTGACCGGGTAAACACAGGGGGCTTGGGATGTAAAACTTTGACATACTTGTATTTATATATACCGGGCACAAAAGTATTGATTTAACAGCTTTTTCAAAACTGTCTTTTCATAAGTCAAAGGGGAAGCAGTATACAGGCATGATGCTGTACTACCTCATTCTGTATAGGATGATCTCTGCACACTAGGAATATCTATTTTAACCTTTCAAATAATATATTTTACTAAAGTTTCACTTTGTACCATACATGCTCAAAAGTATGGTTTTTAGGATGAAATGACATGCTGGGTGGTACAATTGTGGGACTGCATGGATGGCATTGACTGGTGTGATCCATTCAAAGGAGCTGTGGACCCCTACACCCGTCAGTAATGGCAGCTGCTATGGGTCCGTGGGTGGCCACTTCAGTGTCTAGTCTGTAGTGGTGTCGAGGGAAAGTGTAGAGTTGACAGACTACCTGGCTGGGCAGACCTGTATACATCATAGAATTCTGTCGCTGCAGTGTTGGATATAGACACTCAAAAGGTTGGGAAATGAGGCACACTGGTCTTAATATTGTGCGACAGATCGAACACAAGTTCAGCAAACTGGAAGCTAGTGACTTAACCACTCTACCATTGATAGCAGCATGTACACTAGCTGTCCTAACAATTGAGTGATAATGACTTGCATCTTCTTTTGTTGGTTCCCCCTCTTGAACTGCCAGATAATTGCAGCTCTTAATGAGCTGTTAATCGCAGCAGGCCACCTGGAACACTGAGGGACTTTTTTAACTTCATTAACAGCCGTGAAAAACCTGCACTAGTCAAGAGTGACAAGTAGAGAGTTAACTGCACTAGCCCCTATCAATTTGCACTAGGTTCAGGGCTAGTAAAACAATGTTTAAGATCGAACCATGGTGCTTTCTACTCATTACTGTTTATACACGTTACATCTTTCACATTTCTATCTGTTAATTTTGAAAAGTGCCCCATATGTGCTTCCACCTTCAGAATCCGCACACCCCTTCTCTCTCCTCCCCCACAAAAATCTCAGGGTCTACCCAGTTATGAGGACAAAGGCTGCCTCAGTATATCCAGAAACTGAACCCACTGGTTCTCATTTTTCCTCAACTGCCAAGCTTGAAGGTAAGGTTTTCCAAGGGGAGCATTTTCTTAAGATACTTCCGGGTTGCCTGTGGGGAAAGCCATGTGTTTTGTATAGTCTCTCCTTCAGCAGCATGATCTCGATCACCCTGGGATAGATGTCTCTGTCCTCGCCACGGTGTCCTCCACCCCAGCAACATTGCTAATGGGTCAGCATTTATTCTGGATTCTCTGTATGGTGGTAATGTCTTATGCTATTTCACACCAGAATCTCTGTAGCTTTGGGCACCTCCAAAAATAGTGAAAGTATGTACCCACTGCTCCATTACATCTGGCACATATCGGAAGAGACTGTGATGGTACTTGCTGACCACCAGTGGAGGCATATACAATCGCTGAATAAATTTGTACTGTGATTTCTTTATACTTGTCACAAGTCAGCAGCCCCATGTGTCTGGCATACAGTAGCCAAGGCTTTATCTGGTATGGGATAGCAGGATCTGCCTCACTCTTTTCATTCTACTGGAGATCCAGCACTTGGTCTCTTCAGGACTATTCCAGGCCCTTCCAGTGTTCCTTCAGGGCTGCTGTCTGGTCCCTTGGTACCTCCGGGCCTTCACCAGGCCTTACAATGCCAGGTTACTCGGCACCACATTATCCCTCTCCTGGGTATCTGACTGACTACCTGCCTTTGATCTCTTCCTCCTCAGTCTCTGGTTACAAGACCCCTCTTCTGGAGTCTGTGCCCAAAGAGCCTCCCAAATATCTGCCTGGGGGAACCCTTCATGGAACTCTGATAGATCCAGGAGGTCAATGGATGGACTACTGAAGATCACAGCCCAAAATGTAAGAGATTGCCAGAGCATCTGGACATGCCAGATTAACTCCTGTCCTTATTTCTCCATGGATAGGTTCTCATGAGGACCTGGTATCTATCTGGCAACAGCCATAGTCTGTGGCGGCTGTTCCAAAAAGGCTGACTGGCTGTATCATGTTCCAGAGGGCAAGGACCACCTCAGTACCTACCCTTAGGCTCATTTGGTGGTCATTAATGCAGCTCACAACTGTTCTGCCAAGCCCAAACACATGAGCACATGTCCTCTGGCTAAGGAGTAGAAACATAGAATTTGACTACAAATAAGGACTGTTTGGCCTACCTAGTTTGCCCATTTCCCTACCTAATGGGTAAGCTGTAGATACTAGTTGACCAATGGCCTTCTCCCCAAAAAAAAATGGTCTGTCCCATGCATTCTTGAATTCTCCCACTGTTGACTCCATGACCTCAGGAAGGTTGTTCCATGCATCCACAACCCTCTCCATGAAAACATACTTCTCTGTATTACCTCTGAGCCATCCCCCACTCTATCTTCAGATTGTGCCCCTTTCTTATGCATTTTTCTGAAAGATGCTACCTTCTTGGACTTTTGATTTTCTTGAGGTACTTGAAAGTTTCTATTGGGGAAGGGGGGTATACATATTAAGCTTCTTCATTATGGCTTCTGGTGCAGACCCTGCACCATATTAGTTGAAATACAAAATCTCACATACTCCTGTAATGCAAAACATCATGGGCTGACTATTTGCATACACAGCACATGATTTTTGTATTTCTTTGGAACATGGCTTCCTGGCCAGTGCCCTCTGGGGTAACCTTGCGCCTCAGTGCTTGCACACTATGGTTCTTTCTTTACCATTTGAGTTGCCTGCCTCTGGATGGCCTGTGGACAGCCTCCATCCTGTATCCTTGCAGAGATGGGGTCTCCAGAACTGCACACAGTATTCCAGATGGGGTCTCACCAACCATCTGTACAGAGGGATAACTTTCTGTTTTCTCTCCCTATGCATCCCAGTATCTCTTCTCTCCCCTTCCCCCCCCCAATTACCTTCTTGCATTGCTTGCCCACCTTTAGATCATCCAAAATGAGTACCCCAGGTCCCTTTCCAGTGTTTGGCATTTCTGTTCCTCCTCCTCCCCAGGTCCCTTTCCAGGTTTTGGCATTTCTCTTCTCTCTTCTTCCCCCAAAAAAAATTGTGAACTCTTCCCCCTGGGTTTGTTTTCCCAGGTGCCATCATTTGCCATACATTTGACCACTCCTCCAATCTTGTCAAGTCCCTTCTCCTCCTTTCCAGCCCACCAATAGACAGCTGGACCAGATCGGACAGAAGTTTAGTCTTCTGCTTTGGTAATTGGGGCCCGACCCTGAACTGTGTCCCACATGGTCGTCTGACCATTCTGGGTCAATGTAAAGCAGCATTATTTGTTATTAATCATACACATTTTTCAGAAACTCTGACTGACAAATATTAATATGCACATCTTGGTTCAGGAACTAAAGAAAACAAAGTTCCCATGCCACACCCACCAAGGGTGGGACAGAGTAGTTGAGCTGGTAGTCAGTTTGGCCACTAGCTTTCAAAATCTGATAGCCAAGCCAATATTTGTAGTGGCCATTCTTAAGCGCCCAAAAAAATGCTTTGTAGGCAAGTAGCCAAGTTGGTCAAACTTTCAATTTAAGTAGCCATTGGGCACCTGGGTACCATTTGTGCCACACTGCACCCACCATGAAACAATATTTTGTGCTATTTGCTATCTGAAACATGCAGAGAAGAGCCATCGTTGTAAAACTACAGTATGAATTCTATGTACATTCAACAAGTAACGGGAAGAGATTAAGTGGGGAATGGTGGCCTTATTCAATAAGAATCATTAATTACAGCTAACTGACTAACAAATACTGCTGCTTTAAAGCTGACATCAGCTCTACGAGAATCTGAGGCCAAGTGAAAAATCACTGTGCACGGTTCGGGTGGCAGAGGTCTCATGCCGCCATGCTCTTTGGGCTACTTCTGACATGGTAGGTGCCTCTGCCAGGGGTGTCGCTACGGCTGTTGCTCTTGGTTGCAGATCTCTGGGCTTGCCCTGGACATCCAGACTGTCATCCACAGTGCCTGTCTGTCCTGTTCGGGGGTGACGCAAAGAACAAAATGACTAGTCTGCGGGATGGTGGCAAAGCTTCACGCTCTGTGTAGACTGCATCACTCAGTTCTAAAACCAGGCAACCTTTTCGTCTGAAGGTGGAAGCACATATGGGGCACTTTTCGTCGCCAACAGTAGCCGGTCCAAAAGGCAGCCCACCAGACAGTCTGGCTACATTGGTGGCTGCCTTCACTCTCTGGCAAAGTCCCAGTGGGGCTCTTCCCAAGCCCCCCCGCTTCCTGACTCGTGGCCGTGCCCCTGTAGGGGGCAGATTTACCAACCAGCTGTGAGGCCATCACGACGGACTCTTGGGGTCCTACAATTGATTGCTCATGATCACACTAGTGCTTTCTAGAGATCTCCAGACCATCCTCCAGGTCATTAACCAAACTACCACATTCCTCTTAAGGTCTGAAATTGGGGCTGTTCTGTGCAAATTCGCCATAGCTGTTCCTTGGGCTGTGATGGAGAGGATATTATTCCCACTTCTGGTCCCCAATGGAGATCTTTGGTCAATCCTGGACCTAAGCACATAATCTGTATGCAAAGAAAATATTCTGCATGCTAACTCTTCCAGGCCTCTTGCCATTTTCGCAAGGGGAGAGTTACCAAATTTGGAGCTCTTCCTTGTTTGCCTTTGCTCGGAACCCAGGGTTTTTACCAAGTGCCTAGCTGTAGTGGCTATGGCTTTATGCTGTTGGAGCCTTTTTGTGTTTTCCCCCTACCTCAACAACTGGATCCTTTCAGCTCTGTTGAGGGACAGCCTGCTGACTTCCCTGTCAAAACCCTGACCCTTTTTCGCCATGTGGGTATCGTGGTGAACTACCCCAAGTCTTGCTTTACCCCCTTCCAGTGCCTCCAGTTCGTTGGAGCTGTGCTAGACATAGTTCAGGGCAAGGCTTTCCTCCTATTTTCCTCCTACTGGACAGAGCGGAAACCTTGCAACAGCAGGCCAAACAGATGGCATCCAGTTGCTGGACTATGGCCAGATTGCCTCTGGGCCTTATGGCAGTGGCTATCCCCACTGCTTCTAGCCAGGCTCCACATGTGGATCACGCAGTGAACATTTATGGGTGGGTCCAGTGGGATCAGAGGTATGACCGTCTGGATCAGTTCTTGTGTCCAGACCCTGACCACGGATGCTTCCAGCTAGGGCACTTGTCTGGGGGACCATAGAACCCAGGGATCATGGTTTCTGGAGGAGATGCGAGCTGCACGCCCTTCAGACCTTTCTTCTCCTGGGTCCACTTCTTGTCCAGGCTGACAGTATGAACATGGTGTGGTACCTGAACAAACAGGGAGGAGCGCAGTCATGTCCCCTGTGCTGGGAAGCTTTACGCGTGTGGTACTGGGCAGTCTAGCACAACCTCCAGCTGACAGCAGTGCACGTCCTGTAGTCCAGAACATCCTAGCAGACTGTCTCTGCTGCACTCACGCAAGGGCACATGATTGGAGAAATGCAGCAGTCAATAGTTGGAAGACCTCTTCGACCTGTGGGGTCACCCAGATCTAGATCTGTTTGCCTCCCCATATAATGCAAACTACCCAGTTTCTGCTCGCTTGTTCCTGGGCAAGTTGTTTTCTGGTGAGACTCGCTGTCTCTCTTCTGCACAAGGAGGTTCCTCTACACCTTTTCTCTGAAATTGCAGGCGGAGGGCGCCCAAGGATTCTGGCCTTGTCAAAATTGGTTCCCTCTGCTCCAGCAGTTGGCTGTGGAACCTCTGGTTCTCCCAGGAGCAGGGCAGGCTGTTCCATGTGGGCCTCGTCACCTTTCACGCGTGGCACATTCTGATATAGCTGCTTCACACTATGGGGTTCCTGCCAGAGTTGCACAGGTTCTTGGGGAGGCCAGAAAGCAATCCACACGAACCTGTGCGCTGAAATGTTTTCCATCTGGGCAGCCTCCAAAGGTTGGGATCCTTTTCTCTTACCGGTTCCTCAGGTTATGGAGAACCTGCTTCCCCTGTCGGACCTTGGGCTAAGATATTTCTCACTGAAGGTCCATAAGTTCTGCCTATCACGTTCAAGTGGACGACAAAACTCTGGCACAGTTGGAGGTTTCCAGAACTTTTCTGAAAGGAATACTGTACTTGAAACCTCGGGTTTGGAACCCTGTTCCGCTGTGGACCTGAACTGCATTGAGAACCTCACTTTGCATCCCTTGGAACCGGCCGCAAGTTGTAATCTGCGCCATCTTGGAAAGCGCTATTTTTAGTTGCTATTCTGCTTGAAGGCTTCCGGAACTTCATGCCACGATGTGTAAAGAACCAGATTTTTTTTTTTCCCCCCAGAAACCAGGTAGCTCTGTACTAATCCTAGTTTTTACCCAAGGTGGTTTCTGTAAAGGGGCACTGTCAGCTTTACTCCTCCGTTTTTGTTAATCTCTGTGCAGTGAGCCTTTTGGCACACACCTAAGTAATTAGCACTGCAGAATAATCCCACACTTAAGGCTTGCCGTGTGGTCCTAGCACCTAATGACTCAATTCTAATGGTCATTACTTCAAGCACCTCACTCGAAGATCTGTTACGGTAAGTTCTTGTATAACTGTACTGTTATTCTCCCTCAGTTCTCTGGAAAGCCCACCACGTGGACATTGGGGGCTCTGAGTTTTCAAGCGCCTCCAGTCAGTATCTCAGCTGGGCATTTTCCTGGGTTAAAGTACTCTTGAGTAAGTTGGCCTGGTGGCGCCGAGGTTTGACGTGCTAGATGCCACCTGCGCCATGCCACGAACTCATTTGTTCATTGCTTCGGGGGAGTGAGTTGCGATTGAGCTGTTGGTTGGCAACTTGTGGAGGGCTCTAGGGGCGCCTCGGTGCTTCGTTGCCTCATAGTGGAGGCTGGGGGTGACGCCACGTTTGAGAAGCCCTGGCATTGGGCTGTGGGAGGGGAGGCACGCATGCTCGGCATAAGGGTAACTGGGAGTAAACTGGCAACAGTAGGATAAAGCCCCCGGGCCAGCTCCAGGGGATGTGCCAGGACACAAGGCTTCTACAAGATCCCCCAGTCGGGTAAGGGTGGCTGTGAGCAGCAGTCCGCTGTGGAGGATAAATAGCAATATTGGAAACCAGTACTCCTAGTAGCCAGTGCCTTTGCCATATAATCCACCAATGTATCTGTTTCAGCGATTGCCTGCATCTTGGTGTCGCTTTGTGCATCTGGTTAGAATCTATTCAACTTTCATGTCGATAGTCTTGGATTGCTGAAAGGCCTTTCATGGCGGGTCCATCCCTGGCAAAGATCATGCACCAACCCCAGATGGGACTGCACTGGCAGCTTAGTTTTCGGTCTTCTCCTGGGGGCTTGTTGGTTCGCCCTATCCTCGGAAGGGATATGTGGCTGCAAGCTTAAAATATCAGATATTTTCCTTGAAATATCAGATATTTAAAGTTATCTTTCCGAGTATGAGCTTCTGCAGCATGGTACACAATAAGAACTATGCCTTCAGACACTAGGACTCCACAGTAAACTTCTAGTCAGCAGTACCCAGCTGGCCCTTTGTCTGCCAACCGTCACCCTCTGTATAAAGGGGGTGGTCCCCAGCCCCACCTCAGTTATTTCCGATATCGACCCATGTGCTCCTCCTGACACCTCGTTGCATGGGTCTACTGCCGTCTTCATTTTCTAGTCTCATGTACCCGTTTTTTCTTAAGAACTTGTCTATTTAAACGTTTGTCATCTCAGACTTGCTCTACCAAGCAGTGGAAATCGTTCTTGGCAGTGCCTCTTCTGGTTGGTGCCTGATCATGATTTGAGTGCCTGCCCTGACTGCAGTGAAGTCAACCAGCTGTCCAGGATCAGTCAACTCAAGACTCTACAGGTTTACATCATGGAGCAGCAGCTCACCACCTTCCCCAGCACCTGTCAAATATTGGCTCCTCAGCCTCCTGGTCGCAGACTTCCCACAAGGAGAAACACTTGGGAGGGAAGCACCAATGGGAAAAGTAGGTCAGAGTCTCGCTCTAGATCTCACCATAAATACTCCTGTTCTCACGCTGGCAAGAGAGCAGACTGGGGTTGGGGGCGCGGTCTAACTTTGTTTGGCCTGCTGTTGATGAATGTTCCTGCCAGGGACGCTCCCTCTCCACAGACCAGACCCTTCTCTTCCTCCTCCCCACCCCTGAGACAATTCGTCGGAAGGACCAGCGGCAGACACCACCAGGTAAGGCATCGCGCCAGACTACTCTAACCCAGATGCTGTGGCTGAGCCGTTACTGACAGATCAGCAGCCTGACGTCTGGGCACCTGTCAGCCCAGCCAACCCAGACGCCCTCTGCTCCAGGACCTGACTGGCAGTCAGTCGATGGGTGTTACCACTCCTCCGAGCCTGGACGACGACCAAGAAGTGATGCCAGAGCAGTTGCCCTCCGGATACTCCAGAGGGCCCCACCTGTGTGCCGCCACCATAAGTACTGATGGTGCCCCTAAGCGGACATCTTTGACAGCTTTTTTTTTTTTTGTCCCAAAGGGAATTTACTTTAAAGATGGCGCCCCGCTCAAGTACCTTATCTGGGACCAATCTGCCACTCTCTACCTCCACCCAGGAGTCCAACTCCAAAAGGGTCAGATTCGGAGTGCCTCAGACGTAGGGGGCAGGCATCGCCGCTCCTCTTCCAGGTTGTCCTCTGGCGACAGGAGCAGACGCCAACATGGGCACACACTCGAGGTCAGCCTCCCCCAGAGGCTGCCCTTCTTACTGACTCTTCAGCCAGGGGCTACTCTCCATAGCCAGACTGTGCACAACTCGCCCAGGTCCCCTCTGGATGACCTGGCATTCATGGACGTGAAGCATCACATCCAACTCCTGAACCAGTGGGACACAGAGGAATTGGACCTGGATGACTCCACACCTTTTTTGGCACGAGTGACCCGAAACAGTTGGTAATGCTCAGGTATTCATAACTTTCTGCAATAAGCCTTCTAGGTAGGACTTCCTGCAGAGAATAGAAACATGCAAATGATGGAATTCTTTGCACGTGAGAATTTTTCAAACACTGCCTTTATCTACTGCCAATGTTTTAAACCTCTTCAGATTTTTCTCTCTGCCTGAAGTCTGGTCACTCTGATTACAGTTCATCTAATTTTTTTCTGCATGAAGATAGATTATCTAGATGTATCTATATCTGTATTCATCTGCATGGCCTGGAATGGTGTTATTGATGTCTCAGAATGTTCAGGCAGTATGAAGAGAGCAGCAACTGCTGAGAGGGGGATTCAGGTAGTTACAAAGGCAGCAAAATTAGAGTGTCAGAATATTGGGTAGCCAATAAAAACCGGAGGTCATCTAGAGTTGTAAACTGTTTAATTCGATATTTAAAACTCAGACTGGCAGTAACTGGCACTTGTTTTTCAGAGGGCATCTATCGAAAAATAATTGCCCAGCTCTTGAAGCCTGCCAGCCAGTCTGATGAGAACAATGTACTTCGCTATTTTTTAAATATTTGCAGATTTTGGTTTTCCATTTGGCACTGTACACTAATGCTTAAAGCAGAACCACTCTAAATTCATTCATAGTTATTTGCTTGTGCTTCCCATCATGCTATCCCTTTCTGGGTAACCTTTGCCTTTGTATTTTTGTGCTGAGGTTCTTTCATATCCGGTATTACAAGTCTACTAAAGTTCATTTTGGACTGACCTAGTACTTGGCAGCTGAGATAAAACATGCTTATATATTGTCGTCTGCCAAAATGTACTCTTAAACTTTAGTGCATGTCTTAACCAACCACAGCCTTCTGGTGTATCATCCCCGATGGACCGTATAATAGCAGAAGCCTAGAAATCTGGCAGAAAAGGGCCTCTTATAATTCTGTTTGGTCTGCTCTATGTGGTGGTGCAGCAGCCTGCAGTGCATATTTTTTGGTCCTGCTATTCTCCTGGGGCTAAGTACAGATCTTGCTTAGAGAGGGTTCTTGCAGTAGGTAATTACAAATAGGACTGAAGCTGGCAGGCGTTGGGATCTCACAGAAAATTCTAGCTAGCAGTCTCTGGCGGCCTTCCAGTTCTTTCCCGCTATTCGCCCGTGCAGCGCCTCGCGGTTAAGTTCACTGCTTCACAGTCGGTCAGTTTTTGCCATCTATTTCAGTGCGATTATTTCAGCGCACAGCTCCTGCACAAGGACTGGCATTCCCAGTGCCTTTTTTATCTAGGCCCCGATCATTCTAAGTGCCAGCATCTTTTCTCCAGAGGGCCACCACAAGAAGCACGACTGGGACTCCCAACAGTCGCCACGGCCTTGGCTGGGGTCGCGGTGCTGCAGGTATCTCCTCCCCTGGGGGGCAGTTCCGTGACGGCCGTCTTGGAGGCTTCCAAGGAGTCAACCCTTCCGTGGAGCTCGGGAGCCTCCGGGTCGAAGAAGGCAGCCGCTCCCAGTAAGGCTGGTTCGAGCAGCCCCAATAAGTCGGACGTCTGCTCTTCAGACACCCACTTGTGTAAGTCAGTTAAGATGCCTGACCCGGGGCAGCGCACTGCCTCCAAAGCGCCCGCCAAGGCCGCCCCTCCTTTGGACGCCGGCTCCTCCTTCTGCCTGGATCCTGCCAATAAGATGGACGTCTGCTCCATGTTGGAGCCAATGTGGACCTTTCGGGCCTCTCCGTTGTCCCAAGCTCGTGGCATTCCAAGGCGCCAGCGTCTCCTTTGCTGGGGCCCCGGGGATGGTAATCCTTCCTCCCCGGGTGACACTGAGGACGTGGGTACGCTGCCGTCCGGTCTCCCGCTGGGCCAGATGACCAGATGCCGGCCTATCCGCCCGACAACATCCCATTGGTGGATACGGCTTGTACACCGGGCCTTCCATTCTGGGTCCACTTGCTGGGACCCTCTGTTCCTGCAGACCCAGTACCTGGGTATCCAACTCTGTCTTATCAGACACCATGGTACCCAGGCCTGCAGTACATGGTGCCCCAGTACCAGGCTTCCTGTCATTGGTATATGGATATGTGCCTTACAAATATCTTCTGTAACCATATCCCCCTCAGCCGCCGGTTGACGTGAAGAGACTAGCTTCCTGGTGGGCTGAGGCCAAGGCTCGGCTCACCAGGGAGGTAGAGAGCAGTCTTCCGACGCTGGTTCTGGATCCCCTATGGAGATGAGACACCCCCTTCCTCCAGATACCAGAGGCAAGTCCTCCAGTTCCAGGGCAGCACAGGATACACTTTTCAAGGGGTCCGTTCCTCCCTCGCGCGGGGAGGAGACGTCTTCTTCATCCTCTGAGACCTCAGATGACTCAAACGGTCATTCCGTTCTGGACTACTAGCCACGCACTCCAGACAAGCCCAGGCCAAGGACTCCGACAATCTCTGGAGAATCCTTCCTTTACGGAGTTGCTTCGTAAAATCCAGGCAGTTCATCGGTGGCATTCCTTGGAGCTGGATCCACAACGTAAAACTTGCTGCGCACCTGGATCTGCCAGAGACCGCTCCTACCCTGGATTGAGCCTCATGCCGCCCTTGTCTCCACTATTTGGAAGCAACTGTCTGCATTGGCTCCCCTTCCTAGGAAGTCAGACAGGCTTTATCAAGCTCCGGAGGGTGTTGACTCTCTAAATTCACGCCCTCTAGCTGATTAGGTCGTGATTAGTGCTACTCGCGGCTGGACGGCTAACCCCAAACACTTAAGCTCGTCACCGCCTGACAAGGAATCCCACCTATTTGGACAAGTACAGGAAGGTCTATGCTGATTCCACTCTGGGTATACAGGCCCTGAATTACATTGCTCACATGGGGTATTAACCAGAAGGCGATTCTTAGCGAAGTGGAGGCTAAATTGGACTCCCTTCCTGAGTCTCAGACAAAGTAGGAAGTGGCTGATCTAGTCCGGTCTGTGCGTTCAGCCAGTCGGCACATGCTTTGTGCCATGTAAGATGCAGTGGACGCTGCTGGTTGGAGCTCAGCTTTTGCTGTGGGTTTATGTCATGCCTGGCTCCGGGTGTCTGGTTTAGTCCCGGAGGTGCAGTCTTCTATCCAGGACACGCCCTTCAGGGGTTCAATGCTGTTATGTGGTGATGTCAAGGACATCGCCAATCTGCAGGAGAAGGGTACCACACTTAAGTTTGTCAACTCCATGTACAGACTCTCTCAGGCTCAACCGTCCCTTTATGAGCGTTTTCGGCAAGGGCAGCGGGGGGCCAGTAAACATCGGGCCCCTCAGCTGCCAAGCCCCCCGCCCAAAAAAGAGCAGCGGGGGCTTCAGCCGTGATGCTGCCCCACATCTCCTGACTCCTTTACTCTCCCACAGCCTCTGGGCTTTCCAGAGGAGCTGGTAGAAGGGAGGTTCTCCTTCCATCTACCGGGTTGGGAGAGGATCACTTGAGACACTTGGGTGCTTTAGCTGATCGCAGAAGGATACTCGATGATAGTTTCTTCAGAAACGTCCTCAAAACACCCCTACCACAGTCATCTTACTCCCCAGAACACCACCTGGTCCGGGAGGAAGTATCCTCCTCCTTCGGAAGGAGGCGATGGAGCCAGTCCAACCCCATCTTCGGGGGACGGGTTACTACTCCCATTTTTTCCTGGTCCCGAAGAAGTCCGGAGATGAGGCAGATTCTCTACCTCGGCACCGTGAACTTGTTCGTGGAATACAAAAGGTTCAGGATGCTCTCTGCAGAGTCTTCTGCCTCTTCTTTGGAAGGGACAGTGGCTGTGCACGCTGGACATGCAGGATGGTTACCTGCATATCCTTATTTGCCCTTCCCACTGCAAATAACTGCGTGTTTTCGTTCCAGGGGGACCACTACCAGTTCAAGGCCCTCCCATTTGGTCTTTCCTCGGCACCCCGCATGTTTACCAAATGCCTTTCAGTGGTAGTGGCTTACCGGCATACCCGGGGGCTCAGGTTTTTCTGTAATTGGGTTGGCTCCCGGTGGCCTCGTCCAGGGAGGAGCTCCTACACTTCCTTTCCCTTGCAGGTTTTCACCAGCCTGGATATTACCATCAACCAGGCCAAGTCCCATCTGATCCCGTCCCAGAGGCTCCAGTTTATCTGGGTAATCCTGGACACTACCTCTGACAGGGCGGCCACACTCCAGGCTCAGGTCAGCGTGTTGTCCAGCCGCAGGCGGGTCAGCGCCAGGTCGGTCCTTCACCTCCTCGGGCTCATGGCAGCTGCTATTCTGACAGTCCCTCGCGCTTGGCTCCACATGAGAATCTCTCAGTGGACGCTTAGGTCTCATTGGGCTCAGTTGGTGGATGATCTATATAATCTAGTTCTGGTTTCCAATCCCTTGGCTCGGGACTTGCAGTGGTGGATGGTTCAGGAGAACCTTTGCCGGGGAGTTCTCTTCTGCCTTGCTCCCCCCCTCCCACACGCTGACTACAGACTCCTCGGGCGAGGGTTTTGGAGCCCATTTGGGATCTCGCAGGACCCAGGGCTCCTGGTCCAGGCTCGAGAAAAACACTCCACATCAATGTGCTCTAGCTTCGGGCTGTGATGTGTGCTCTGCTTTTAAGGCTCTGTATCTGCTCCCCAGGCATCTGGCTGTCCAGACTGACGACGTATGTGGTCTGGCACATCAACAAACTGGGAAGAAATTGTTCCTACCCTTTTTTGCAGGGAGGCGATGCAAGTTTGGGATTGGGCAGTGCAGCACAACCATCGCCTCATGGCAGTACACGTCCCTGGGGTCGAACACGGCAGATCACCTGTCTGGCGTCTGCTCACGAGTGGGAACTGGATCAGGGGGTAGTAGATAATATCTTCCTACGTTGGGACACCACAGGTAGACCTGTTCGCATCTCCTCACAATGCAAAACTTCCAGACTTCTGCTTGCTCGCTCCAGGGTGCATCTATTTGTGTGTGTTTTTTTTTTTGTTGTTGTTTGTTTTGTTTTTGACACTCAGTCTCTAGACTGGAAGGGCAGATTTGTCTATGCCTGCTGCCACCCCCCCCCCTCCGATCCCCTTAATTCCAAGGGTCTTAGAAACTTGGCTCAGAAGGAGCTCGCATGATACTAATCGCTCCTTTCTAGCCCTGGCAGGTTTGGTACTTGTGACACCTCTTTGATCTGGGTCCGTCATTCCTCTCTGAAGGTTCGCATGGCGGCCATCTCTGCTTATGTTCCTTTTAGGGACAGGACTTTTGTGCAGCTGAAAGTCTCAGACTTCTCAAGGGTTCCTCCACTTGAGACCCTCAATTCGGGTTCTTACCCCTCCTTGGGATTGGAATTTTATCCTTTAAAAGCTTACTCTGCCTCCTTTAGGTCTGCTGAGGCTGCCAGCTCGAAAGTTCCTTTCATGGAAGACACTGTTCTTTGTGGCCATTACTTGTGTCCGAAGGATTTCAGAGCTCCAGGCCCTCGTGTGCTAAATCCTGTATTTGATTTTTCACAAGGAACGTGTGGCCCTGCGTACCAACCCTAAGTTTCTCCCCAAGGTGGTAGTGGAATCTACGCTGAATCAATCCATGTTGCTGCCTGCTTTCTTTATGCACCACTCCAGTCAAGTGGAATACCTCTTGCATACTTTGGATGTTCACCGAATTCTGAGATACTACACCACCAGGACTACGGATCTTGGAAAGACTCAACTGTTTGTCTCTCTTGCTTGGAAAAGAGAAGGCAATGCTGTTCCTAAGCAATGCCTATCTAAATGGTTGGCTTATTGTATCACTTTCTGTTAGGAAAGGGTGAAGTCAGAGGCCACTCCACGGGGTGGGGGTTCACTGCCTCTGCTGCTTGTTTCAAGACTTGTCAGCAGCAGACATCTGTGCGGCTGCAACTTGGACTTCTGTCCATGCCTTTATGAAACATTACAGTTTGGACATTTCCTCTCGCCGTAGAGCGGGCTTCGGGTTGGCTGTTCTGCAAGGTCGACTTTCCTAAGGCCTTCACAGTCAGAGGGTCTACTTTTTGGGTAGCTTCCTTCTCCTGTTTGCTGCTTGTTCCAGACTGCTTGGGACTCGGTCCTGTTTGTAATTACTTACTGCAAGAGTCTTCTCGAAGTAAGGTAGTAAAGTTAACCCAAGAACTTACCATAACAGTAGATATTTGTGAGGCTCTTGTGGTAAATACCTTCCTGTCCTCCATTCCCCCTAGCCTTTTCAGCTCCTTTTCCAGTGAAGGAAACATACACTTTTCTCTCATCTAGCCTTTTTGGCCTTTGGGAAAGAACTGGAGGGCCGGTGTGGGAGACTGCCCCTTTATACTGATGTCATCTGACGTGGGGGCAGTCCTCCGCTAGAGACTGCTAGCTAGAAATTTTTCCAGACGCCTGCTGGCTTCAGTCCTATTGATAATTACCTACTCTGCAAGAGCCTCTCTTGAAGATCTACTGTTACAGTAAGTTATTGTGTAACTGTACTTTTTCTGTGACTGTGCTCATATTTAACATGCACGTCAGCCTGCTGTATTGCTCACTACTGTAGCTGTGCTGTAATGTCTGCTGCAGGGGATTCTGATGTGCAGTTGCAGAAAATGTCAGTCTGGAAGTAAATCGCATTGTAGAAATAAAAGGAAGTGTGACCCTTACTGGGGCTCTAACTCAGGGACCTTGCCATTCTGCCAGTTCAGGCAAGGTCTCTGGGATAGTTTTTGGTAGGAGTTGCACTTTTTTTTTTTCCTACAGTTGGATTTTCAAAATTGCCTTGCAGTGATTGACTGCATGGAGAGAAAGAAATGGGAAGTGGAAGTAAGGAAAATGTCTGATCCAGTCTACAAAGTAGAGGGCAACTAAAATGGTGCATGGTTTACAGAAGTCCTACAGAGACTGCAGGATCGCAACACCCTAGAAGAATTTGGAGGATATGGTAAAGAGCTACATGTAGTGAATAGTGTTCAAGTGGGGAGTATTTCAAATGAGAAAGTACTTGGGACCAAGGGGGCGTGCAGTGAAGTTTTGGATGGGGGGGTAGGTAGGGAACATCTAGGTGGACTAGCAGTTCGTTTCTGATTGTGTAATATAACATTACTTGCCATACAAGGTGCAGTTTGAGGCCAGCCCAACACTAGGGTATGGAACTCCGATAACCAACCTCAGATCCCTCCTCTGCCCCCAAAATGCTGTAGTCCACCATTTTCTTGGTGTGGAACAGTCTTGAGGCCCTGCTCAAGTCCAGATACAGCAAGGCTACCTCTGCCACTTGTCATTGGAGCCAAAATGTTTTCCTTAAAATGGCATTTTTGTTTCGTGTCCTGACAGGTTGACTAAGTCCTGCCTAGCATATGGTACAAAAGAAAAACTTAGGCAAAGATAATGGTGCACATAAGTAAGCCAGAGCTACATATAGTTATGTAGAGTGATATTTTTTTTGCATGGCCTTGGCAGTAGTTATAGGGGATATACCTTGTTCATGCCTGGTACTCCCAGTGACAACCATGGATCCAGCCACCGCCCTGACTGCTCCCACACAGCAGTGCAGCCATGCCCCTTCACCGTCCCAGTGTAGTCTAGTAGCCCCAGTGATTTAAAACTGTACATGCAGTTTTAACCCAGATTTTCTCATTGTCCTCTTGTGACAGGGAGGCTATGGAGAGCCTTTGCAGCATGCAGTGACATCCTATGGAGGGACAGGTTTCCCTGGCCTTTACAAGGGTCACTGTGGGACCTGGGCACCCAATACCATACTTCTGACTGCAGTGCCTTGCTGAGTGGCGGATGCTGCAGTCTGGCATCCCTCCTGACACAGCGTCCCAAGCTTGCTTCCGAACTCGAGTCGTAGCTGCAAGCACAGATGCACTGCAGTTAGAGCAGCTAGACCCCCGACCTTTATCAGCAGGCCCTCATAAATATTTCTGTTATGTTGTGTTGATCAAATGTTCGGATAAGACTTCTGCAACAAACCCGTGCCGCCTCCTGTCTTTCAGACCATTTGAGTTGGGTAAAATGGGTTTGGAATCCATCTTGCATGTCAATACTTTTAAATGTTTTTCCCCTTCTTGACAGGAAGAACAAGGATTGTTGTGGGTACAGCAGTGCGATCCTAAAAGTGCAAGCAGTTCCCCCCTCGGGAGAAAACTTCAGCAATCGAATGCATGAATGCTCACGAATACAGTATTTTGAAAATGAATGTTAACTAAATCAAGTGTGCTGGCCATACTGAATGTAATTTTTCTAAGAATGAATAAAATCTTTTTATTAGCAGTTGTCTTGTGTGTGGTTCTAGTTTCTAGAATTTTGTTGTTGCAAACCCCCCCTTCTTACAGCCTTTGTTGTTTTACTCTAAGCAATAGGGCACTGTTACTACAGTGGACACAGGTACACTGCTTTAGTGTCAGTGCTGTAAGTGAACAGATTTTTTAAATCTTATAGGTACACTAGACAGTAAATGCTTAGTTTCACGTACAACTTGGTAGACTAAAGATTTATTTGGTCTTTTCCCCACCCAGCCTCTTTGGGGTGGGCAGTGCACAGATGCAAACCAACTGAAATAGAACTAGATGAAGCTGTTGCTATTTTTTTGAATGGGGAAACTTGGCCAGGATGCCAGGAATTTTTCCCATCTCTTACAAGAAATGCTTTGGAGGTGGCTTGGTGGCGCTGAGGGTTGCACTGGATGCCACACCTCACCAGTGACCAGGGTTCGGGGGAGTCGCATGTCAGCAGCGCTGGATGCCATTACCGTCCGAGCTCAGGGAAACTTTTTTGAATAAAGAAAAAATGACACATGGGTAGGCAAAGCATGCTCAACAAACCTATACATGTTCACTGCCTGCCCTGTCCATCTCTGATCATTCCCTGGCTGCAATATGGCCCTTGGATAGAGTGCTGGAGGACTTTTGGTGGGAGGGGGCTCAGCCAGGTAGTCTTTCTCAGGAAGGAACTGGGGATGGCCTGCCAGAGGTAGGGCGCTGGGGGGTCTCAGACTGAGTAGGACAACGGTAAGTCCTGGGCAGAGCTGGAGAGACCCAAAGACCAATGAAGAGTAAAGAAAATATACACACACACGCTTTGGAATCTTCATTTGAAAACCACCAAAAAAGGGCAGGACCTTAATTTAACTTGACTGCCAACAGAATTGAACGTATAAGAAATTTGGACAGACGTATCTGTGCACAGCAAGGGTTAACGACTCTTCCAAAGGACACAATGGCAGATGGAGTGCAGCTGAACAAAGCCAGTACATTCACAAGGAGTAATAAAGCATGAATTTAACAGCTGATGGGTTAGGAAGTAGGTGGTATTTGACTCATTTTGGCACACTGTTTACAGCAGAAATAACCTAGAGTTCTAGTGACGTGGCTATGGTGCACTAACCATAGTTTGGCAGTTCTTTCCCCTTTAATTCTTGTCAGAAGGTCTTGGGCTAAGCACCTGCCACCCACCTGGGTGGTATCCTCCGCATCGCTCCCTGACACGTTTTCCATTACAAGCATCAGGTCTCCTTTGCACCTTCTGTATGTAGTGTAGGCCCACTTTGGTCTTTTCAGGCTGTTGTCTCCATGGTTTTGCTAAAAAAAAAAAAAAAGTGCAATGACCAGTGTGCCACTTGCACAATATAAGCATACACATTATATAGTACATATATTTCTATATAACAAACTAATCGCACATCAAAAAAAAGGTAGGCATGTGGGGAGTAGCGCAATGTAATGGTTGTGGGGCAGCAGTCTTCCGGGAGGCTGAGATGCTGCCCTGTTTGCAGACAACTGTCTGCCCTGAGGGAGGAAGTTGCCAGTCTTCGGGCCACACTGGACAGTAGTAAGGGAACCTCCCCCATCCAGGGAGCACCAGAATCACCACTACCTCAGAGGTTGCAAAGAAAGCACAGCAGTTGGACCACAGTGGGCTCGGGAAGGGTAAGGGTGGTGGAACAGAGGCGCACACCCAGTCAGTTGTTCCACTCCACAATCCATACACCATTCTGGGGGAGCATAGTTCTCTTATGAATGCACCCGTAGAGGAGACTAAGGAGGTTGCAGACAACTGTCACAGGGGAGGCCCTCAGGAAGGAGACAGGGGGCACCACAGGGAAGGAAGCAGTTCCTGGTAGGGGACTCAATTATTGGGGGGAGCAGGGAAAACTGAAGTAAGGTGTCTGCCTGGTGCCATGGCTTGGAGGGACAGGAAGCGCATCCATAGGATCACGAGAACAGTTGCACGGGAGTATGAGCTGGATGTCATTGTCCACCTAGGGACAAATGACTTGGACTTGACTCATCATGAGATTAGAGCAGTGCACAAAGACTTTGTAGAGTTGGGGAGGGGCCTAAGACAAGTAGCACACACAGTATCCTTCTCAGAGGTGCTACCTGTCAGTGGCATGGGTGAGGCGAGGGTACTTTGCACCATGCAGTTTAACGAATGGTTGAAAAAAATGGTTTGAAGCACAGGGGTTTGGCTTCATTGGGGACTGGGGTTCCACCTGGAGGGACACCAGCCTATACTGGCAGGATGGTCTGCATCTGTCCAGGAAAGGAGCAAGTCTTTAGGCAATTGGTTTAAATGCTTCATTGGTAAGCTTTTAAACTAGTCAAAGGGGGAGGCACTGATAAACAGCAGGAAAATCCCAGCCTCCCCCTACAAAACGGGGTACGAAATGAGAAAAAGCTGGGACATAAACATACCAGGATACACTATCTACAGGAGGGACAGGGATGGTAAAAGAGTAGTAGTAGCAGCTCCCTACATAAGGGAAGGAATCAAAGCAACAGAACAAAAGGGTAAGCAGGGAGGAGAAGCACTGTGGGTTAATTTGGAGGCGGGCAATGGCACCACAATCCACACAGGTTGTATAACCCCGGGAGGAAATGAAAGTATACTTAGAATGGCAGATAAAGGGGAGATATTGCTGATGGGTGATCTGAATATGCCAGATGTTAACTGGAGTGCAGTTGCAGCAGCCACTTCTAAGAGTGGGGGTATTCTAGATGCCCTACAGGGGGCATGCCTTAGACAACTAGTATTGGAACCCACTCGAGAAGGAGCAATCTTAGACCTGGTTCTCTCAAATGGAGATATATCACAGATGTAGAAGTGGGTAGCTATCTGGGAACTAGTGACCATCGAACAGTATGGTTCACAATAAACACAGCAATAGAGTCACGCCATACAAAGGCAAAAGTACTGGACTTCAGGAGGTCTGACTGCGCCAAAATGGGTGAGTGACTAAGGAATGCACTAGCAAATGGGCAGGAAGGAGGGGTGGAAGAACAATGGGGAATAATAAAAACTGCCATCACAGAGGTAATGAGCCTTGGTGTGAAGCAAATAAAACGATGTAAGAAACCACTATGGTTCTCAAAGGAGGTGGCAGTGAAGCTTCAAGAGAAAAAGAGCATGCAGAAAGTACAAGGAATCACAGAAGGAGCAGGACAGAGAATTGTATTGGTTAAAAAAGGAAGCTGGGAAAGCATGCAGAACAGCAAAGACCCGAACCGAGGAAAAGATGGCTAACTCAAGGGGGATAAAACCTTTTTCTAGGGACATGGATATGTTGTTCATCCACACTGGCAAGTATCCATGCCGCTTTAAATCTTGCCGAAAGGTCTTTAAGCTGGCTCCTCCCACCCACCTGGGTGGTAAAACTCTCTGCTCCGCCCAATGACGCCAGATCTTCCTTACCGCTTGGAAGCTCAGGTTCCCTCCTTAACGCTCTACGTATAAGACTGGTTCCTAATTCTTCGGTTTTGCGAATTTAAAAGGTTTTTGCACTTCTAGACTTCGGTCTTCTATTCCTCGCGGCTGCGATGGATAAATTGAGTCCCGGTTTCCGGAGATGCTCTTGCGGGCAGATGATGTCTCGGACAGATCCACACTCCACGTGTGTCTACTGTTTAGGCCTTGAGCACGACCTGCAGGCTTGCGACCTGTGCTCTTCCTTCTCAGCCTACGTCCTCTAAGACCGTGCTGCCCGTTTACAACTGGGGTGTCCCGAGAAACATTTTCCTCCAGTAAAGTCAAAAGAGGCCCGGTCGGCGCTCTCCGGTGGCGGGCTCGGTGGAGCAGCTAGAGCAGATGATCGCCCTCGAAGAAGGCCGGTAGCAGGCTGCATCTTCTCAACGCGACATTTATCCCATCTCCTGGGTTCCTCTTACACAGCTTCTTTTAAGGAGCTTTGTCTGTCCCTCTCCACTAAGGGAGAGGGACCAACGTATGCTGGACCTTCTTCCCGGTCCAAAAAGAAAGACAAGGGTAAGTCCCTCTGTCTACGCTCTTGGGAGCGGGAAAGGTACCTCACCCAGAGCTGTCGGCCATCGACTTCGGTCGATCGGCTTCGGCCACTGGTCTCACGGTGTCCCCGTCAGGCCAGTTGACTGACTCCCATCGACGCAGTCGAGATTTTTCTCGACCCGTTGGGTTGTCGCCAGGCGAAGCCGAGAATCTTCTCCCCGGTGGACGTTGAGGATCCCGTGGGCTTGCCAGTGCCTCTGGTTCCGGAGCCCTCGGGTGAACCCTCCGAGCCGTTTTCCCCCGTCCCCTCCCCGCACCGCTCTCGGAAAGGCCGAGGTTCTCGGTCTCTGACTTCTTCGCGGTCCAGCCGATCCCGCCGTCATAGGTGGTCTCGGCAGCGCTGCCGCTCGTCGTCCTCCTCGGACAAGGGGAGGCTTCGACTTAAGTTACGTCGACGGTACGAGGACCTTATATAGCAACAGCTCCTTCTGACCGGGAACAAGCCGTTGCCTTCCCCGGCCATTAAGTGGCTGTCACCGGAGCGGCCGAAGCAACCCCTCGACTTACCCGAGGAGCCTGTTCCCAGGCCGGTTGTTCGGCCAAAACCAGCTGTTCCACCGATTCCGGTGAAACCTTCGCCTCCACAGCCATTTATTTGGGGCTCCGACCAAGAACTCTCGGTCGGCTCAGGGACTGCCCCATAGGCTGTCTGTTACCCTCACTCCCGATCGACCTCGGCAGGTGGAGGGTGGCTCAAGCCCGAGGTAGCTCTTTGCGGACTTTTCAGAGTCCGGCGATTCCTCCCTTTTCTCCAGGCGAGTAGACTTGGAGTCCTCTGGAGGTCAGTCGATGGACGATAGCCCTTCGTCCTATCTGGGATTGCTTCGGCTCATCTCGGAGTCCACCGGGATGAAGCTCAAACCTGTGTCTAAGCAGGCCAGGTATCCCCTCACGGAGATACTGGACCGAGGGGATTCCCCCACGGAGGTCTTTCCGGTGGCTGAGGCCATAGTGGGCCCGGCCTTGGAGCTCTGGTAGCGCCCTGCTTCCTGTCCTGCGCCCTTGGCCAGGAAGTATGCAGTCCCTACCAGTTCCTTGTCCGTTTTTTCGGAACACCCCTCAGCCGAAGGGCTAGTTACCGACAGCGTTTTCCGGCGCGCCAGGAACGCTAGGGACGTGGACAAACCTCCCGACAAGGAGTCCAAGAAATTGGACTATGCTGGGCGCAAAGTCTACGCTGCGTCCTCCCTCGGCCCTCGTCAGGCCAGTTCGGCCGTACTCATGGCACATTTCTCTCATGCCTTGTTGGGCTCCCTGGACGAGGTAGTTCCTCATCTTCCGGCGGACCTGCAGACCACGGTCAGGCAGGTGCGGGACCAGAAACAGGGCAGTGGCCAAACAGCTTCAGACTGCTCTGGACGTTGGAGACTCATGTGCCAGGTCAGTAGCAGCCGCAGTGGCTATGCGCCGTCGGGTATGGCTGAGGATATCCACCTTCACTTCGGATACCCAGCACAAGTTGGCGGATGTCCCCTTCCTGGGGACCGACCTCTTCGGCCCTGGGGTGGAAGGTCACCTGCAGAGGATCGAGAAGTCCAATGCTACCTTGGACTCTGTCTCATCCGCACAGAAGGACAAAGGCTGCAGCCTAAGCCCTTTCGTCCCTCTGTGCCCGCGGCACGTCCGGCCCAGCAACGTCAGGGCCAGCAGGCTCGAGCTTGGCATCCCAAACCCAAGCCCTCTGCTTCCTCCTCCAGGGAGGTAAAGGCCCAGGAGGTCCCTCGGCCGGTCCTTCCTCCACGCCTGCCCAGTGACGGGTTGAGGGATGTCGCCCCCAACCCCATCGCCTCACCCCAGGTGCCCCCCATGGGGGGGGCGGCTTCGCCACTTTCTTTCCGTCTGGTCCGTTATCAACACAGACCGGTGGGTGTTGGAGGTGGTGGGAAAGGGCCTGCCTCTGGAGTTGGAGCAGGCCCCACCCTTCAGAACCATCGCACCTTGGGGGCCTCGGTGTCGAAGCCTCGCTGTCCTTCGCCCGAGCCGACGCCAGCTCTCCTCGAAAGGAGGTCCCATAAGAGGTGGCGGACCCTCCCTCAGACCTGGAGTTTGTGTCCAGGTACTTCCTGGTTCCGAAACGGACAGGGGGCTGGCGCCCCATTCTCGACCTACACGACCTAAACAAGTTCCTAAGGTCTCGAACCTTCAGGATGGTGTCACTGGCTCAGATAATACCATCCTTGGAACACTGCGTGTGGTTCTGCTCTCTGGACCTGCAGGACGCGTTCTTTCACGTCCCTATCCGTCCGTCACATCAGAGGTTCCTTCGCTTTCGAGCGGAGGGATCCCTTTTCGAGTTCCAAGCCATGCCCTTTGGCTTATCTCCAGCTCCCAGTGTCTTCACCAAATGCATGGCAGTGGTGACAGCATTCCTGTGGCGCCGAGGGGTCCAGGTTTACCCTTACTTGGACGATTGGCTGATAGCAGCCCCCTCCAGACAGGAGGTGGAGCGGTCCAGAGATCTGGCCCTCCAGGTTTGCTCTCAGGTCGGCCTCCTCATCAACGAGGCCAAGTCGGAACTCGAGTCGAAGCAGGTGATTCTTTTCATTGGGGCAGAGCTCGACTCTCTTAGAGCCAGAGCACGGCTCCCGGCGGACAGGGCCGAGGTTCCTCCTTTGCCCAATTATTTCTGGTTGGGCAATTGCGCCCTGCCCGGGACTTCCTGCGCCTCCTGGGTCTCATGACGGCCTGTACCAGCGTGGTCTGTTGGGCCCGCTGGAACATGCGCCCCCTTCAGTGGGGGCTGGCCAGCCAGTGGTCCCAACGCTGTGACGGTGACCCAGGGGATGTGGAACGCTCTCCAGTGGTGGACTGTTCCAGTTCATCTGCAGGAGGGCATCCCGTTTGTCCGCCCGAGCCGATGGTCTGCTCGGCGATGCCTCTCTGATGGGTTGGGGTGCCCATCTGGGAGAACACGGCGCCACGGCCTCTGGTCCCAGCGGGGAGTCCGATGCCACATCAACCTGCTGGAGCTCCGGCGGTCCACCTAGCTCTCACCGCCTTTGCTCCGCTTCTTCAGGGTCAAGTGGTCCGGGTCCAGACGGACAATACCACGACCATGTACTATCTAAACCGCCAGGGCGGGACGCGCTCCATGCTTCTATGCAAGGAAGCTCTCCGCATCTGGTCACTCGTGCGCAGCCTGGAGGCGGATCTCCTAGCCATTCATGTGGCAGAAGCCTCCAACACCTGGCCGATGCCCAAAGCCGGATAGGGGCTGCGTCCCACAAGTGGTCTGTCCTGCCGCAGGTGGACCTGTTTGCCTCAAGGGAGAATGCGAAGCTGAGGCTGTTCCATGCCAACCCCCCTCAGCAGGGGTTCGCTGCAGGGATGCCTTCTCGAGGCCGTGGACCCCGGGCCTCTTCTACGCCTTTCCCCGTTCCCGTTGATGTACAAGGTGCTGCTCAAAGCAAGGAGGGCAAGGCGCAGGTGATTCTGATAGCCCCAGACTGGCCCCGCCAGTACTGGTACCCAGATCTCCTCAGCCTCAGTTCCAGGCTCGAGGCAGCTTCCAGCTCGCCCGGACCTGCTCTCAGTCAATCAGGGGAAGGTATTCCATCCGGACCTTCAGTCCCTGCACCTGACGGCCTGGTTCCTGAGCGGCTAGAGTTCCAGGCCTTGGGTCTTTCTGACGAGGTCCTCAACGTAGTTGAGGTGTCCCGTAAGGAGTCGACCAGAAAATGCTACGCCTTCAAATGGAAAAGATTTTCCATTTGGTGTCAGGGCAAGGGCCTGGACCCTTTCTCCTGTTCATTGGCGAGCATACTGGACTACCTTTGGTCCCTATCTCAGCAAGGGCTTAGGTCGTCGACCCTTAAGGTGCACCTGGCAGCCATCTCTGCTTACCGGGCGTGGGTCGGGGAGCAGTCGGTGGCGCAGGAAAAGGTGGTCGGGTGCTTTTTCAAAGGCCTTGATCACATTTCCCCTCCAGTGCGAGAACCTCCACCTCCGTGGGATTTACTGCTGGTACTGGCAAAGCTCATGGGCAAGCCATTCAAACCAATGCACAGGTGTGATCTCTCTCACCTGTCGTGGAAGACCGCCTTCTTGGTGGCTATCCCGTCAGCCAGAAGGATGGTAGAGCTCCAGGCGCTTTGCATCGAGTCTCCTTACCTGGTCTTCCACAGGGACAAGGTTGTCCTGCGCCCCCACCCAAAATTCCTTCTGAAGGTGGTGTCGGAGTTTCGCCTTAACCAGGTGCTGACTCTGCCGGTGTTCTACCCCAATCACACCTCGGAGGCCGAATATAGGCTCCATACTCTGGACCCTAGAAGGGCGCTCACTTATTAGGAGCGCACGGCTGAAATTCGGGGGGAGGTTCGCCAGCTGTTTGTCACCTACGCTGAAGCCGCACCTGGCAGACCTGCAGCCAAGCGGACGATAGGCAGGTGGGTCACCTCCTGCATAGATCACTGCTATAAGTTGGCGGACATGGAGCCTCCAGAGGATAAGAGCTCATTCTACCCGTCATACTGCTGCATCGGTGGCTGCTTCCAGGGACGTCCCTATCCAGGAAATCTGCAGGGCTGCTTCCTGGAAGTCAGCACCACCTTTATTACCCATTACCACATCGACCTTGAGTCACGCCCGGGATGCTGGTTTTGGGGCCTCGGTTCTCAGTCTTTATTCCCTAAGTAGGGGAGTGCTTGCCTCCTCCTCCCGGAGAACTGCTAGGAGTCTGCCAATAGTGTGGATGAACAACATATCCATGTCCCTAGAAATACAGGTTACTCACCTGTAACAGAGTTCTAAAGAATGGTATATGTTGTTCATCCACACCTCCAACTTCGGCACAAACTGAGCTTCCAGCGGCCAGATCTGGCGACATGGGGCGGATCGGAGAGTTTTACCACCCGGGTGGGAGGGAGGAGCCAGCTTGAAGACCTTCCGGCAAGATTTAAAGCAGCAAGGATACCTGCCAGACAGTGTGGATGAACAACATATACCATTCCTAGAACTCCTGTTACAGGTGAGTAACCTGTATTTTAGGTACATCAGGGAGTGAAGGAAGACTAAGGGAGAGATAGTGAGGCTTAATAAAGGGGGGTAGGCAGAGGGTGACGGTGAAGAGGCAGAGATACTAAACAAATATTTTTGCTCAGTATTTACAAATGAAGAGGGGAGGTACCTAAAGCAAACAATACAAACACTCTGGATACAGAAGTTGATACCAGCCCATTTACAGAAGAAAGGGTTCTGAAAGAACTCTTAAAACTGAAGGTGGACAAAGCAATGGGGCCTGATGGGATTCATCCCTGAATTCTAAAAGTAAGGGTAGAACTAGTGACACCACTGACTACACTCTTCAACAAATCATGGGAGGATGGGGTGGTACCCATACCTCTCAGCCCCCTGCCTCATAAATTGGGGACAAGGCTTAAACAAAATCAGGGACACATCTTCAAAATTAGAGAACACCACCCAGAAAGCTGGTAGAATATGGGGCTTAGT
This sequence comes from Neoceratodus forsteri, assembly GCA_016271365.2. Lineage (NCBI taxonomy): Eukaryota > Metazoa > Chordata > Ceratodontiformes > Ceratodontidae > Neoceratodus > Neoceratodus forsteri. Next base: position 124,852,089 of record JADMNL010000031.1, read on the forward strand.
GCAAAATACATTTTATAAAGAACAGGTCTGTAAATTTAATGCTTAACATTGTTTTGTGCTTACAGTCCCCCCTGTTTAGCCACAAAAACACAAATTTTAGGAGGGACCGAGTAAAATTTTGAGGCAAAATCGGGGACACTTGAGAGGTATGGTGGTACCTGAGGACTGGAGGAGAGCAGATGTGATTCCCCCACAAAAGTGGGAGCAGGGCAGAAGCAGGAAACTACAGACCTGTTAGTTTAACCTCAGTGATAGGGAAAATGATGGAATCACTTCTGAAGGAAAGAATTGTCGAGTACCTAGAGGCCAGAGGGGCACAGGACCCAAGGCAGCATGGATTCACAGTGGGATGGTCATGCCAGACAAATCTAATAGATTTCTTTGACTGGGTGACCAAAGTAGTAGATCAGAGGATTGTGGACATGGCCTACCTAAACTTTAGCAAGACATTTGACTCAACCCTGCACAAAAGATTAATATACAAGTTAGCCAGCCTGGAAGTGGGTCCCAAGATGATAGCCTGGGTAAAGAATTGGCTGGAGAATAGGACACAGGGAGTAATAGTAAATGGAGTCCACTCTGAAGAAAGGGGGTTTACTAGTGGGGTACTGCAGGGTTCAGTATTAGGACCAGTTCTCTTCAATGTCTTTAAGCGACATTGCAGAGGGACTGGAAGGAAAAGTATGTCTTTTTGCAGATGACTCACAGATCTGCAACAGAGTTTGCACGAGGTGGGATGGGAAGGGACTTGGCAAGGTTAGAGGAATGGTCAAATGTATGGCAGCTTAGATTCAATGCTAAGTGCAAGGTAATGCACCTGGGAAACAAAAACCCAGGGGAAGAATACACAATGGGGGGTGAGATGCTAGCAACAAAAATGGAAAGGGACCCGGGAGTAGTCATATCAGATGACTTTAAGGTGGGCAAGCAGTGTGAGGGCAGTAAGGAGGGTTGGGGGGATACTGGGATGCATAGGGAGAGGCATCACCAGTAGAAAACAGGAAGTTGTTATCCCTCTGTACAGACAGCTGGTGAGACCTCATCTGGAGTACTGTGTGCAGTTCTGGAGACCCAGTCTCCGCAAGGACATAGACAAGATGGATGCTGTCCAGAGGAGGGCAACTAAAATGGTGCAGGGTCTGCACCAGAAGACATGAAGAGACTAAAGGAGCTTAATATGTATAGCCTAGAGGAAAGGAGGGAGAGGGGGGACATGACAGAAACTTTCAAGTACCTCAAGGGAATCAACAAAGTCCAAGAGGGTAGCATCTTTACAAAAAGGTGTGCAAGAACACGGGGGCACAATTTGAAGATGGGGGCTCAGAGGTAATGTAAGGAAGTATTTTTTCACAGAGAGGGTTGTGGATGCTTGGAAGGGCCTTCCGGAGGAGGTTGTGGAGTCAAAAACGGTTAAATTCAAGCATGCAGGAGTCAAAAATGGTTAAATTCAAGCATTCAGGCAATTCTAGGGGGTGGGGTAGAAAGAAGTAGGCTGCTGGTTAACTAGGATCTGCAGCTTATCCATTAGGTAGGGAAATGGGCAGACTGGGTGGGCTAAGCGGTCCTTATCTGCCGTCAAAGTCTGTTTATGCACCCAGAAAATGTCATGCATCAACCCTCGTGCCCAGGGTGGGACAAAATAGGCAGCAAATGGCCATTATAAAAAAAATAAAAGTGTGGTTACCAGCCAACTGGCTACCTGCTCAGAAATGGAATTTTGAGACCTTAAAATAATAGCCACTAAAAATATTGTTTTGGCTACCACATTTTGAAAGCTAGTGGCCAGACTGGTCATCAGCTTATAAACTGATTTGTTTCATCCTGCTTACGCCTCGTGCGTGCACTGCCTCTGAGTCCAGCATGATCTGCAGGCTTGTGGCCTGTCAGCCCTCCACGCTGGAGGACTGTTAAACATCTCAAGTTTGCGAGCGCAAGTTTGCTGCTTCAATCATGGAAGACCAGTCTTCCCCTGGATTTAGTCTGCCTTTGTGGCCAGAAGGTATAGGACATCGATCCCCACACTGAGTTTACTGCCTCTGTGTCGACCACGACACTCTTCATGCAGTCTGGCTTTCCATCTCAGCGTTCTCGACTATCGTCTTGCATGTCTGAAGCTGGGGAGGCCGGAGAAGAGGAATCCTCTGGTGAAATCCGAAGAGGCGCGGCTGTGGGTTCCGCCGAGCAATTAGAGCGCATGCAAGCGTTAGAGCAGTAAGTGGCTCGTGGCGGATTCCTCTTTTGAGCTTTTTCGTTCCACTCAACCCGGGCTCCACCATTTCTGGTGTCTTCTGGGAGTTGTGCCACTCTCCCGACCAAGTGAGAGGAGCCAGGAGGCTTGCACTCCTCTCGATCCCGTAAGTGGGAGAAGGATCTGGGTGCGTCTTTGTCTCGATGGAGATGTTCTTGGGAGCGGGAGAGATCTCGGTCCCAAGAACGTGGTTTCGACTTCATTTGATCGCTTCTTTGACCGCTAGCTTTTTGGCTTTGCCATCTGACCAGTCAACCAAATTATCTGTCGCTGAGATTGTGATAGAGATCAATCCTACCTATCCGATAACACTGACTCTGGTTGATTCCCTAATATGGTCTTCCCAGATGATGAGACCCAGCTTGCTGGGACTCCAGTGATGTGGTCCCTGATCCCAGGAAATCACTGGTCTCGCTAGTGTCTCCCGAGCAACAGTCAGCCCACCCGATCTCGATTGAGGTCTCTGAACCCCCTCTGCTGACAGACCGAAGAAGAGCCATAAATGCTCTAAAAAGAAATGACTCCATCAGTTGTCCTCGGCTGAGGAGAGGCTCCGGCGGAAACTCAGGCGGCGCTATGAGGACCTCGTGGCAGCAGCTGATGTTGACTGGGCACACAGACTCCGGCTTCCACCCCGGCTATTACTTGGCTTTTGCCTCCTAGGCCAAAGCCGGCTCCATCTCGGAGCCGATTAAAACGCTTCCCCAGCCCGCGAACCTGGTAAAACCTCCAGTTCGGCCTAAACTGGTCTCTCCACCGATTGTGGTGGAACCGCTGCCCAAACAACCTGTGGGAGGGGCTCCTTCCAAAGGAGACAGACCAGACACTGGGCTTCCCTGGCGATTGTCTGTCGCGGTCACCCCGGACCCTCTGGTCGAGAGCGACCTGGGCAGCAGTCCCTTGTGCCTGGATTCTTCCAATTTGGACGTCACCGGCCTGCACTGAACATTCAGGAGATGAGTCGTCCGTTGACATAGAGACGGAGGAAGGTCCCCATCTTTTCAAGAGATTCTTCGCCTCATCTCTGAATCTACATGGATGCTCCTGGAGCCAATCCAGAGAAAGGCAGAGTACCCTTTTAAGGACATCCTTAAGAGAGGGGATACCTCAACGGAGGCTGTTCCTGTGGCTGAGGCCATTGTTGGCCCAGCCCTAGAACTTTGGCAGCGACCTGTCTTTTGCCCAGCACTGTCTGCCCGCATGGCTCATAGAAACATAAGACTTTGATGGTAGATAAGGACCACTTGGCCCACCCAGTCTGCCCATTTCCCCTACCTATTGGATAAGCTGCAGATTCTAGTTAACCAACAGCCTACTTCCTGCAACCCCCCACTATAATTGCCTTATGTCTGTCCCATGCATGTTTGAATTCCACCACTGTTTTAGACTCCACAACCTCTCCAGTAAGATGGTTCCATGCATCATCCACTCTCTCCATGAAAAAGAATTTCCTCACATTACCCCTGAGCCGTCCCCCCTCCTCTAACTTTAAATTGTGCCCCCTTGTTCTTACACATCTCTTTTTCTGAAAGATGCTACCCTCCTGGACTTTGTTGATTCCCCCGAGGTACTTAAAAGTTTCTGTCATGTCCCCCTGTCCCTCCTTTCATCAAGGGTATACATATTAAGCTCTCTCAGTCTCTCTTCATATGGTTTCTGATGTAGACCCTGCACCATTTTAGTTGCCCTCCTCTGGACTGCTTCCATCCTGTCTATGTCCTTGCGTAGATGAGGTCTCCAAAACTGCACTCAGTACTCCAGATGGGGTCTCACTAACTGTCTGTACAGCGGGATATCCACTTCCCTTTTTCTACTTGTCATGCCCCTCCCTATGCATCCCAGTATCCCCCTGGCTCCATGGTTGTAGGCAGGTATACTCCAAGCACTCCATGGTGTGCACTTTTATTTAAGGGAGGTGACAAATAGGCTCTGAACTGCTTCCTTTTTCCATGAAAGATAAAGAAAATACTGAACCTTTCTGTAATTATATTCATAGGAGTCAAAACTAGAAGGATTGGTCACTAATACTCACTTTGCATCCCAAGGACAATACAACTTTACAGGATCTGGCCGGGTATGTGGGTGTCTTAGGGAACAATGCATGGCATTTGTATTTACCCATGCATGGCAACAACCACTGTCATGAGATACAAGAGTTGTATTTATTGTATTTATTGTGCCAAATGAGGCAACAAACACGGTCCTGGTGTACATTTGTATATTGTCTGGCTACACCGGGGGTAACCAGTGAGTCCATTTGGTGTTATGACCTGAAAGTCCTAGCTACACCCCTGCCTGGCTCTCCTTACTGACTTCTCACATTGCTTACCCACCTTTAGGTCATCTGATATGACTACACCCAGATCCCTTTCCATTATTATTGTTAGTACCTCCCCTGCTATTGTGTACTCTTCTCCTGGATTTTTATTTCCCAGGTGCATTACTTTGCACTTCTTTGCATTGAATCTAAGTTGCCATATGTCTGACCATTCCTCCAACCTTGCCAAGTCCCTTCTCATCCTTTCTACCCCCACTTGTGTATCAACTCTGTTACAGATCTTTGTGTCATCTGCAAAGAGGCATACCTTTCCTTCCAGATCTTCTGCAATGTCACCTATAAAGACGTTAAAGAGGACTGGACCCAGTACTGAGCCCTGAGGTACTCCACTAGTAACCCCCCTTTCTTCAGAATGTGTTCCATTCACTATTACCTTCTGTGTCCTGTTGTGCAGCCAGTTTGCTACCCAGGCTACCACCCTGGGACCCACTCCCAGGCTGGCTAACTTGACCAGTATGTGGTGCCCATGGGGTCTCTTGCAGGGTTCACAGCACCCTTCAACCAAGAGCCTGGTGACCGCCTGTGTTCAGGCATACTGGCAGTTCTGCAGACAACCCTACGAGTCCAAGCTTTTGGACCATTCAGCCAGGAAGGTCTATGCGGCTTCCTCCTTGGGCCTTCGTCAGGAAATGTCTGCCATCATGCACACTTCTCACACCCTTCTAGGGTCGCTAGATGAAGTCCTCCCACATCTCTCCATGGATATGCAGACCACGGTCAAGCAAGTCCAGGATCGGGGCCGAGCTGTCGCCAAACAGCAGCTTCAGAAGGCCCTAGACATGGGGGATGCCACAGTTGCTGAGGCTCTCCTTTCTGACGGACGGATACCCAGCACAAACTAGCTGACTTGCCCTTCCTTGGGACAGACTTGTTTGGCCTGGGAGTGGCCAGTCACCTTCAGTGCATTGAGTAGTACAATGGCATCTTGAACGCGACTTCTGCCAAGGGTTCTTCCGGCAAGAACCAACAGAAGAAGCCTTTTCGGCACTGTTCCCCTGCGGCTTGGCAGTCCTCCTTCCAGGGTGGACATCAGCAGCAGGCTCGAGCTTGGTGCCCTCGGCCCAAGCCCGGACCCAACAGGTCCATAAAGGAGGCTGAGGCTCAGGTCCTGGAGCAGCCTTCTCATCCAAGCTTGCTCAGTGACAGGGCGTGGTCCATTGTCAGTTCGGACAGGTGGGTTTTCGAGGTGGGCAGTCAGGGATTGCCTCTAGAATTCGTGCAGTACCCTCTAAGCCGAGCCCGTGCCCCTCGGGAGGAAAATGTCTGCTCAGACCCAGTTGGCTGTCTGAGACAACAACGCTCAGCTCCTCCTAAAGGAGGCAGTAGCTCCAGTGGCAGATCCTCCAGCAGACCCAGGCTTTGTCTCCAGGTATTTCCTGCTGCCCAGCAGACGGGGCTGAGCCCCATTCTAAATCTGCATGACCTGAATCAATATCTCCGGTCATGCACCTTTCAGATGGTCACTCTGTCCCAGATCATACCATCCCATCCTTGGAGTGAAACGTGGTTCCATTCTCTGGATCTGCAGGATGCAGTCTTTCACGTCCCAATCTGTCCGTCCCATCAGCGGTTTCTCCGCTTCAGGGTCGAAGGGACCCAGTACGAGTTCCGAGCCATGCCGTTCAGCCTGTCATCGGCCCCACGGGTCTTCACCAAATGCATTGCAGTGGTGGCAGCCCATCGTTTTTTTTTTGGGGGGGGTCAGGATTTACCCCTACCTAGCCGACTGGTTCCTAGCAGGTTCCACCCAACAGGAAGTGGAGAGGTCTAGGGACCTGGTCCCAGCTCTGCCTCCTGATCAGTGAGGCCAAGTCTGAACTTGTGCCTTCTCAGGTGATGGGCTTCATCGGGGCAGAGCTCGACTCTTGTCAAGACAGAGCTCAGCTCCCAGTGGACAAGGTGGAGGTTCTTTCCTCCTTTGCCCAGTCATTTCTGGTTGGGCACTTGTGCCCTGCCCAGGACTTTCTGTGCCTTCTGGGTTACATAGTGGCATGCACCTCAGTGGTCCGTTGGGCCCAGCTGCACATGCGCCCCCTCCAATGGGAGCTGGCTGCCCAGTGGACTCGGCGCCATGGTCATTTTGACCAATTGATCACTAACCCAGAAGATGTGGGACACTCTCCAATGGTGGACCGCGCCAGACCAGTGGCAGGAAGGGATCCAGTTTGTTCACTCCGAGCTGATGATCGTCCTCATGACCGATGGCTCTCATGGGCTGTGGAGCCATGTGGGGGACGAAAGGGCCTCGACCCCTGAGGAGTCCCGATGCCACATCAACCTGCGGGAGCTCAGAGCAGTCAGACTGGCACTGTTGGCTTTCGCTTCGGGGTCAAGTGGTTATAGTCCAGACACAGTACCACAACCATGTACTACCTCAACAAACAGGGTGGCTCGCACTCCCATCTGCTGTGCAAGGAGGCGATCTGCATCTGGACCTTAGTGAGCCAATTGGAAGCAGATCTCCTAGCTATCCATGTGGCAGGAGCCTCCATCCATCTGGTGGATGCTCTCAGCCATTGAGGCCAGACATCCCACGAGTGGTCTCTCCATCCAGAGGTAGCTTACAGCCTGTTCTCCCACTGGGACAAATCGTTGGTGGTCCTGTTTGCTTCCAGGGGAAAATGCCAAGCTGAGGCTGTATCATGTCCACCCTCTCAGCAGGGCTCACTGCAGGGGGATGCCTTCTCGAGGCCATGAACCCCAAGCCTCCTCTATGCCTTCCCTCCATTTCCCTTGATCCACAAGGTGCTCTTCAAGGTGAGGGACAAGACGAAGGTGATCCTGGTAGCCCCAGACTGTCCGAACTAGTACTGCTGGTTAGGTGGTCGGGTCCGTCCATCGGATTACTATCCAGATGCTTTCTATGAGGAGTAGGAGGGAGACCAGGACTATCCAGACGAGGACGAAGGTTACAAATTTGAGGGTCTGGATGTGCCCATTGAACCGGACATCTCCACAGACAGGCCTTCCAGTGTCTCCCCACCCGGGTTTTGAGTCCCCTTCACACTTGTTTTACAAGAAGGGGGCTGAAACCCTCCAGCTCCCTATGGGTGAAGCTGCTGAGGAAGAGCCTGATTTTGTTAAAATGGTGGACATCCCAGAGTCCAAGAGATTGTCTATTTTTCTTCACAAGTCCTTGGGGAAACGGAACATTTTACAAAGACCTAACTCCTTACTTCCTGTGGATGAGTGTGGACAGGAGGTATATGATCTTGCTTTGAGAGGAAGCTTTTGCAGCAGGTTCCACAATTGGGACTGACGCCACTTGGCGGTGGTTCCGGCAACTTTTTTTTCCAGCAGTACCGAGGTGGGAACACCCCTGCCAATGGCTACACCCCTGACGTTGCCCTATATAAAGGAGTTCCCCACATGCTCCAGTTCTTTCCCAATGCACGGTCAGGATTAGTTCGCTCGGTTACGGCTCAGTAGCGATCGCTTCTTCTCCACCGATAGAAACATTCAGTTTTGCTATTCAGAAGTTTTATGTCTTCTTCCCATCTCAACAAGTGTGCTTGTTGGCAAAGACTCACTCAGCGTGCCTTTACTGCCTGGGGCCCGCCCACAACACCAATGCCTGTCCTCATTGTCAGGCCTTCAATTCGTGTATGCGGATCAGGCATCGGAAGTCACTCGCAGCCTACCTTGTCGAGACCAAACTTGCCACCATGGAATGGGCCTCCTCAGGGGAATCTGATCACCCACCTGCCCACAAGACTCACAAACACCAGGAGCAAGACGGGGAGGTCTCATCCCCCCTTTTGCACCATCAGTTGGTTTCCCCAACCCCTTCAGGGCATGATTCCCGCCTCAAGCCCTCCTCTGCATCTAAATCTTCCGGATCCATCCTGCAGCCTCTGATGGTCCCTCAGCCCGCCAATTAGATCAGGTGCGGGTAAGGGCTCCTCGAAGGCGGGCTACCGGGAGTCAAGCAAGGCCTCCGGGTCTGATGGCGGCAGGGCCTCCTCCTTGCCGCCAAAACTGTGAGACTCCGACCGGCGCCTGCCTCAGGCTACTGACTGATGCTTTACCGAGAAGCACGCTGGCCCCAAAGCTGACCGTCGTAAGGATCATGCCTCTGAAGGAAGCCCATCGGCGCATAAAGATAAGCAGATGCCAGACCAACGTCTGCCGGTGGCGTCCCGTCCCGATGACTGTTATCCCGTCACTGGTTGTGGTTTGTCCAAAGCTGGTTGCCCCGGTGCCTCCTGCTGGCTCTGGTACCCCTTCTCGGTCGCTGGCCCGTCTGGAGCTGGACCCAGACGATGGAGGTGCTGACGTTGCCCTAACGTCCCCCCTCTTCAGCCTATGTCAGTCGACTAGGGTGTGGACCTGACGCTGGTACCGGCACCGGCTTGGGTGCTCCTCCTACGCCTGGTTCACCCAAGCTGAACCTTGCAGGTAAAGGAGCTGTTTTCCCACTGGTGGGATACCATTAAGGATCTCCCAGCGAGCGCACCCCTCCCACTCCGGCACCGGTTTCTGACCCAGTCTATGTTGAACCGACAGATGGTGGGGCGGAAGAGGAGCCCCCTCCTAGGAAACTCACTAAGAAGACTAGGAGGGCTAAAACCAGTAGTTCTCCTACTCGCCCTCTCCTTCACCAGACAGGAGGCGCAAAAGGAAGAGATGCACCCCCTAACTCTCTTCCACACCAGACTCCTATGTGGACTCTGATTTTTCCTGATTGCTACATAGAGCCAGACCTAGGGGACTCGGAGGGTCTTCCCAAATCCCCTCCTGATGACACATCCAGGCCAAAATGGGCTGGGACACAGGCCCGGGACACTGAGCGACTGCGGTTGGCTAAATAGCTCCGCCAAAAAGACCCAAAGCCGGTGGTCATCCCTCCCATGGTTGACACTTTTCAGGATGTCACCTGTGACCTGGAAGTGGCCTTATTCCTCCTCAGCCGTGCCAAAGAAGACTTATCGGCTCTACGGGGCACCTTCGGACCACCCCTTTCTAGCTGAACCACCCGCAGTGGACTCTGGTGATTTTGGTGGCTCATGACCATTCGCAGAGACCCAAACACCTGAGCACCCAGCCGTCTGACAATCAAAGCAGCTGGATTCTGTGGGCTGCAGTGCCCTCTGCAGTGTCAGGAGTTTAAACTTCCTGACAGATATGGTCCAATTCCAGAATGCCCTTTAGGAACAGGGATTGGACATTGTGCAGAGCATGCCCGATTGCCCTCTGTAGGCAGAGCTGGCCAAGCTAGTTACAGACCGGGCTCACTGGGCACCTACTGCCCTGCGGTCGGCCTGTGACTCTGCGGACACCTCCTCTATGTCGGCTACCACTGTCATTTGCCTCCAACGCCATGTGTAGCTTTGGGTCTCTGGGTTTGATCCAGATGTGTAGACCAACATACTGGATGCTTCCTTTAAGGGCTCCATGCTCTTTGGTGAGGACATGGAGTGGATTATCACCAGGCTGCAGGAGATGTAAGGCCATCCGATCCGTGCGGTCCATGTACCGCCCAAACCGGGGGAACTCTTAAGCCTAGTTTTCGTGGCCGTGGAGGACAGCAGCCTCGCTTCCTTCCATTAGCATTCACAGCAAGGCAGCTTCAATCGTAGAGGCGGAGCCAGCGGATCTTCGGCCTCCACCTCTAGACAGGCCAGAGCAGCCACTGCCATCCTCTCACCGGCGGACTATCCAGACTACCCTCTTCCCTCGGACGTCCAGCTAGGGGAGCCGGTCGGAGGCCGTTTTTCCCTCTGCGGACATGTGGGGTCAAGTGACCTCTGACCAGTGGGTGCTCGATCTTGTGGAGTTCGGGCACTCCGTAGAGTTTAGACTCCATTCTTCCAGACAGACCACTGCCCCCATCCTGTTTCTCAAGCTGGTCAGATAGGAGATCTTCTCCCTTCTAGGCAAAAAGGCCATCGAGCCGGTGCCACCGGACGAAACAGAGTTTTCCTCCCACTTTTTCCTAGTTCTGAAAAAGTCGGGAGATCTCGGACCCATTCTGGACCTCTGCAATCTAAACCAGTGGATCTCTTACACGAGATTCAGGATGGTTTCCCTACTCACTCTCCTTCCATTTATATCGGCGGGAGACTGGCTGGCATCCATGGACATCCAGGATGCCTACCTGCATATTCCTAATGCCAGGAACCATTGAAGATTCCTAAGGTTCAGATTCGAAGGCGAGGACTATTCATTGCGGGTCCTTCCCTTCGGGCTCTCTTTTGCCCCAGGGTCTTCACCAAGTGCCTGGCAGTAGTGGCCATGGCACTTCGGAGGCGGGGCCACTTTGTGGTTCCCTATCTGGACGATTGGCTTCTCTTGGCTCCCTCCAGGTCTCGTCTGTTAGAAACTATCAGGGACTCCATCTCGCTGTTTCAGCGCCTGGGAATCACCATCAACAGGGATAAGTCCCATTTGATCCCAGCCCAGATTGTCCAATTCATCTGAGCTCTTCTGGATACCACTCTCGGGAAGGTTTTTCTTCCCTCCGACAGGGCAGATCACATTCAGGTCCTGTCGTCCCAGATCTCTTCAGCCTCAAGAGTGCCGGCACGGCTCCTTCTCAGGCTGTTGGGGCATATGGCTGCTGTCATAGTTTCGGTTCCTCTGGCATGCCAGCGCATGAGGTTCATACAGTGGTCCTTAAGAGTCCAGTGGGATCAGACACAGTCTGGACGCCTCTATCAGGATCTCAGAGCCAGTCTGCCGGGAGTTACGCTGATGGTTGTCGTCCAAAAATTTGCTGGCGGGTATCCCCTTCCAAGCAGGGGCACTGTCCCATATTCTGACCACGGACACCTCGTTCGTGGGGTGGGGAGCTCATTTGGGGGACACATTGTACTCCGGGGTTCTTGGTCCTTAATAGAGGCAGATCTGCATATCAACATCCTGGAGTTGAGAGCGGTCCTTTACACCCTCCAAGCCCTGATCTCGGTCCTAGTGCCGGGCCAATTCTCTTGGTGCAGACAGACAGCACTTTGGTGATGTTCTACATCAACAAACAGAGCGGCACACACTCTTACCCTCTCTGCAGGGAATCCATGCTGGTGTGGGAATGGGCCTTCGAACATCTGCTATTCCTGACGGCAATGCATGTTCCCAGGGACCAGTTTTTGTTAGCCGACATGCTCAGAAGGACAAAATCGCAAACCCATGAAATGGGAGTTGCTCCAAGAGGTCATAGATCACATTTTCTGTCAGTGGGGGATGCCAGAAGTGGACCTTTTTGCATCATGGTTCAATGCAAAACTGCCCAATTTCTGCTCGCTAGGTCTAGAGCCTGGAGCTTTTTGGCAAGACGCGTTGTCCCTCTGCTGGAAAGGGAGGTTCCTGTATGCATTCCCTCCTTTTCTGCTATTACAGAAGGTCCTCCTCAAAGCGCAGTCAGAACCTTCCATTCTCACCCTATGGCCCCGTCAGATTTGGTTTCTCTTACTATAGCATTTAGCAGCAGTGCCGCAGATGCCTCTTCCTCTGTCATCTCACTTCCTGTCACTGATGCACGCGAATCTGTATTCTCTTCACCTGCATGCCTGGCTCCTCAGGACCTAGCTAAGGTCAGATTTGGGGTGCCCGATCAAGTCGCACAAGTACTGGTAGAGGCACCCAAGCCTGCCACCAGGGCCACTTACGCTATGAAGTGGAGATGTTTTTGTAACTGGGCCACAGCCAAGAGGGTGGAACCATTGGTCTGTTCTTGCAATATAGTCCTAGAATATCTGCTTTCTCTTTCTGAGAAAGGTCTGTAAATCCTCCATCAAGGTACACCTGGCTGCCATCTCTGCTTATCATTTCCCTGTGTCGGGTAAGACGGTGGCTCAGATGGAGGTCTCCAAGGCCTTTTTGCGCAGTGTTCTTCACATCAGACCCCCCATCAGGGACCCTGTTCCTCCTTGGGACCTCCTTTTCATCCTGGAGAAGCTTACTCTTCCTCCCTTTGAACCTGCCATGGAGTCCGAGCCCAGTCTTCTCTCTTGGAAGACTTTATTTTTGGTAGCTATCACTTTGGCGAGGTGTATTTCAGAACTTCAAGCCCTCGTGTGTAAAGAACCCTACCTTGTCTTTCACAAGGACAGGGCTGATCTTCGCACTAATCCGAAGTTCCTACCGAAAGTAATTTCAGAGCTTACTCTGAATCAATCGGTTCAGCTCCCGGTTTACTACCTAGAGCATTCGAATAGGTGGGAAGCCCTGCTTCACTCCTTGGACATCCACAGGGCTCTCTGTTACTTGGCTAGGACCAAGGGGGACAGGAAATCCAATCAGCTTTTTGTGTTTTTTGCTTAACGGTCCGTAGGTCGCCCAGTCACCAAATGGACACTTTCATGCTGGTTGGTCCATTCTATCTCCTCCTGTTATGAAAAGCACAACAGATCGACACCGGGGCTGGTTAGAGCTCATTCTGCTAGTGCTATCGCTGCTTTTTTCGCAGCACTGAAGAGGGTACCAGCAGCCGAGGTTTGTGCTGCCGCTACCTGGAGTTTTGTTCATACCTTCGGGCATTACAGCCTTGACATAGTTTTCAGATGCAGAGCAGGGTTTGGCCTCGCAGTTCTGCAAGGCCTGGTTTCCTGAGGGACCTTCCCTTATCCTGCTGCCTCTTTACTTGCTGTACCCCCCGCCACGTGTTATGTTTATACTGCTTGGGACTCGTCCCTAATTGTGGAACCTGCTGCAGGAGCGTCCTCTTGAAGTAAGATAGTACAGTTACGTAAGAACTTACCGTAACAGTAGATCTTAGAAGCTCTTGCAGCAGATACATTTCCCACTCTCCTTCCCTCAGGGATCGGGTCCTGTTCAGGCCGGTCTTCCCTCCTTTGAGGGATTATCTGCTAACAGTCTACTACTGACCTTTGCCTGTTGCCAAATTTTGCCTAACTGGGGGGGCGTACAACAACCAGAGCACGTGGGGAACTCCTCCCTTATAAGGCAATGCCGGGGGTGGAGCCGATGTCAGCTGGGGGAAGGGGGGGGGTCCTGCGTTGGTACTGCTGGAAGAAAAAGTTGCCAAAACCGCCGCCAGGTGGCGTCAGTCCTAATTGTGGAACCTGCTGCAAGAGCTCGTCTATGATCTACTGTTACGGTAAGTTCTTACATAACTATCAGGCTCAGGTACGGAGTTCTTATACTCATTGCAGCCATGTTGGGGTAGTGCGGGCTGCAGCCTGTGACGGGGCTAACATTCCTTTGGCTTCACACCCTCCGGACAAGGACTCCAGGAAAGCTGATGCCATGGCCAAGAAACAATACTTTGCATCCTCTTTAGGACTCAGGTATGCAAATTATATGGCCTACACAGCTAGGTACCAGAAGTCCAGGTGGGATACTGTTCTGGAACTGGCTAAACAGGCCTCCCCCAGCTAGCCAAAGAGCTGGAGGAGGTGGCTACTGATGGAATTGAGGCATGCAAAGTGCAATTTCATGCTGCTGTGGACTCCAGTGATGTGGCATCAAGAGTCATGGATACATCTGTCTCTCTCAGAAGACATGCTTGGCTTAGATGTACTAGCCTTTCACAGGATACCCAGGCCAAGGCTATGGATTTCCCTGTAGTGGGTAATTCTGTTTGTGGAGCAGACAGAGGCTTACATGAAAAAAATGGACGAGTACAGGACCACCTACAGGAGTGCACAGGCCAAAGAAAGGCAAGCCTCTTCTCAGAAGTAGCAGTTTAAGGGCAGGCCTTTTTACTAAGCCCAGGCTTTCCCTTCCTACAGAGGGGGTTCTTTTGAGGGAGTGGGATGAGCAGGGCTGCATCCTCTTCCCAGTCCAAGGTTCCTGCCAGGCAGACACCCTGATGTGTCAGCCCGGGTCGACTCCCCCATCCCAGTAGGAGGCAGGCTGGCTTACTGCTTCCAGGCCTGGAAGTCTGTTACCTCAGACAAGTGGGTCCTGAAAGTAGTAAGCCAGGGACTGGCCCTCTGCTTCAAAAAGTTTCCAAAACTGAGGGCCAGGTCTCTTCCACCTGCATCCATCTCGGAGACCCTTGCCCTAGAGGCAGAGGTTTCCTCTCTTTTGGCTCTCTGAGCTGTAGAGAAGGTTCTTAGCACAGGGGCAGAGGCCTGTACTCCAGGTACTTCCTCACCCCAAAAAGACGGGGGAGTGGCAACCCATCCTAGACCCAAGGTATTTGAACAAACACATCTCAAAACCAAAATTCAAAAATGGCGACTCTGGGAATAATTCTTTCCTCTCAGGCCAGGGGATTGGCTCGCATCCCTGGACCTCAAGGATGCCCATCTCCATATTCCTATCAGGTGCTCCCACAGAAAGTACCTCGGGTTCGAGTTGCCTTCAGGCCACTACCAGTTCGGAGCCGTGCCATTCGGCCTAATATCAGCTCCGAGGGTATTCACAAAGTGCCTGCAGTAGTAGTGGCTTACCTCAGAAAACAAGGTATTTCCATTTTCCCATATCTGGTCAAGTCAATTCCGCCTGACCAGGCCGCCCTCCATCGCGGCCTGCCTCCGGCGAAGGGTCCGTTAAGTCGGGCGCTGGCCCCGCTGAGGTCCGCCTGGATCCCACTGTTAAGCCGCACGTCGGTTCGTCCGTCCGCACAGCGGATGAGCAGACGCTGACCCCCGACATCCGCTGCTCCGGCTCCCTGCAGCCTTCGCTGCCCTCCGGGGACCCTGAGTCTCTCAGCCCGACCCCGAGATTTCTTCCCCCAATCCCAGGAGACGCTGAGGTTTCTGTTCCACCTCCATCAGACCGTCCACCTTCTGGTCTGACCGATCTGATGTTGGTTCCCCGGCCGCCAGCTCCGACGCCGGACAACATCCCACCCCCCAACGCCGGGCCCTCTGCCTCCCGGGTCTTCCGCTCCAGAACCGCCCATGGGGCCTCCGGCCAGGCTGTCTGCTCAGGCAGCTCCTCTGGCTCCGGGGTACCTGGGACCGCAGTATCCAGCGCCTCAGTACCTGGCACCGACATATCCGACGCCGCAGTACCCAGCTTCTCAATACTCGACGCCGGGCTTCCCGCCATCGGGTTACGGATACGCACCTTTTGGGTATAGTCCATACCTGTATCCCCCTCCTCCTCCACCGTCCCCTTAGCAGCCGGTGGACTTGCAGGAGACTCTGGCCTCCTGGTGGGCTGAGGCCAAGGCTCAGCTCACCAGAGAGGTGGAGAGTCGTCTTCCGACGACTGTGCCAGTGCCGGTTCTCGTATGTCCACGACGACACACTCCCTCCCCACCTCCGGACACCAGGGCTAAACCCCTCTGGGTCCAGAGAGGGGCAGGACACGCTTCCCCGAGGGATTCCCAAGGGGTCCGTTCCCCCCACCCCGTCGGGAGAGGGAATCTACCTCTTCTTCATCTTCTTCTTCCTCGGACACCTCGGATCCTTCCAATAGTTGTTCCGAGCAAGACGACGAGCCACGCTCTCTATCCAAACCCCAGCCATGGACTACTCCGAAGTCTCCTCCGGAGGATCCTTCCTTCACGGAGTTGCTACGGAAGATCCAGGAAGTACATAAGTGGCAGTCCTTGGAGCCAGACCCCCAGCGTAAAAAAACTCGCTGAGCATCTGGATCTGCCCGTGACAGCTCCCACTTTGGTGCCACCCTGGATCTAGCCTCATGTCGACCTTATTACCACCATTGGAAACAACCGTTGGCCTTAGCCCCACTTCCCAGGAAGTCGAACAGGCTATACCAGGCTCCCGTGGGTGTTAACTTTTAGACTCCCACCTCGTGCTGACCTCCGGTTATGATGAATAAGACATGGTCGGGTCAGCTCAACCCAAACATCTTAGCTCATCTCCACCTGACAAGGAATCCGCCTTCTGGACCAGTATGGCAAGAAGATTTTGCTTCTTCCACTCTGGGTATTAGGGCCCTGAAATCGTGGCCACATGGGGATTACCAGAAGGCGATCCTTAGTGAGGTGGAATGAAATTGGACTCCCTTCTGGACTCTCAGGTCAAACAGGAAGTAGCTGACCTTGTCCGCTCTGCGTTGGCCAGTGGCACATTCTTCGTGCAACCTATGATGCAGTGGACACTGCTGGTAGGAGCTCAGCTTTCGCCGTGGGTCTGCGTTGCGCTCCACGTCTCGAGTTTTAGGGTTGGTCCCGGAAGTTCAGTCCGCTATCCAGGAAGCGCCCTTCCGGGCTTCAGTGTTGTTCGGGGTGATGTCAAGGACATCATCACCGACCTACAGGAGAAGGGGATGGCACTAAAGTCTGTGGACTCTATGTATTATCCCCATCAATCGCAGTGCCGTCCCTTTCGCAGACGGAATGGGCCCAAAGCGAGACCACAGGGGAAGAAGGCCACTAAACATTGGGCCCCTCCAGCTGCCAAGCCCCCCCCCGCCCAAAAAAGCAGCGGGAGCTTCAGCTGCAGCGCTGCCCCACACCACCTGACTCCTTCCCTCTCCCATTACCTCTGGGCTTCCCGGAGGAACCGGGAGGAGGGAGGTTTTCCCTCGACCTCCCGGGCTGGGAGAGGATAACATCAGATTCATGGGTGCTCCAGCTAATCGCAGAAGGACACTGAAATAGAGTTTCTGCAGAAACCACCTCGTCACCCTCCCCCAAGGTCATTGTACTCTCAGGAACATCTTCTTCTGGTCCAGGAAGAAATTTCAGCACTTTTGCTGAAAGAGACGATAGAACCTGTCCCCGTTCCCTTGCAAGGAACGGGTTACTATTCCCACTTCTTCCTGGTCCCGAAGAAGACAGGAGATGTAAGACCTATTCTAGATCTCAGTTCCCTGAACATTTTCTTGGAGTACAAGAGGTTCTGGATGCTCTCACTGCAGAGCCTTCTACCCCCCCTCCGCACGGGCCAGTGGCTGTACGCTCTGGATTTGCAGGGAGCTTACCTGCACATAGCTATCCGCCTGTCTCACTGCAAATATTTCCGATTTGCTTTCCAGGGGGACTACTACCAGTTCAAGGCACTTCCACTTGGCCTCTACTCAGCCCCCCAAGTATTTACCAAATGCCTTGCGGTGGTGGCGGCATACCTGGGGGGTACAGGTTTTCCCGTACCTGGACGATTGGCTCCTGGCGGCCTCGTCCAGGGAGGATCTCCTGCACTGCCTCTCCCTCACCCAGCAGGTCTTTGCCTGTCTGGGTATTACCATCAGCCATTCCAAGTCTCACTTGATCCCATCACAGAGGCTTCAGTTTATCAGGGCGGTACTGGACACGACCCTAGGCAGGGCCTTCCTGCCTCCGGAGAGGGCGGCCACACTCCAGACTCAGATAAGCCTGTTGTCCGGCCGCAGGCGGGTCAGTGCAAGGTCAGTTCTTTGCCTCCTCGGGCTTATGGCGGCTGCTATCCCAACAGTCCCTCACGCCTCGGCTCCACATGAGGTCTCTCTCAGTGGATGTCATTTCAATGGATCAGTTGTGACTACTTGGACCATTGGTCCTAGTCTCCCTCCCATGATTCGAGACTTGCAGTGGTGGATGGTTTGAGAGAACCTTCTTCGGGAGTTCCATTCTTCCTTCCTCCTCCCTCCCAGACTCTGACCACAGGCGCCTCGGGCAGGTTGAGGAGCCCATCTTGGTCCACATTGGACCCAGGGCTCTTGGTCCAAGCTCGAACAATCACTGCACATCAATGTGCTCGAGCTTCGGGTGGTGCTGTACGCTCTCCAGGCCCTCCACCTCCACCTTCATCTTCTTCCAGGCCACCTTGCAGTCCAGATGGACAGTATGTGTGTGGTATGGTACATCAACAAACAAGGCGGGACTCTGTCCTACCCTCTTTGCAGGGAAGCGATGAGAGTCTGGGATTGGGCAGCGCAACATGACCTTCACCTCACGGCAATTCATGTTCTGGGGGTCGAGAACTCCTTAGTAGACAAACTAAGTCGCTCGTCTGCTCAAGCCTACGAGTGGGAGCTGGATCAGGGGGTCCTAGACAATATCTTCCTACGTTGGGGAACACCTCAGGTGGACCTGTTCACCTCACCTCTAAACGCAAAGCTTCACAACTTCTGCTTGCTCGCTCAAGAGCGAGGCATTTTCTGAAGAGACTCTCTGTCTCTAGATTGGAGGACAGATTCATCTATGCCTTCCCGATTCTTCTGATCCCGTGTCTTGCAGAAATTCGGTTCAGAAGGAGCACGAATGATTCTGATTGCTCCTTTCTGGCCCAGGCAAGTTTGGTTCTCTCTTCTGCAACAATATTCAGAGGAGCCTCCTCTTCCTCTTCCTCTTCCGCTGTCTCGGATTTTATTGACCCAAGTCCCTTCAACTGCATGCATGGCTCCTGCAGACATAGCTCAAGCCTGCTTTGGGGTTTCTCCCCAGGTGGCTGAGATCTTGGTGGAGGCTAGGAAATCCTCCACTAGGTCTACTTATGCCATGAAGTGGAAACAGTTCTCAATCTGGGCCGCTTCAAAAGGCTTCGAGCCTTTCTCCTGCTCAGTTGGGCGACTGCTGGAGTACCTGCGACATCTCTCTGACCTGGGTCTTAGTCACTGTCTCTGAAGGTACACATGGCCATTTCGGCCTACCATATTCCCTTTGCAGATAGGACGTTTGCTCAACTGGAAGTCTCTAAGACTTTCCTCAGAGGGGTTCTTCACTTGAGACCCCCGATCCGAGTTCCGGCCCCTCCTTGGGATTTGAAATTTGTTCTTGAGAAACTTACTTTGCCTCCTTTTGAACCGGCGGCCTCAGCAGACATGAAGTTCCTTTCATGGAAGACACTTTTTCTAGTAACCATTTCATCTGCTCGGAGGATTTCCGAGCTCCAGGCCCTGATGTGTAAAATCCCGTACTTGATTTTTCACAAGGAACGCGTAGCTCTGCTTACCAATCCTAAGTTTCTCCCCAAGGTGGTAGCGGAATCTACATTGAACCAGTCCATAGAATTACCCGCCTTCTTTACGCAGTACTCCAATCAGGGGGAATATCTACTTCACACTATGGACGTTCACCGCATTCTGAGATACTACACTAACAGAACAAAGGATCTCAGAAAGACTGATCAACTTTTTGTCTCTTTTGCCCCCAAAAGAGAAGACAATGCTGTTTCCAAGCAATGACTGTCTAAATGGTTGGCTCATTGCATCACCTTCTGTTATGACAAGTACAACAAGACCCTTCCGGGTCAAATAAGAGGTCATTCCACCAGAGGGGTTGCTGCCTCTGCTGCATGTTTCAAGAATGTGTCACCGGCAGACAGTTGTGCTGCCGCCACTTGGACTTCTGTCCATACATTTACAAAACGTTACAGTTTGGATATTGCCTCTCGCCGTAGAACAGGCTTCAGGCTCGCTGTTCTGCAAGGCCTTCTTTCTTAAGGCCTTCACAGCTAGAGGATCTGCGTTGAGTAGCTTTCCTCCTCCTGTGTGCTTCTTCTTGTTCCAGACTGCTTGGGACTCAGTCCTATATGTAATTACCTACTGCAAGAGCCCTCTCGAAGTAAGATAGTACAGTTACGTAAGAACTCACTCTAACAGTAGATCTTTGAGAGAGGCTCTACAGTAGGTACACCTTCCCGCCTCCATCCCCCTAAGCTTTTCAGCTCCTTTCCAGTGAGGAAATATCCGCTTTCTCTCTCGTCCGTCCCTTGTGGCCTGTGGCGGGAAAGAACTGAAGGCGGGCCTGAGGACTGCTTTTATACCGATTCTCCTGACGCCGGTCACCTGATGTGGGGTGGTCCCCGCCAGTGACTGCTAGCTAGAAATTTTTCCGGGGGGTCCTGCCGCTATTAATGCCAGTCCTATATGTACTACCACTGCAAGAGCCTGTCTTGAAGATCTACTGTTACGGTAAGTTCTTAGATAACAGTACTTTTTATTTTTCATTTGCCGTATATTAATTAACATACTAACATACTAACATACTATTTGCCAGCAGATTAGGCCTTATGGTCTATCAAGTCTGCTCGAACCTAGATCCTTAGTTGGGTGCCGAGACCCTCCCACCCCTTGTGCTCCAGAAACCCCTATCATCCATCCCCACCCCCCCGGGATAGGCCATCATCTGATACATCCACTTTCTGTGTCTGTCCCACCTCTCTAAAGCTCTCCACTGTGGATCTCTGAACCAGCTCACCAGGCAGAGCATTCCAAGGGTCCACCACCCTCTCAGTGAAAAACCTCCTCCTCTTTCCCCTCACCCTTCCACCTTCCAACTTCAAACCATGCCTCTGGTGATGCCTCCTGCTTTAGTCTAAAGATCCTCCATGTTTACCTCTATTTATTCCCTTGAGGTACTTGAAGAACCTCAATCATGTCCCTGTCTCTCCTCTCCTCCAATGAAAACAGGCAGAGCCCTCAAGTCTGTCCTCGTAAGTCAAACTCCTAGCCCTCGTGATCATCTTTGTTGCCTCCTCTGTACCTCTCCAGGAGCTGTATGTCCCTCTTCAAGTGTGGTCTCCAGTACTGTACACAGTACTCAAGGTGTGGTCTAACCAGTCCATTGTACAGTGGCAGAATCACTTCCTTGCTCCTAGAGGTGATCCCCTTGATGCATCCCAACATCCTGTTTGCCTTCAAGCTGCCTCCTGCACTGCTCAGTGTTATTCATACATGTATCCACCATGACCCCTAGGTCTTTTCCCTGTTGAGGCTTCCAGCACCTCCCTCCCAGGGTGTACCTGTGTTTAGGTTTCCGACCAAGATGCAACACCTGCACTTGGTGATATTGAAATTTAATTTCCATGTGTGAGCCCATCCAGGGTGTCCAGGTCCCTGCAGGGCCAACCTCCCTCTTCTCCTCCAACTACTGCTCCCATCTTGGAGTCATCCGCAAGAGACTCATTTCACACCCTATACCATCCCTGATGTCTGATATGTATGCATTAAACAGGATTGGACCCAGGACCTGAGCCCTGTGGTACCCCATTACCAACCTCTGTAGGGTTGAGAGCTCCCACAGACCACTACTCTCTGAGTGCGTCCAGCTATCCAGTTTTCAATCCATCTGACCATCAAAGGGCCTACTCCTAACCCCATCAGTTTCTCCACCAGACCATTGTGGGGACAGAGTCAAACGCCTTGCTGAAGTCCAAGAATAATACATCCACAGGCTTTCTCCTCCATCCAGTTCTGATGTTACCCATTCATAGAACTCACAAGGTTGGTTTGACATGATCTACCTGGCACAAACCCATGCTGACTATCCAGACCTCCCACCTCCTCCAAGTAAACCCCCAACGTTCTTTAGTATACTCCATTAATTTTCCACCACCGAGGTTAAACTGATGGGTCTATAGTCTCTGGTACTCCTTTCCCACCCCTTTATGGATTGGTACCACATGTGCCTCTGCCAATCCCTAGGTACCCTCCCTGTCTCAAGTGACCTGTTGAAAGCTCCGCCAGGGGTGCAGCCAGTATGTCCGCCAATTCCATAGTACTCGGATGAATGCCATCCTGCCCAGGAGATTTGTCTTCTTTAGGGCCTTGAGGGCAACCACACCCTTTTGGTGGGGATGGCATCATCTGTCCCTCCACCTTACTGGTCTTTTTTCCTTAACCAGATGTGACACCCTGGGTACCTTCCCTCCTTTGCTCCATTTCTGCTGCTCCCTGATCCCACCCCTGCCGCTTATCCCCTTTGTGCCTTGCTGTAGATATCCCATCCCTCCCTAGTGAACACAGAGGCAAAGCACAGTTAATACCTCTGCCTGGTCGCTCCTTCCACCCACCTCCTTCTGATCTCAATCTGCTGAGATGGCCTTAGTTTTTCTCCGCCCCAATGTACCGAAGAACCTTTTCCTCCATGTATCCCCTGTGCCAGCCGATGCTCTTACTGACTTTGCTCCCCTCACCATACTGGGTGACTTTTCTAGATGCAAGCTGGTACATTCCTTATCCCTATCCCTCTTGTTGTTTTTATATTTTGTAAGCCGCTTCTTTTCTCTGACTGCTACCTGGACCTCACTGGACCACCAGCATGGTTTATGTGACCTTGCTCCCTTACGTTTCAACTTAGCGCAGATCCTGACTGCCTCTTGAAGTCCCCGTTTTATGACCTCCCATCTCCTTTCCACACTTGTTGTTGAGGTAATCCCCTTCAAGTGATCCTTGAGAATATTTCCCATGCCCATAAAGTCTGCCCCCTGAAGTCCACTGCCAGTGTCCTAGATCTCACCCCACTCCCCCAATGCTTATTTGAAACCAGACAGTATTGTGGTCACTCCCAGTCAGGGGTCCTGCAACCATGTCCTTACCAGATCCCCATCTGCCAGAACCACATCCAGGACATGCCCTCCCTTGGCTCCATCACATGCTGTGTTAAGAACACATCCTGGAAGCCATCCAGCAGCCTCTGCTCCTTGGCCACCTTAGAGGACATGGTTCCCAGTTAGTACCTGGCATATTAAGGTCCCCATCAACACCACTCCTTCCTTTTGGACCACACTGGGCAATGATGTTGTCCAGCAAACCATCCTCTAGAACATCACTCATCCTGGGGCCTATATGCTACACCCAGCTTGACCTTATCTCCTGCTGGGGATCGTAGGTGACCCATAAGGCCTCCACGCTTCCCTCTGCCTCTTCTACCATAGCAATTTCTATGTCATCTCTAATGAACATAGCCACTCCACCCCTCTGCCTCCTTTCTATCCTTCCTAAGCATAGTGTACCTCACATTTAGGTCCCAGTCATGGTTTTGTTGGCTCACGTTTCGTGACTGCCGCCACATCCACCCCCCTCGAACAGCATGGCCTGGAACTCTGGCAACTTGTTTCCAAACTCCTGGCATTTACTAACACTAACCCCACCCTTATCCCTGATCCTTTTGTCGAACCCCACCCAGATTCCTTATACTTCCATCCTCCCCTGCTCCTCCTGAAACCTCCACCTCCAGTCTGTTTCCTCCCCTTGGGCTTGAAGGCTACTCCTCATCTGGAGGAGGGCTTGTCAGCCCCTCCTTATCCCTTCCCCCTTACAAGTTTAAACCCCACCTTTCTTGTGTGTGTCAGCCATCCCCTGTTTAAGACTTCTTCCCAATGGGGCAAGATGAAACCTGTCCTTGGCATATAGTCCCTTATCCTCCCAAACTCATTCCAGTTCCCAACACCCCAACCCATTCTCTTCACCCCACTTCTGAGCCATTTATTAACCTCTGTGAGCTTCATTTTTCTCCACTGAGGCCTTTGGTACTGGCAATATCTCCGAAAAGGAAATGTTGCATCCATTATCCCGACAGACTTGGCAAGTTCTTGGAACCTTGCTTGGATTTCCATAATGCTATTTCCTCTAGATCATTAGTTCCCAAATGCACCAGGAATCCGGCTCTCCACAATCCCTAACCATTTCATACACCATGAACTTTGCTCTGTGCACTGTCAGCCCAGAGATACTCACTACCTTCACCTGGCTATGGCATCCACCCCCTGTCCCTCCCAATGGATACCCTTAATCATCGAGTCTCCCAGTAACAGAACCTTAACACCGCCATCATCCTTATGGTTACCTCCACTATGCCTCTCAGCCCCTCCCCACTTTATTCATGATCACACTTCATGGGAGTCTTCCTGCCTTATTAGAGACCCCTTGTCACCCTCCCTTCTGCCTCCCTTGCTATTTTGCCCACTTAACTCAAACCCCTCTGAATAGGTGTCCCCTTTAACCCTCTCTTCATCTGAACCATTTATCCTGGCCCTGATGGTTTCCCTTCCCCTCCTCTCCCCCCTTGTAATAGTACCCTGTCTCCAGAGGCTCTCTGTGGGTCCCCTTTAGCTAGGCCCCATCCTTGGTACTGACCTTCCTGCTGGAGGGGGCCCACTCCCACCTCCTTGTCTCCCAGTTCCTCCAATCATGCTCTCCTCCTCATGTCTGGAATATGTTGCATCTCCCCATTTGCTTAACATATGTTTCCCTTCTCCCTCTGGGACTATGTCTATCCTTTCCATAGCTGTTCTGTGATGCCCTATGGGTATCTGACTCTCCCCGGCCTCTGTATAAGTTTCCCATTTCCACCAACCCTTCCTCCCCTCTAGGATGCTTAGTATCTCAAATTTATTGTGACACTCTATGTCAGCCTCCATCAAGTAACCCGAGTTCCCTGACTGCATCTCTAAACTGACCTCTTCTTCCTCTCTTGCACTGTTCAACTTAGGAGCTCCTTCCCACAGTCTGCTGTTTTAGGCTTCGAACAACAGCCCCTCCTGACTTTTTCCCTCCAGTCTCCTTGAATTCAGAATTTTCACCCTGTACGCTTCCTTAGCATCAACTTCCTATCTAAGGGTCCTCTGTCCCTAATATCCCCCTTCTGCTTGCTGTAGCATAATGTCCTGTAATTTCAGAGCGCTGCACCCTCCCTCAGCCCCACCCTTCTGCTGCCCATATCCACACCCCTTATCCTGACACCCCCAGCTCCCCACAGCTTACTCCTTAACCAATATACCTCACTCCTAATACAAGATAGCTGTCTACAGAGTGGGCAGCCTCCCTCTCTCAGGCCCAATTTAGAATTATTGCCATCCCACAGCCTGTGCAGCCTACAACCCTTCCGAAGATGCCTGCTATGGTGGAATATGGCCACCCTGATTATCCCTCTGTTTATAATAGCACACCCCTTTCTCAGTCCCTTCCCTGAGTACAGTTTCTCTCTATACTGACTGTAGTTATTTACAAACCCAATTTCAACCCCCACCAACAAAGTTCCCAGTCTCACAACACATACAGTCCAGTATGTGTTCAGTCCCACTAACAGTGTGTGTAAGCAGACTCCAGGTACCGTGATGATGTCACAGGCCCACCAACTCCTGTTGCTTCAAAATTTCAGTCCCAAACAGAAATACTCAGCCCTTCAATCCCAACCCCAGTGGCTTTTCAGTATTTAAGTAAGCCTACAAAACAGGGTGGGTGGAAGTTCTTACCAAACACCAGGCAAACACATTTAAATTACCTTCTAATTTTCCCTGCCAAACATCTATCCCCCAAACCTACAATATCACAGCCCAAGTATCAGTTCAAATTCAAGGTAATAATTTTAACACATAGAACTAATTTCACTAACAAACTAATCAAATATTTCAGTTTAAAACAAAATATAACTCCTGGCCTCTTTTCTACCAACCTGTTGCTTAAGCTCCCAAGTGAACAATAAGCCACAGTAATTCCTGTTTAAAGACAAGTTAATTGCAGCTAATGTCCCTCCTCCAAACACCAGGCAAACACATTTAAATTACCTTCTAATTTTCCCTGCCAAACATCTATCCCAAACCTACAATATCACAGCTCAAGTATCAGTTCAAATTCAGGTAATAATTTTAACACATAGAACTAATTTCACTAACAAACTAATCAAATATTTCAGTTTAAAACAAAATATAACTCCTGGCCTCTTTTCTACCAACCTGTTGCTTAAGCTCCCAAGTGAACAATGAAAGCCACAGTAATTCCTGTTTAAAGACAAGTTAATTGCAGCTAATGTCCCTCCTCCAAACACCAGGCAAACACATTTAAATTACCTTCTAATTTTCCTGCCAAACATCTATCCCCAAACCTACAATATCACAGCCCAAGTATCAGTTCAAATTCAAGGTAATAATTTTAACACATAGAACTAATTTCACTAACAAACTAATCAAATATTTCAGTTTAAAAAAAATATAACTCCTGGCCTCTTTTCTACCAACCTGTTGCTTAAGCTCCCAAGTGAACAATGAAAGCCACAGTAATTCCTGTTTAAAGACAAGTTAATTGCAGCTAATGTCCCTCTCCAAACACCAGGCAAACACATTTAAATTACCTTCTAATTTTCCCTGACAAACATCTATCCCCAAACCTACAATATCACAGCCCAAGTATCAGTTCAAATTCAAGGTAATAATTTTAACACATAGAACTAATTTCACTAACAAACTAATCAAATATTTCAGTTTAAACAAAATATAACTCCTGGCCTCTTTTCTACCAACCTGTTGTAAGCTCCCAAGTGAACAATGAAAGCCACAGTAATTCCTGTTTAAAGACAAGTTAATTGCAGCTAATGTCCCTCCTCCAAACACCAGGCAAACACATTTAAATTACCTTCTAATTTTCCCTGCCAAACATCTATCCCCAAACCTACAATATCACAGCCCAAGTATCAGTTCAAATTCAAGGTAATAATTTTTAACACATAGAACTAATTTCACTAACAAACTAATCAAATATTTCAGTTTAAAACAAAATATAACTCCTGGCCTCTTTTCTACCAACCTGTTGCTTAAGCTCCCAAGTGAACTTGGCTTTTGTGGTACATTTATTTTCTCGGTTCAGTATAACCGGGGGGAAACCGAGTTAGTTCCTTGATTTTTAGCCTATTTTCTTTTAAGGATAGCATTTATTTCTGTTTTATTTTACTTTTTACTTATTTTTTTTGTTACCGTCTTTTTCAGTTACGGAACCGCTAGTACCGGTTCCAGAATCTATCTGTTCGGTTCAGTCGGTTCCGGAACTGACCAAAAACCGCAATTGCTACTATTTAAAATTGTCTTTTTGTGGTTCTCTGTTTCGGTTTAAAATAACAGAAAACCCGAAGAAAAAGACAGGTGATCCCGGTTTTAAAAATGGTACTCAATGTGGGGATGTTTTTGCGAAAGCAGATAAGCACACTGTGTGGCTTGTCTGGGCTATGAGCATCTGAAGGAGGATTGTCAGATCTGCTTGACTTTCCCTGAAAAAACTGTTGAAAAGTACTTGGAACAGCTAAAAAAGAAACTCCCCAAGGTTCCCTCTGGCTCTGATCAGCCGATACCCTCTACTACTGTGGCTGAACCCACATCTGTTGCAACTTCCACCCCGAGACGGGTGATAAGACTATAAAGAGGGTCTCTGAACCGGCTAGCTCCCTGGTTCCCTCTAAGAAGGCACGTAAGCCGAAGCATTCAGAACCCCCTACTGTTAACCAGGGAACTTCTGTATCAACTAATGTTATGCCAACTCCTCAGGAGATTGCACAGGCGGTCAAAATTATTCAGGCTTTGCAGGGTTTGGTGCCCCTGCACAGCAAACCCCTGTGCCAACAGGACATCCTGCCAGGATTCCTCCTATTGAAGAGGAGGAGTGTAGTGATTATGAGGAGGAACCCATTTTACCAGAGGTATCCGCAGAACAAGACTTTGGGTCGTCCCCTAGGGTATCTGAAGATTTCTCTTCTCCGTTTACTTTTGTGAGAAAGATGGCAGATGCCCTTGACATCTCCACAACGGAGGAAGTGGAGGATGAGGAGGAAATAAGAGTACCTGGAAATGATGGGTTTGACTCCTACCAAGGCCCTCCTCCCCCCCAGTAAATACATTTTCCAAAAAGGATGCTGTAATGCTGTTGCAGACCCCAAATTCTGTCCCTCCTCTAGATAAGAGACTGGACAAGAAATATCAGCTGGAAAGAGAGAGGGCAGTGTTCCTGTTTTCTCATCCAGACCACCAAGGGGGTATTCAGCAGGTGGCCTGTGATAAGGCTAGAGTCCCTCTGGCTTCCCATCTACCAGAAAAGGACTCTAGGCAGATAGACAGCATAGCTAGGAAAGGTTACCTGTCAGCCTTCCTAGCCATGAGACAGGCTAATTTTCAGGCCTGTGCTGCCCAGTACCAAAAGTCCCTGTGGCAGTCAGTGTTGGCCATCTCTCAGAAAGCTCCCTCATCCCTATCAGACAGCCTAGCAGAGACTACTAGATTTGGGCTGGAGGCAGCTAAATACCAGTTCCAAATGGCTGCTGATACCAGTGACATTGCAGCCAGATGGATGGCTAATACGGTAGCCCAGAGGAGATTTGCTTGGCTGAGGGCCACAAATCTCACTGCTGACGCACATTCCAAGGCCCTAGATTTTCCCTTGGAGGGAAATGCTCTTTTTGGGGAATCCACTGTAGCATATTTGAAGAAGGTGGATGAGTGTAAGGCCACTTACAGGAGCAACTCTAGTAGAGACAGAACTTCTTCATCCACCAGGCCCTATGGAAGGGGGGGGCGGGCGCAGGCCTTTTCATTCCAGGCCCTTTTTTTAGCCAGTGGCCATACCCCCATATCAACAGTATCCACAGCAGGGATACTTTAGGGGCAGGGGTCGAAGGGGATCTAGGCATGGAGCTCAAGCACAACCTCCATCCCAAGCCAAACAGGCCCCCTGAAGTACAGGCTGCCTCCTCACTCCCTGTCTGAGGCAGACTTTCCCACTTCCTCCAGAATTGGCTTACCATCACCTCAGACAAGTGGGTCCTGGTGGTGGTGGGTCAGGGTCTGTGTTTGATTTTCAAATACCTTCCTCCTCCAGCAGCCAGGGATTTCAGTACACCATCCTGGGCAGAAAACACCTTGCTGAAGGCAGAGGGTCAGAAACTACTGCTTTTAAAAGCAGTGGAACCTGTTCCAAGCACCCTCAGAGGAAGGGGTTTTTATTCCAGATACTTCCTCGCCACAAAGAAAAGTGGGGAGTGTCGGCCTATATTGGATCTCAGATCCCTGAACAAACATTTAAGAAAGCTAAAGTTCAAAATGGTAACTTTAGCATTGATTCTGCCAACAATCCAGAGGGGATGCTGGTTGGCATCACTGGACTTGAAAGACTCCTACTTCCACATCCCCATAAGGGAGTCTCACAGAAAATATCTCAGATTCAAACTCCCTTCAGGTCAGTACCAGTTTTCAACCCTGCCTTTTGGCCTTTCTTCGGCCCCAAGGGTGTTCACAAAGTGCCTGGCTCCAGTGGTAGCATACCTTCGAAGAAAGGGTGTAACAGTTTTTCCATATGTGGACGACTGGCTGCTGGTGGGCAGGTCGCCTCAGCAGGTTTCCCAGTTTTTAAGCCTTACACAAAATCTGTTGGAATCCCTGGGATTCATTGTCAACCTCGAAAAATCAGTCCTCATTCCTACCCAAAAGATCTTACTTCTAGAAACAGCTCTTGCAGCAGATTACACAATTAGGACTGAAGCTGGCAGGCGCCAGGACCCCACGGAAATTTTGTAGCTAGCAGTATCCAGTGGGGACAGCCCCTGATGTCGGCCCCGCCACTGACGTTAGGCATCATATGAAAGGGGGTGGTCCCCCAGAATCCCCAGATCTTACTTCGAGAGGGCTCTTGCAGTAGGTAATTACATATAGGACCGGCCTTTGGCAGTGTAGGACCACGGAAAAGTTTCTAGCTAGCAGTCCCTGGCGGGGACCGCCCCCATGTCAGGTGACCGGCGTCAGACGACATAGGTATAAAGGGGCGGTCCCATACACCCGCCTTCCAGTTCTTTCCCGCCGTCAGCTCGTGCAGTGCCTCGCGGTGAAGTTCATAACGCTCAGTTTCGTAGTTTTTTCCGAAAAGTATCAGTATTTTGTATTTTCTTCATCAGGTGAACATCGGTATATGTCATCCCCTTCAAAAAATAAGTGCGATTCGTTCGGCGCCCAACTGCCTCACAAAGACGGTCACTCCCTCTGCCTTTTTGTTTTCGCCCCAACCACGCGGGTCGACAAGTGTCCGCGACTGCCTTCATTTCAACGCTGCCACCCGAGCGACGCCAGCAGTCTCCAAGCCCATCTCTCAAGAAGAAGATGTCCAGATGGAGAAGGAGTTGAAGAAGCCTGCAGGCGCCGACCTCCCTGAAGGACACAAGAAGCGGGACAAAAAGGCACCGGGAGAAGGCCCCTCCTCCGCGACTCCGGCCGAGCGCTGCCAAGGTAACGCCCTCCAGGGATCGCCGACGGAAGTCTCCTAGGCTTTGAGGAGGCTGCCGGCCCGCCCGTGCTGGGTTAGGCTCGAGCCCACCGGTGCCTCCGGGCAAAGGCTTCAGCCCCAGTACCGCCACAGGCTTGCGGCCTACTGGTGCAGGCACCTCCGACGTCCGCTGGGAGAAGGCCACTAAGACGCGCGACCCTTCAGGGCGGCGCACGGCAGCGTCCCCATCGGACCGGGCCTCTTCTCATCCTCGGCCCATCTCCGACGAGGGACCCCCAAAGTCGGATGCCGGCTCCTCTGGCGTCCGCCGGGACTCAGCCCCTAAGTCGCAAGTCGGCTTCTCCGGCGTCGCGCTGGCCTCGAGCCACGAGCAGACCCTGCTCCGTCTCTCCCAGGTTCCCCGCAGCCCTCGCTGCCGTCCGGGAGCCCGAGTCCCCCCTGCCTGACCCCGGGGGTTTTTCCCCTCCGTCCCCGGGCAAGGCTCGGGACCCTGGGCCACCATCTGATCCTCTTCCTACAGAGCCGGATCTGACGTTGGCTGCCCAGACGCTGGCTCCGACACCGGCCCCCCCGACGCCATCTCCGACACCGGCCCCGCCAACGCCGGCCCCTCTGATGCCGGCGGGGGATATTCCTCTTCCATCGGGCCCTCCACCCCATGGGCCTATCCCGGTCGATCCGCCCGTGGAGTTCCTGACTGGGCCGTCTGCTCCGGCAGCCCCTCCGGTGCCCTAGGTATCATCGCCGTCTTATCCTCCCGGTTTCCCAGGTCCACAGTATCCTGCGTCGAGTACCCGGCGCCCGACTCCACCGCAGCTGCAGTACCCAATGCGCAATACCCAGCTCCGGTATTCCCGCAGCCGGGTTACGGATACTCTCCTTACGGATTTCATCCATACAACTACCCCCCCCTCCTCCTCCACCGCCCCCTAGGCTGCTGGTGGATCTCCAGGAGACTCTCGCCTCCTGGTGGGCTGAGGCCAAGGCTCAGCTCACCAAAGAAGTTGAGAGCCATCTTATAGCGACGGTGCCACCCCCGGCTCCCGTACGCCCCAGACGGCATACTCCCTCTCTGCCTCCGGATTCCCGGGCTCTGCCCTCGGGAGCCAGAGAGGGGCAGGACACGCGTCCAGGGATCCCCCCTAAGGAACCCGTTCCTCCCCGTAGACGAGCCAGGGAGTCTTACTCTGCTCCGAATTCCTTTTCTTCTTCTCTCTCGGACTCCTCGGTTGCCTCTGATGGCTGTTCCGAGAAAGACGAGGAGCCGCGCTCTCCGTCCAAGCCCCGGCCGAGGACTCCTCCGAAGTCTCCTCCGGAGGATCCTTCCTTCACGGAGTTGCTCAGGAAGATCCAGGAAGTCCATCAGTAGCGTTCCTTACAGCCAGATCCTCAGCGGGTTAAACTTGCCGAACATCTGGACTTGCCCCTTACGGCTCCTACTCTAGTGCCACCCTGGATTGAGCCTCACGCCCACCTTGTTTCCACTATTTGGAAACAACCGTCCGCTTTAGCCCCACTTCCTCGGAAGTCTAACAGGCTATACCAGGCTCTGGAGGGTGTAGACTTTTTAGACTCTCACCCCGTGCAGACTCGGTTGTAATTAGCGCCGCTCACGGCCGGTCAGCACACCCGAAACATTTGAGCTCATCTCCCCCGGATAAGGAATCTCGCCTTCTGGATCAGTATGGAAGGAAGATCTACGCTTCTTCCACACTGGGGATTAGGGCCCTAAATTATGTAGCACATATGGGGGATTACCAGAAGGCTGTCCTTACCCAGGTGGAATCCAAGATTGACTCCTTGCCTGACTCCCAAGTCAAGCAGGAGTTAGCCGACCTGGTCCGTTCTGCTCGTTCGGCCAGTTGTCATATTCTGAGGACGACCTACGATGCAGTGGACACCGTGAGGGACGGAGTTTCATGTTCGCCATAAGTCTTCGGCATCATGCATGGCTCCGTTGTCAGGTCTAGTCCCGGGAGGTGCAGTCAGCAATTCAAGAAGCACCTTTCAGAGGTTCTGTGTTTTTGGTGGTGATGTCAAGGACATCATCACTGACTCGGGAGAAGGGACGCCCTAAATCTGTTGATTCAATGTACCATCCCCATCCCCACAGCGCCGTCCCCTTCGCAGACGCGAGCCGGGCCTCAAGCGAAACCTCAGGAAGGCGGGCCACCAAACGCCGGGCCCCCACGGCCGCCAGGCCCCCGCCTACCAAAAGCAGCGGTGCCCCAGCTGCGGCGCTGCCTCACACCACCTGACTCTTCCCTCTCCCACTGCCTCCGGACACCCCGAGGAACCGTAGAGGGAGGTTCTCCCTCCACCTTCCGGGCTGGGAGAGGATAACATTGGATTCATGGGTGCTTCAGATCATCAGCAGAGGGCATCCATAGAGTTTCTGCAAAAACCTCCACATCACCCTCCTCTGAACTCCTCGCACTAGGGACCATCTTCCTTTGGTCAAGGAAGAAATCTCTGCTCTCCTTGTAAGCAGGCCATAGAGCCCGCCTCACCTTCATGGGAGGAGTTACTATTCCATTATTTCTTAATTAAGAAGACGGGAGATCTCAGACCCATTCTCGATCTCCGCCCATGAACCTATATGTGGAATACAAGAGGTTCAGGATGCCTCCTTCAGACCCTCTTGCCCCTGCTTGGCCGGGCCAATGGCTTTGTGCACTGGATATGCAGGATGCGTACCTGCACATCCCCATTCGCCCTTCTCGCACCGGTGCCTCAGGTTTATGCGTTCCAGGGGGACCACTACCACTTCCGGGCACTCCCTTTTGGTCTTTCCTTGGCTCTCCGAGTCTTTACCAGATGCCTGGTGGTGGTAGCGGCTCACCTGCGTACTTTGGGAGTTCAGGTTTTTCCCTACCTGGACTACTGGCTCCTGGTGGCCCCGTCCAGGGAGAAACTCCTGCATTTCCTCTCCCTCACCCAGCAGGTTTTCACTGGCCTGGGTATCACCATCAACCATTCGAAGTCTCACCTGGATCCTTCTCAGAGACTCCAGTTCATCAGGGCAATCCTCCATACGACAATGTGCAGGGCCTTCCTGCCTCTGGACAGGGGGGCCTCCCTCCAGTCCCAGATTTCCCTTCTATCGGAATACAGGAGGGTCCCGGCGAGGTCGGTGCTCCGTCTCCTGGGGCTTATGGCGGCGGCCATCCTGACGGTTCCGCACGCGCGCCTCCACATGAGAATCTCTCAGTGGACTCTCCGCTCTCAGTGGGATCAACTGGTAGACGACCTAGATCATCTGGTACTGATCTTCTCGCCGATGATAAGAGACTTGCAATGGTGGATGGTTCAAGAGAACCTATTCCGGGGGGGCCCCCTTTTTTCATCCTCCCGATCAGACTCTGACCACGGACGCTTCAGGCGAAGGTTGGGGAGCCCATCTGGGTCCTCACAGAACCCAGGGCTTATGGTCAAAATTGGAGTTAGTTCTCCACATCAACGTGCTCGAGCTTCGAGCAGTGCTGTATGCTCTCCAGGCCCTTCACCAATACATCCTTCCCGGTCACCTAGCTGTCCAAACAGACAACATGTGCGTGGTGTGGTACATCAACAAGCAGGGAGGGACTCGGTCCTACCCGCTGTGCAGGGAAGCGATGAGGGTTTGGGAATGGGCAATGCTTCACAACCTTCACCTCACGGCGATCCATGTTCCGGGAGTCGACAATGTCCTGGCAGACAGGCTAAGTTATTCCTCGGCTCTGCCACATTAGTGGGAACTGGACGAAAAAGTTCTAAAAAGCATCTTCCAGATTTGGGGGACTCCTCAGATAGACCTGTTGGCTTCCTCCCAAATGCAAAGCTTCCAACCTTTGCTCGCTGCGCCCAGAACAGGTGCTTGGAGCGACGCCCATCTCTAAACTGGAAGGACAGATTCGTCTATGCTTTTCCCTAATTCCTCTGGTCCCTCGTGTGTTGCAGAAACTTGCTTTGGAAGGAGCAAGAATGATTCTGATCACTCCTTTCTGGCCCAGGCAAATCTGGTTCTCTCTTCTACAACAATACTCAGAGGTTCCTCCTCTTCCTCTTCCTTTATCTTGAGGATTGCTGACCCAGGATCAGGGGACCCTGGTCCATCCGGGACTCAAGTCCCTTCAACTTCATGCATGGCTCCTGCAGACCTAGCCCAGTCTCGCTTTGGCGTCTCTGCTAAGGTGGCCGAGATCCTGGTGGAGGCTAGAAAACCCTCCACTAGGTCCACCTACACCATGAAATGGGTAAGATTTTCCATCTGGGCTGCGTCCAGGAACATGGAGCCCTTTTCCTGTCCTGTGACCGTTCTGCTTGATTACCTGCGTCATCTTTTCGACCTGGGTCTCAGTCACTCCTCTTTGAAAGTCCATATGGCGGCTATTTCAGCCTACCATGTCCCTTTTCACTGATAAGGCATTTGCCCAACTGGAGGTATCCAAACTTTTCTCAGAGGGTCCTTCATCTCAGGCCCCTGTCCGACTCCAGCTCCCCCTTGGGACTTAAACTTTGTCCTCGGAAACTTACCCTTCTCCCTTTGAGCCTGTGGCTTCGTGAGACTTGAAGTTTTATCGTGGACGCGCTTTCTTGGTGGCCATTACTTCTGCTCACAGAATTTCCGAGCTCCAGGCCCTGATGTGCAAAATTCCTTATCTGATATTTCACAAAGAACGAGTAGCTCTTTGCACGAATCCTAACTTCCTCCCGAAGGTGGTAGCGGAATCTACCTTAAATCAGTCTATTGAATTACCTGCCTTTTTCACGCAGTACTCCAACCAAGGAGAATACTTGCTCCATACCATGGATGTTCAGCAGATTCTGAGATACTACACCGATAGGATCGAAGGATCTCAGAAAGACTGATCAGTTGTTCTCTCTTTTTTCACAAAAGAGAAGGCAATGCTGTTTCTAAGCAATGCCTATCAAAATGGTTGCCCATTGCATCACTTTCTGTTATAACAAGTACAACAAGACCCTTCCAGGTCAAGTCAGAAGGTCATTCCACTGCATGGAAGTAGCAGCCTCTGTGGCTTGTTTTAAGACGTGTCTCGGTAGACATCTGTGCTGCCGCCCACTTGGACTTCGTCCATGCCTTTACTAACACATTACAGTTGGACATTGCCTCTCGCCAGAGCAGGCTTCGAGTTAGCGGTTTGCAAGGCCTCCTTTCTTGAGGCTTGCAGGTTTCTTCTACTACTTCTTGGAGTAGTTCCTCCTCCGGTGCCTTTCATTTGTTCCAGACTGTTTGGGATTCTGTGCCTATATGTAATTACCTGCTGCAAGAGCCCTCTCGTAAGATAGAGCTGTTACGTAGAACTTACCGTAACAGTAGATCTTCGAGAGAGGCTCTTGCAGTAGGTAATACCTTCCTGCCCTCCATTCCCCTAGGCTTTTTCAGCCCCTTTTCCATTGAGGGAAATATCTGCTTCTCTCTCGTCCGGGTCTTCCGGGCCTGTGTCGGGAAAGAACTGGAAGGCGGGCGTATGGGACCGCCCCTTTATACCGACGTCGTCTGACGCCGGTCACCTGACGTGGAGGCGGTCCCCACCAGGGACTGCTAGCTAGAAATTTTTCCGTGGGGTCCTGCCGCCGGCCGGCGTCAGTCCTATATGTAATTACCTACTGCAAGAGCCTCTCTCGAAGATCTACTGTTACGGTAAGTTCTTACGTAACTGTACTTTCTTTTCCCGCCATCGACTCACCAACATCGGCCTCCTTGTTCCCATTTTGTGAAGCGCCTAGAACTCTCAAAGTTTTACCTCTAAATGTCGGCATCTCCAACTACTTTCTCAGAAGGATCGTTTCCCAAGTGTGCTCATGGAAACAGATCCCTTTCAAGGATCTACATTCATCCTGTCTACATTCATCCTGTCTGTGGTGCTGAGGCCTGGAACATGACACCAAGGCCTGCTCCTTTTGCCAGCGGTTCAATAGTCGCACCCGGATCCACTGCCAGATGGCACTTCAGGGGTTCCTCTTGGAAGAAGAGTTGAAAAGCATGGACAAAGACCCTGCCTCCAGAGGTGAGTCTACCTCTAAGTCCCATAAGCACTGGGACAAGCATCGGGAGAAGGCAAGGTCCAGATCCCCTAACTGGGCCTCGGACTCGCGCACACCAGCTCAGGCTCCACGCGCTCAGACCGCTCCCCTCCAGGGCTCGCTCTCAGCCCCCTCCAGTGAAGGTTAAGTCTTCAGGCAGCACCTCGGCTTCTCTGCATCCCATCAAGACTTCCAGACCTTCGGCTTCCTCAACACCCTCCCGGGCCTCCTCGAAGTCTTCAGGACTGTCACCAGTCCAAGTCCTCTTCAAAACTACCTCAAGCTTCCTCAGAGAGACGCCAGGACTCCGACGCCAGATCGGCCTACCAGCCTCTTAGGGGTCCGGATCCCCTTCCCAGGAAGACTAAGGACCTGACGTCCCTAAAACGGATGACAGACCCGAAACAGGCTACCGACCTCTTCACATCGGTTAAGCAGCTTGTTGGACCAGATGGCTAAGCACCGTCAGTGGGGCGTTCACGGGCCAAGACTGCCTCCCTGTCACGGTAGACACGGTCGCCAGGACTCCACAGAGGACGACCTGATGTTGCCTGATGACCAGGCAGGCGACACTGAGGATGCCGGACTTCCACAGGAGCCTTCGCCAAACCCGGCGACGCCCTTGGAGCCGACAACTGATACCGGCGACAGACCACCGACACCACGTCTGTCGTCCGGTATGAATATTCAGGAGGTCAAAGATCTCTTCACCTTTTGGTGGGACACAATAAAGAAGGACGTGATCCCAGTAAAACCTCCTCCTCCTACTCCTTCACCTCCTACTCCCCCTCCTCCACCCCAGGGGCCAGCAGGAAGACCACCGACCCTCAAGGAACCTACTCCACCTCCTAGGGGAAGATCCAAAGAACGGAGAAGGCCCCCTTCGAGATCTCCCTCGGGTCTCCAGGTCCCAAGCTGCACCCAGACGCCGACGGTCCACTCCGCAGGGGATGATTCTAGACCTGACACCTCAGATACCTCCAGGTCTCCTTTCCAATCAGCATCCCATCACCTGACCCACGAGACCTGCCCAGGTCACTTCCGGATGATCCCTCTTTTTCCGAAATCATGAGGCACATCCAGGAAAACATGGGATGGGATTCAGAAGATCTCGACTCCGAGAGACAGTGCCTAGCTCGTTACCTTCGGCAGAAGGACCCTAAGCCTGTGGTGGTGCCACCCTTGGTGGACACCTTCACAGACGTCACCAAGGCTGCGTGAAAGTGTCTGCACTCCACCCTCGCGGTGCTGAAGAAAGCCGACCGCATGTACAGGGCCCCTGCAGAGAACCTGTACTTGGCACAATCACCCCTGGCTGAATCCCTGGTCATTATGGCCTCCCATGATAGGTCTCAATGACCAAAGCATCTGAGTACACAGCCACCGGACCAGGAATCCAAGCAGTTGAATGCCCTGGGGAAGCGTGTGTATGCGACTGCTACATGCTCCATCAGGTCACTGAACTATCTGACTCATATGGTTCAGTTTCAGAATGCCCTGTGGGAACAGGGTCAGGACCTGGTTGACAAACTACCGGATGGCGAGCAGAAGGCGAGCGTCTTGAACCTCCTCCGCACAGGGTCAGATGTGGGGACCCAAGTGTTGAAGCGCCATATGATTCTGCGGACTCGTCTGTCGAGGCACAGCTTCCAGGCTTCCTGTCCGGAGACACTCCTGGCCTCTGTCTCCGGAGTTACACTGACGTACAGAAGAGTATCCTGGACGTCCCTTATAACGGAGAGGTCCTGTTTGATGAACCCTCTGAAAAGGTCATCACCAAGCTTCAAGATGGAGGGAAGGCAGTAAGAACTGTACAGGCCTTGTACAGACCCAAATCTGGTTCCTTTCATAGGAACCAGAACCGTTTTCATGGCCGACAATGACAGCAGCCACGTTCCAGCCAGCAGCAAAGGGGCACCTTCCACCGTAAGACCCAACCTAAGTCTTCCCCAGGCTGAGGTCAGCGGTATACCAAACCGGCCCAGCCTGCAGGGGGATAATGCCGCCACAGCATGACTCCTTCCTGGCCCCCGCCCCTCCTCTGGATCAATGGGCAGAAAATGTCGGGGGTCGCATCGCTCGCCACTTTTCAGGGTGGCAGTCGATTGCCGCTGACCGGTGAGTCCTTCAGCTGGTCAAGAGAGGTTACTTTATAGAATTCCTCGACCACCCACTGTCAAGACCTCCCCTGCTTTCCCGTTATTTGGGTCAGCATGCACTGCTCATACAGCAGGAGGTGCTCGCGCTTCTGGGAAAGGAAGCTATAGAGCACGTACCAAGGAACCAGAGAGGTGCAGGTTACTATTCCCACTTCTTTCTGGTTCCCAAAAAGACAGGGGACCTCTGTCCGATACTGGATCTCAACGCTTTGGTCCTTTACAAACACTTCTGCATGGTGACCCTTCCCAATTTGATACCCATGCTCAAGCAGGGCGCCTTCCTAGCATCCTTGGACATGCAGGATGCCTACCTGCACATACCCATTGCTCGAGTGCACAAGAAGTTCTTGCGCTCCGAATTTCTAGGTCGCCATTATCAGTTCCGACCCCTCCCTTTCGGACTGTCATCGGCACATCGGTTGTGTACGAAGTCCATGGCAGTCATAACGGCGGCTCTAAGTAGACAAGGCCACTACGTGTTCCCCCACCTGGACGACTGGCTCCTCATGGCAGCCTCTCGGGAGGCTCTGATGTCCGCAATTCACTGTACTCAGTCCCTGTTCAGGACGTTGGGCATCATTATCAATCAGGAGAAGTCACACCTGGTTCCGTCACAGAATCTGCAGTTCATAGGTGCAGTTCTGGACACCATCAAGGGGAGAGCTTTACTGACCCAGGACCGAGCGGAACACATCAGATCCCTCATCAGGGACATCTTGGCAAAGAAGACTGTCCCAGCCAGACTGGTCCTTTGCCTGCTCGGACACATGGCTGTGGCCATTGCAACAGTCCCGCTAGCCCGTCTGCACATGTGAGTGACCCAGTGGATGTTACGGGTTCAGTGAGATTAGAAGCAAAACCATTTGCAGCTTCCAATTCGGATCACGAATGCCGTAATCCGGGATTGGCAATGGTGGCTAGATTCAAAGAACCTGTCGGCGGGGGTCCCCTTCATTGCGCTGTCTCCGACTGTGACGCTCTCCATAGACACCTCAGGGTTCGGTTGGGGAAGCACACTTCGACGGGGTCAGGTCTCAGGGCTCGTGGACACCCCAGGAAGCTAATCTCCACATAAATATTTTGGAAATGAGAGCAGTTCTTTATGCCCTGTAGGCCTTCCAGTCGGAGATCCCACCGGGTACTCTTCCCTGTTACAAACAGACAATATAGCGGTGATGTATTACCTCAACAAACAAGGAGGCACCCATTCCTACCCGCTTTGCAGGGAGGCCATGAGGGTGTGGGGTTGGGTCCTACAACACGGCGCAAACCTCATTGCTGTTCATGTGTCAGGAGTGGACAGTGTCATCACAGACAGCCTAAGCCGCTCTCAGGCCAGAATCCACGAGTGGGAACTACTCCAGGAGGTAGTAGAGGATCTGTTTCACAGATGGGGCACACCAGAGTTAGACCTTTTCGCGTCCCCATCCAACGCAAAACTGCCCAAATTCTGCTCGCTAGATCCAGGGCCTGGTGTTTTCTGGCGAGATGCGTTGTCCCTCTCCTGGACGGGCAGGTTCCTCTATGCGTTTCCTCCCTTCCTGTTGATCCAGAGGGTCCTTTTGAAACTCCGGAGAGCAGGCGACGATATTTATCGCGCCTTTTTGGCCCAGACAGATTTGGTTCCCTCTGCTACACCAGCTGTCCCAGGAACCTCCGGTGCCTCTGCCAATCAGCTCTCACTTATTGTTCCAGGAGGCAGGTTCTTTGGTCCATCCGCACCTTCGCTGTCTGAATCTGCACGCCTGGCTCCTAGAGACAAGGCTGTCATGTGGTACGGGGTCTCGCAAGAGGTAGCAGATGTTCTAGCGGCTGCTAGAAAACTGGCCACTCATGCCACATACGCCATGAAATGGCACAGATTTTGCCTCTGGGCTCAAGCATGAGGATGTTCCCCGATGGACTGTCCGGAAAGGTCGGTCCTGGACTACCTCCTGTCTCTCTTCCAGGCAGGCTTGGCCTACTCCTCTATTAAAGTACACCTTTGTGCCATCTTAGCCTATCATACACCTGTAGGCCGACATCCCATAACTCAGTTGGACACAGCACAAGCCTTCCTGAGAGGTGTTCTCCACCTTAGACCTCCGATTAAGGATCCTATTCTTCCATGGGATTTACTCTCTATCCTGGAGCAGCTCACGCTGCCACCTTTTGAACCAGCCGCGGATTGCAAGCTACGTCTCCTAACATGGAAGACGTTATTTTTAGTTGCCGTTACTTCAGCCACAAGGATTTCTGAACTTCACGCACTGATGTGCAAAGAACCTTATTTGTTTTTTCACCAGGACAGGATGTCCCTAAGGACAAATCCAAAGATCTTATTTCTGAGTGGGAGCTCTTGCAGCAGGCTATAGCAGTTAGGACTATGCCGCAGGCACTAGGACCCTCCGGTGAAAACTTCAGCCAGCAGTACACAGCAGGGACCAGCCCTGCCCCAACGTCAGTCCGGGTACAAAAGGGGCGGACCCAGCTCCACCTCAGTTCTTTTCCCGCCGCGTCCCGCACGTGAACAAGAGCAGAACAGCTTCAGCTTGCCAGTTCAGCAAGAATCTACAATCAAAACCCGCTTTTGAACTGTTTTTTTCGACGGTTTTCTTTCATACTTCACCGATGTCAGCCTGCTGTCCAATGACTCTTCAACCGTTTTTCGACGTTTTTTCTTGCAAAGTTACTGACGTCAGGCCGTTGTTCAGTTTTTGTGCAGTCCCGACAGATGTCTTCTTGGGCATCGGCCTCGCCGG
This sequence comes from Neoceratodus forsteri, assembly GCA_016271365.2. NCBI lineage: Eukaryota > Metazoa > Chordata > Ceratodontiformes > Ceratodontidae > Neoceratodus > Neoceratodus forsteri. Next base: position 124,893,156 of record JADMNL010000031.1, read on the forward strand.
AACATCTTACCAAGTGCGAGTGTGGGAGGCAGATCCCGGCCAAGGACGGCCATCGTCGCTGTGTCTTCTGCCTAGGACCGGAACATGACACCACGAACTGCTCTGCTTGCCAGTCCTTCACTAGCAGGACCCGCATCCGCCGCCTTAAGGCCTTGAAAGCCTTTCTCTTGGAGCAGAAGATGGGTCTGCACTCCTCAGAGGGGAAACACAAGGAGAAGAAATGGCACAGCAAAGACCATAGTCGGTCCCGGTCGTGGTCCCGCTCTCACTCGTGGCCCTCTCCAAAGAAGGCCCATCCCTCGGGATCAGGAGAGCGCCCCAAATCTGCTCAGGCCAAGGCCGGCCCTCCGGGGGAGAAGCCAGCTAAGCCTAAGGTAACCCCACTGAGGGTCACCACGAAGCCCTTGGAGGTGCATGCTTCGGCCTCACCTCCCAAGGCACCGGCGCCGCCTGCTAAAGGCACGAATCCGGAGCCCAAGGACTGTCCGGCGCCCCCCGGCGGCACCCTGTTGTCGGTACCAGCACTGATGCCGGTTGAAGGGGCGAAGGGCGAGGGGTCAGCTGTGGAAGAACCGACGCCCCCGTCGCCCAAGTCCTCCTCCCCCCTGGGCCCCCAGGAGGGCTCTCCTTCACGGGCCGATGTCCCGGATCCTTCCCCTCCGGGCAGGGTAGCAGATATTTTCACGAAGGATGAGTTACAGGAGCTGTTTTCCTTTTGGTGGGGGCAGGTCCACAAGCGGACCTCCCCATTGCCGGCCCAGACATCGGTTCCAGATCCAGCAGGTAAACCACAGCCGGGAGGTGAGCCTTCTCCTCGGAAGTCTCGAGCGCCAGCCTACACCTCCCTCTAGGGCCCATTCCTGCACCCGGTCCGAGGACCACCGACGTCGCCCCAGGGACTCTGGTGACCGTCATCGGTCCAGTCCACGTTCTAGGGCCCGTTCTCGGTCCTCTAGGCGAGAATGCTCCCAATGTCGGTCCTCTGACAGACGTCAGTCTCTGCTCCGTTGCCGGTCCAGGAACCGGAGTTGGTCTCCGGACTGATGTCGGTCCCCCAGCTACCAACCACAGCGGGAGTCTGGTCATAGGGCGAGATCAGATTATTCGAAATCCTGTAGTCGATCTCCCTCATCCTCGTCTTCCTCTCTCAGTTTGCAGCGCTCCCCAGGACAGAAGGACCAGCCTTGCTCGCCTCCAGACCATCCTGCCTTTATGGACGTCATGAGGCATATCCAGGCCTCCAACGAGTGGGAGACAGAGGACCTGGACCCGGAACGCCAGAGACTTGTGAAATACCTGAGGCAAAAGGAACCTAAAGCTTTGGTGGTTCCTCCTTTGGTGGACACTTTCCAGGACCTCACCCGAACTACCTGGAAACATCCAGCTTCAGTCCCGGCTGTCCCGAAGAAGTCGGACAGGCTGTACAAGGCCCTGAGGGCAGAAACTTTCCTTGCTGAACACCCTCAGGTGGATTCTTTGGTGACCACGGCTGCCCATGATAAGTCCAGGCAGCCGAAACACCTCAGCTCACAGCCTCCCGACCCGGAGTCTCGCTGTTTGGATCAGGTGGGCAAGAAAACCTATTCTGCCTCCACCTGTTCATTACGTTCCCTCAACTTCTTAACACATTTGGTCCAGTACCAGAATGCGCTATGGGAAAGGGGACAAGAGCTGTTGAAGGTCCTTCCAGACTCTGACCAGAAGAAAGAGCTCCTGGATATTCTCAAATCGGGCTCAGGCGTAGGCTCGCATGTTTGAGAGCCTGCGATAATGATACTGAGATACGGCAGCCAGAGCAGCTGCTTCGGAGTGGCCTCGGGCGCCATGCTTGGTTGAGAGTCTCTGGCTTTCACCAGGATCCGCAGGCCAGTATCAGGGATTTACCCTTCCAAGGTACCGTGCTCTTTGGGCAGGAGACGGAAGCTTTGATTTCGTGTCTCCAGGAGTTGGGTAAGTCTATCTGGTCGGTCCGCCAGATGAACCATGGCGACCAGCGTAGACAACGAAAATGGCCTTTTCGTAAGCCCTCAGGTGGCCAAGGTCATGCCCATGGAAACCAGCACGGGCAGAGAGGCAGCTTTCGTAGGAGGTCCAGTAACCAACAGTCTGGTGGAGCTCCTCCCCGTGGGCCCAAGTCCTCCCTGGCCTCTCTGCCCACACCTGGCTCGACCCAATGACTCTCTTCGGCCCCCCCTTCCTCAGGAAGACCCAGGGGAGCCAGTCGGGGGCCGCGTCTCCCTTCACATCGAAGGGTGGAAGTCAGTTACTGCGGACCAGTGGGTCTTAGACATTATCAGGAGGGGACACACGCTGGAGTTCATGGAGTTCCCCCAAATACTCAACCAAAACTCTCCCGTTATCCTCCTTCTCACATCCCACTAAAAGAAGGGGAGATTCAGACCCTCTTGCAAAAGAGGGCAATAGAGTTAGCCCCCTTACATCAGCAAGGAAAAGGGTTTTATTCACATTTCTTCCTGGTTCCAAAAAAGACACGGGACCTTCGTCCATTCTGGACCTCAGCCCTCTAAATCTCATTATCGAGTACAAAAGGTTCAGGATGGTGACACTCCAAGGCCTTCTTCCTCTACTGCACCAAGGAGACTGGCTCTGTTCCCTAGACATGCGAGATGCATACATGCACATCGGGGTCTTCCCTCCCCACCAGAAGTTTCTGAGGTTCCACTTCCAAGGGGAGCACTGTCAATTCCGAGTGCTTCCATTTGGCCTCTCTTCCGCTCCTCGAGTCTTCACCAAATGCTTGGCAGTGGTGGCTGGGGCTCTAAGGGGCTTGGGACACTACGTATTCCCCTACCTCGATGATTGGCTGCCTACAGCCCCGTTGCGGACAGCCCTGCTTCGCGCCCTCAGAGACACCTATACTCTATTCCGAAGGCTGGGGATCACCCTGAACCTATAAAAATTGTCCCCGGAGCCCAGTCAGAAGCTCGTCTTCATTGGAGCGGTCTTGGATTCCATCCAAGGCATGGCTTTCCTCCCCCAGGACAGGGGAGATCGCCTGCGGGAGATTGCACAACGGATTTCAATAACTCCTCAAGTTCCAGCTCGGAACTTCCTCAGGTTACTGGGGCACATGGCGGCAGCCATTCCTGTCACTTCATTGGCTCGCCTCCACATGATGGTCCCGCAGTGGATACCCAGGGTACAGTGGGACCAAGGCTGTGACAATCTGGACTCAAAGCTCAAGATCTCGGGGCCAGTCAGGAGAACTTTGCTTTGGTGGTTGGACCCCAGGAACTTGGAGAAAGGGGTCAGCTTCCATCTGGAGCCACCAGGTCAGACTCTGACAACAGATGCATCGGACCTGGGACGGGGGGCGCACCTGGGTGCTCATCGAACGCAAGGGGTTTGGTCACCCAAGGAGCGGCCCCTCCACATCAATGTACTGGAAATGAGAGCGGTTCTCTATGCCTTACAGGCCTTTCAGGAGGACCTGGTACTGGGCTCTCTTCTGGTTCAAACGGACAACATGGCAGTCGTCTTTTACATCTACAAGCAAGGGGGCACTCACTCATATTCCTTTTGCAGGGAGGCGATGAGAGTCTGGTACTGGGCGCTGGAGCGGGGCATTCTGCTGTATGCAGTACACGTTCCAGGTGTCCTCAACGATCTGGCCGACAGCCTAAGCAGGTCGCGATCCAGAGCGCATGAGTGGGAGCTGCTACAGTCCGTAGCAGACCAGCTCTTCCACATGTGGGGTCTTCCAGAGCTGGACCTTTTTGCGTCACCACGCAACGCCAAATTGCCAGTGTTTTGCTCGCGAGAGCACACGCCTGGAGCTTTCTGGCCAGATGCGTTATCCCTCTACTGGGCAGGGTGGTTTCTCTATGCCTTACTGCCCTTCCCTCTCATTCAGAGAGTCCCACTAAAGTTGCAGGCAGAAGGGGCCCGCATGATTCTCGTAGCCCCCAGATGGCCTCGGCAGATTTGGTTCTGTCTCCTGCAGTGGTTATCCACGGAGCCTCCAGTTCCACTGCCCATATGCTCGTAGTTACTGTCCCAGAATTAGGGTTCGCTGGTCCATCCGGACCTTCGGTCCTTGCACTTACATGCCTGGCTCCTTCAGATGTAGCTCAAAACAGGTACGGGGTCTCCCCAGAAGTGGCGGCAGTCCTAGTTTCGGCGAGGAAGCCCTCCACCCGCTCCGCTTACGCTATGAAGTGGAAGCATTTTTGTCTATGGGCCTCGTCACAACATTTGGACCCTGTCAATTGCCCAGTGAACTCAGCATTGCAGTATTTCCGCTCCTTATATCAAATGGGCCTGAGTTACTCCTCTATCAAGGTGCATATGTGGGCTATTTCTGCCTGTCATGCCCTTTTGGGAGATAAGGCATTGGCTCAATTGGATGTCGCCCGCACCTTCCTTAGAGGAATTCTGCATATGAGACCTCCCATTCGAGACCCTATCCCACCCTGGGACCTCCTTTTTGTGTTGGAGAAACCCACCCTTCCTCCTTTTGAACCGGCAGTGGATTGTGAGCTGCGTTACTTTCTTGGAAGATTTGTTTTTTAGTTGCGGTTACCTCAGGTCGAAGGGTTTCTGAGCTTCTGGCTCTGATGTGTAAAGAGCCATATTTAGTTTTCCACAGGGAAAGGGTTTCCCTCAGAACAAATCCTAAGTTTCTTCCAAAAGTGGTCTCAGAGTTGACCCTCATGACCTTCCTGTTTATTTTCCTTCCCCTTCTAACAGAGGGGAGGCCCTCCTTCACACACTGGATGTCCACAGACTTTGCGGTATTACCTCAAGAGGACGGCTACACACCATCAATCGGAGCAACTTTTTGTGGCCTTCGCGCTGCCATGCTTGGGTAGACCGGTGACCAAGCAGACTATCTCGAAGTGGATAGTTCACTGCATCTCTTTCTGCTATGAGAAACACAGTAAGCCCCTACCGGGTCCGGTCAGGGACACTCCACCAGAGGAGGTTCGGTTTGAATTACGCTTCTGAGAAATGTCTCCTTATAAGGGACATATGCGGGGCCACCACCTGGAACTCGGTGCATACCTTTGTCAAGCATTACAGCTTGGATATCTTCTCCAGATGCCGAGCTGGCTTCGGCCTAGCTGTTCTGCAAGGGCTTCTGTCCTGAGGCCTCTGGAGTCAGTATATTCCACCTCCCGGGGTTGTCTACCTCTTTGGCGTGGGACTACTTGATATTCAGTCCTAACTGTTATAGCCTGCTGCAAGAGCTCCCACTTGAAGTAAGATAGTACAGTTATGTAAGAACTAACCGTAACAGTAGATCTTCGAGAGGAGCTCTTGCAGCAGGCATTACTTCCCACCCGCCTTCCCCTCGAGGTGTGCAGATCCATCTTCATTTCCATCTCCATATTCATTTTCTACAGTCGCTTCATCTCCTTCTCTTGTCAGGCCTTGTTGTGGGCCTTGGCAGGAGAACTGAGGTGGAGCTGGGTCCGCCCTCTTTTGTACCCGGACCGACATCGGGGGCGGTCCCTGCTGTGTACTGCTGGCTGAAGTTTTCACCGGAGGGTCCTAGTGCCTGCGGCATAGTCCTAACTGTTATAGCCTGCTGCAAGGGCTCCTCTCGAAGATCTACTGTTACGGTAAGTTCTTACGAAACTGTACTTTTCTACCTAAGGTGGTCTTAGCTCTCACCCTCAATCAGGACATCGATTTACCAGTGTATTTTCCTAAATACTCTAATAGAGAAGAGGCCCTGTTGCACACTCTAGACGTGCATAAGTGTCTAAGATACTACCTGACCAGAACCAGGCACCACCGTAAATCTGATCAGCTTTTCATCTCCTTTGCCCATAGGATGATGGGAGCTCTGGTTTCTAAACAATCGCTGTCCAGGTGGTTCATGCATTGTATCACGTTCTGTTACCAGAAACGTAACAAACCTTTACCGGGCGTGGTTAAGAGTCATTCCACAACGGGGGTGGCTACCTCCTTTGCGGCCATGAAGGACGTGTCCACTTCAGCCATCTGTGCAGCAGCTGCTTGGAGCACCATGCACACCTTTATCAGGCATTATAGCCTGGACATTGCATCACGACGAAGAGCTGGTTTTGGTCTAACAGTCCTTCAGGGACTCCTATCCTATGCTTCGGTCCAACTCGCAATCTCTACCTAGCCTCCTCCCACCTGCGAGGGATTTCCAGTATTGCTTGGGAATCAGTCCTAATGGTGTAACCTGCTGCAAGAGCTGTTTCTTGAAGTAAGATAGTACAGCTACGTAAGAACTTACCGTAACAGATCTTCGAGAACAGCTCTTGGAGCAGGAGATTTCACTCCCACCATCCCCTCTGGAGGTAGAGTTGTTCCGATTTCTCTTTTCTAGGATTAGGTGTTTCTAACACCGCTCTGAATATCGTTTTATGGTGGATCCTCAGTCTCCACTTCTGATGTCGTCTAGCTGCCTGGAGTCTCCGGCGGGAGAACTGGGGATTCTGGGGGACTGCCTCCTTTTATATGATGCCTGACAGGGGCGGGACCGATGTTGGGGGCGGTCCCTGCTGGATACTGCTAGCTAGAAAATTTCCGTGGGGTCCTGGCGCCTGACGGCTTCAGTCCTGATGGTGTAACCTGCTGCAAGAGCTGTTCTCGAAGATCTACTGTTACGGTAAGTTCTTATGTAACTGTACTTTCAAACAACATGAAGTCTTGCTGTATTCTGACAAGTTGTAGTTAACTTCAGCTCTTGAACTGCCCCGGAGAGTGAAGGGTTAAATTCTATGCTAGGCGTAGAACGTTGGGCTCGAGCTCGGTTGAAAACTCTGTGTCCTTTCAAACCCAAACCGTCAGATTCTTTACTCCACCTCACTGAACAGTAGCTCCGGAAATTTCTACTTCTGCTCGGTTCAACCGCGGTTAAAGTTTCGGTTTTAGTCTGACTTTCGTTCCGTTTTTCGGTTCAAGACTCTGTCTGTGGTACCATAAGTACTTAGATTAGTAGTTGCTGTGTGGAAATTGTGAAACTTTTTCGATCGGTTCGGCTGAACCGATTCTGTAGTAAAATCTTAAAAGAAAAAAGTTAGTGTGTGGTTACCGGTCCATATCGGTTTTAAAAAAAACTTAATTTAGCGTTTTTTTCCATCACCCGTGACACGGTGAAAAACTGATAGGGGAGTCTTGCCTGGTGGTTGCCGTTTAAAGGGTAAGTTGGTTTGGTTGGCCATGTCTGAGAAACTCAAGAAAAATACCAGGCCCACTGGGTTTCAACACTACAGTGTGTGTGGGGAGGTCTTTGCTAAGGCCAATCCCCACACCACCTGTGTTTACTGTCTGGGGTTTGACCACCTCGATTCAGACTGCCAAATTTGTAAACATTTCCCTAAGTCTACCCTGGAGAAAAGGTTAGGTAGACTTGGGGATAAGGAGGCTGAGAAATCCGCTGACCCGGAAGGCCAGCCCGGTTCGGTTCCGACCGAACCAGAAGGAGTGCCCTCTGACCAGGGCGATACTCCTTCGGGCAAGAGGAGAGCCGATCCTGAGGGATCGGTTCTTACGAAGAGAAAAAGATAGGATAAATCGGCCGGTTCGGATCCAGAGCTGCATGTTCCGACTGCTGAAGAAATGGCCAAAGCGATTCGGATTGTGGAGTCGCTTCGTCCGGTTCCGACCAATCCGGTGCCTTCTGGCTGGGGCTCGGTTCGGTCGGCTCCCCCAGTTCAGGATTATACCCCTGAAGATTTTTATGAACCGGAGTTTGATGAGGAGGGGGATTTTGAAGAGGATGATTACGATGGTGAAACTCTGGATGTGCCTGTGGAACCAGACATTTCCCCAGACAGACCTTCTGGTGTTTCCCCTCCTAGGCTTTCTGAGTCCTCTCCCCACTTTCTGTTCTACAGAAAAGTGGCTCAAACCCTCCAGCTTCCTATTGAGGAGGCTGTAGAGGATCAAGAGGAGCCTGACTTCATAGAGATGATGGACATCCCAGAGTCTGAGACTGTCTATTCCCCTCCATAAGTCATTTGGGAAACAGATACTAAAAATCCTTAGGTCTCCTAATTCTGTACCTCCTGTTGACAAAAGAATGGACAAGAGGTATACCTTGTCAGGCTCAGATATGGATTTTCTTTACCACCAACGCAGCCATGTTGGGGTAGTGCAGGCTGCTGCCTGTGACAAGGCAAACATCCCCTTGGCTTCACACCCCCCAGACAAAGATTCCAGGAAGATAGATGCCATGGCAAAGAAACAGTACTTGGCATCATCTTTGGGACTCCGGCTAATTATATGGCCTACACAGCCAGGTACCAGAAGTCCAGGTGGGACACTGTACTGGCACTGGCTAAAGAGGCTTCTCCCCAGCTAGCCAAGGAGTTGGAGGCGGTGGCTGCTGATGGGATTGAGGCACCAAAGGTGCAATTTCATGCTGCTGTGGACTCTAATGATGTGTCATCAAGAGTCATGGCTACATCTGTGGCTCTTCGGAGAATGGCCTGGCTCAGATGTACTAGCCTCTCGCAGAACACCCAGGCGAAGGCCATGGATTTTCCTGTAGTGGGTAATTCTCTATTTGGGGAGCAGACAGAGAATTACATAAAGAAAATGGATGCATACAGGACCACTTATAGGAGTGCCCAGGCCAAGGAGAGGCAGGCAACTCCTCAAAGGCAGCATTCTAAGGGCAGACCTTTTCATAGGCCTTTCTACCAGGCACAGGCCTCCTCTTCTTTTTCTCAGAGGGGGGTTCTTCAGAGGGAGAGGCAGAAGGGGGATGAGCAGGGCTGCATCCACCCCTGAGCCTTAGGCTCCTGCCAAGCAGACACCCTGATGTGTCAGCCTGGGTTGACTCCCCCATTCCAGTAGGAGGCAGGCTGGCTTACTTTGTCCAGGACTGGATGTCTGTTACTTCAGACAAGTGGGTCCTGGAGGTTGTAAACAAGGGGCTGGTTCTCAGTTTCAAAAGTTTTCCGAAACTAAGACCCAGATCCTTTCCACCTGCAAGTACATCAGAAACCCTTGCCCTAGAGGTAGAAGTTTTGTCTCTACTGGCTTTAAAGGCCACAGAGAGAGTTCCTACTCCATACAGGGGCAAAGATCTGTACTCCAGGTATTTCCTTACCCTGAAAAAGACAGGGGAGTGGCAACCCATCCTAGATCTAAGATACTTAAACAAGCACCTAGTAAAGCCAAAATTCAGGATGGTGACTCTGGGAACAATTCTTCCTTCTCTGAGGCCAGGAGAATGGCTAGCCTCCCTGGACCTCAAATATGCCTACTTTCACATTCCTATCAGGTGCTCCCACAGAAAGTACCTCAGGTTCGAATTGCCCTCAGGCCATTACCAGTTTAGAGCAATGCTGTTTGGCCTAACTTCAGCTCCAAGGGTGTTCACAAAGTGCCTAGCAGTAGTGGTAGCCTTCTTAAGAAGAAAAGGATTTCAATCTTCCCGTATCTGGATGATTGGCTCCTTGTGGGCCAGTCCCCAGACCAAGTCAAGTCAGATCTACAGGTTACTCAGAAAGTTCTCACTTCCTTGGGGTTCCTTCTCAATCTCCCCAAGTCAGTTCTTGAACCGGTACAGCTCCTCACTTATAGGAGCAGAGTTGGACACCCTCAAGGCAAGAGCCTTCCTTCTTCTGGAAAGGGCAAAAGCCATCTCTCAGCTGGCTTCTTCCTTTCTTCTTCTGGTTTCTCGACCAGCAAGGCATTTTCTGCAGCTTCTGGGCCAATGGCAGCTTCCACAGCAGTGGTCCAAGGGGCCAGGTTTCAGATAAGGGACATTCAGTTCCATCTGAGAGCCTTTTGGTCCCAAAGGAAAGATCCTCTTATCAAGCTAGTTCTTGTCACTCATACCTTGATTCAGGCCCTTCAGTGGTGGCAGGACCTGGACAGTCTGAGGCAGGGTGTTCCATTAGTCTCTCAGATTCACTCTGTGGTTCTTACCACGGATGCTTCCCTTTTGGGGTGGGGAGCCCATCTGGGGTCTCTCACTGCCCAGGGACTGTGGTCCCCTCAGGAATCCCTTCTTCACATCAACCTTCTGGAGCTTAGGGCAGTATTCCTTGCCCTACAAGCTTTCTCTCAGTCAGTACAGAACATGGTTCAGGTCAGGACGGACAACACTACCACCATGTGGTACATCAACAAGCAGGGAGGCACTCGGTCCACGGTCTTGTGCACGGAGGCCATGAAAATGTGGTCCATGGCTTATTCCCTACAGACCTGTCTGGTAGCAGTCCACCTCCCAGGAAAGGGCAGTGTGCTAGCAGATGCATTGAGCAGAATTTCCCAGGGCCATCACGAATGGTCTCTGGATTCCTTGGTATTGAAGGTGATTTTGTCAAGGTTGGGCACTCCAGAGATAGATCTCTTTGCAGCCCCAGACAATCACCAGTTGCCTCTGTTTTGTTGCAGACCCCCAGTCTTGGGCTCAGTCCCTCTGGATGCTCTGATTTTGAACTGGGAAGGGAAATTTCTCTGTGCCTTCCCTCTACTGTTCAAAGTTCTAGTCAAGGTAAGGTCACAGCCTTGCAAAATGATTCTGATTGCTCCAGATTGGGCCAGACAACCTTGGTACCCCCTGTTGCTGTCCCTAGTAGTCCATCTTCCCCTGTCTCTCCCCAGGAATTACAACCTGTTAACCTCCTCTCAGGGAGGATTTGCTACCCCAATCTTCGGTCACTCAGTCTCAAGGCATGGCTCTTGAAGAGTTAGAGTATGCAGATTTGCACCTATCCCAAGGGGTTCTGGATATTATCAAAGCTTCTCGAAAGCCAGCTACTACAACTCCAAATGGAAAAGATTCAGCATTTGGTATGTAGAGAAGCATATATCCCCAGAGGCTGCTGACTTGCCTACAGTTCTGGATTATATGGTTCATTTTAATGACCTAGGCCTCAAACCAGCTACTCTCAAAGATCATTTGTCAGCTGTTTCTGCTTTCCTGTCAGTGGGGAAATCTTCCTCTCTGTCATCTCACCCTGTATTCCGTAAATTTTTCAAAGGCTTGCTTCATACCAATCCCCCATTTAGGGATCCTGCCTCTGCCTGGGATTTGAATATTAGTATTGCTCAGCTTATGCAACCTCCCTTTGAGCCTATGTCCTCAGCAGAGCTCAAGTACTTGAGTTGGAAAACTGTATCTTACTTCGAGTGGGAGCTCTTGCAGCAGGATATAACAATTTGGACTATGCCGCAGGCACTAGGACCCTCCGGAAACCTTTTCAGCCAGCAGTATACAGCAGGGACTGCCCCCGATGTCGGCCCGGCCCCGTCAGCCCTGGTACAAAAGGGGGTGGACCCAGCTCCACCTCAGTTCCTTTCCCGACGTATCCCGCACGTGAGAAGGAGGACTTCAGTTCCAGCTTGTCAGGAACAGCAAAATTACTAGTGTATCAACCCATTTTTTTGTACAGTTTTCGTCGGTTTCTTTTCCAGTGTCATCGTCGGGCCGTTTCGACGGTTTTCAGTTTAGTCGACGGATGTCTTCGTGTCGTCTGTCATGAAACCACACCAAAACAAGTGCGACTGTGGGAGGCAGATCCTGCAAAAGATGGGCACAAGAGCTGTGTCTTTTGCCTCAGGATGGACGACGATACAGTGACCTGCTCAGCCTGCCAGGCATTCACCAGCCGGACCGGATCCGGCGTCTTAAGGCCCTGAAGGCATTTCTGCTGGAAAACAAGATGGATCTGCACTCCTCGAGGAAGCGTAAGGAAAACCAGCGCCACGGAAAAACCGTGAAGCGGTCCCGGCACCGGTCACGGTCCCGTTCTCGTTCGCGGCCCTCTCCCAAAAAGGCTCATATTTCCCTGGGCTCAGGAGAGCGCCCAAAGTCTTCCCAGGCCAAGGCCAGCCCATCGGGGGAGGAGCCAGCCAAGCCGAAGGTAACCCCGCTAAGGGTTACTACCAAGCCCTTGGAGGTGAAAGCTGCGGCCCCACCTTTCAAGGCACCGGCGCCACCTGCTAAAAGCGCACCTCCAGAGCCAAAGAACTCTCCGGCGCCCCCCCGGTGGCACCCCATCGTCGGTCCCACCACCGACGCTGGTTGAAGGGGTGATAGGTGAGGGAGCGGCCATGGAAGAGCTGACATCCCCGTCTCCCAAGTCCTCCTCCCCTGGGGCCCCCAAGAGGGCTCTCCTTCGCAGGCCAACGTCCCGGATACTCCCTTTCTGGGCCGAGCTGCCAAACTCTTCTCAAAGGACATGCTGCAGGAGTTGTTCTCCTTTTGGTGGGGACAGGTCCAGAAGCGGACCCCCCCGTCGCCGGCCCAGACACCGGTACCGGACCCAGTGGGCAAACCACAGCCGGGAGGTGAGTCTTCCCCGAGGAAGTTCCCAGAGCGACCGCCTACACCTCCTTCCAGGGCTCGTTCCCGCACCCGGTCCATAGACCACCGCTGATGCTCCAAGGACTTTGGAGACCATCGCCGGTCCAGGTCTCGTACGTGCAGCCCTTCTAATTTTCCTAGACGAGAGTGCTCCCAACGTCGGTCCTCTGATGGACGTCGGTCTTCAGACCGACAGTCCCCCAGTTACTGATGACAGAATGGGTCTGGTCATAAGGAGAGATCGGACTATTCCAGATCTTGTAGTTGATCTCCCTCTTCTTCATCCTCATCTTCTTCCTCCTCTCTCAGCTTAGCATGGTCCCCGAGAGAGAAGGACCAGCCTCGCTTGCCTCCCGACGATCCAACCTTTATGGACGTCATGAGGCACATCCAGGCCTCCAATGAGTGGGAAATGGAGGACCTGGATCCGGAACGTCGAAGATTGGCAAAATACCTGAGGCAAAAGGGGCCGAAACCATTAGTGGTCCCTCCTTTAGTGGACACTTTCCAGGACCTGACTCGGACTACCTGGAGGCATCCAGCTTCCATCCCGGCTGTTCCCAAGAAATCGGACAGGCTGTATAAGTCCCCGAAGGCAGAAGCTTTTCTAGCAGAGAACCCTCAGGTGGACTCTTCGGTCATCACGGCTGCCCATGACAAGTCCAAGCAGCCGAAGCACCTCAGCTCGCAGCTTCCCGATCTGGAGTCTTGGTATTTGGACCAAGTGGGCAAGAAAGTCTACTCTGCTTCCACCTGCTTAATCTGGTCCCTTAACTTCCTGACGCATATGGTTCAGTACCAGAATGCTCTGTGGGAGAGGAGACAAGAGCTACTGAAAGCCATGCCAGATGACAATTAGAAGTCAGAACTTCTGGATATTATGAAATCGTGCTCTGATGTAGGTTCCCATGTCCTGAGAGCCTCGTACGATACTGCAGATACAGCAGCCAGGGCAGCCGCTTCCGGGGTGTGCCTTTGGTGCCAGGCCTGGTTGAGAGTTTCGGGTTTCCACCAGGATCTGCAGTCCGGTATCAAGGATTTGCCATTCCAAGGTACCGTGTTGTTTGGGCAGGAGATGGAAGTTTTGATTTCTCGTCTACAGGAGTCTGGCAAGTCCATCTGGTCGGTCCGCCAAATGTACCTCGGCGACCATCGATGGCAATGGAAACGGCCATTTCGCAAGCCCTCAGGTGGTCACGGTGGACACACTTGTGGTAATCAGCAGGGTCAGAGAGGCGGCTTTCGTAGGAGAGCCAGTAACCAGCAACTTGGAGCGCCCACCCGTGGCCCAAGTCCTCCCAGGCCTCTCTGCCTACACCCGGCTCAGCCCATTGACTCCCTTCCGCCCCCCCCCCCTTCCAGAGGAAGACTCGGGGGAAACTGTTGGGGGCCGCTTCTCCCTTCATCTCGAAGAGTGGAAGTCGATAACTGCGGACCAATGGGTCCTGGACATAATCAGGAGAGGACACATGCTAGAGTTCACGGAGTTTCCTCCAAATACGCCACCAAAGTACTCCTGATATCCTCCTTCTCACATCCCACTGATAGGAGAAATTCAGACCCTCTTGCAGAAAAAGGCAATAGAGGTAGTCCCCTTGCATCAGCGGAGAAAGGGGTTCTATTCCCACTTCTTCCTGGTCCCAAAAAAGACACAGGATCTTTGACCCATTCTGGACCTCAGCTCTCTCAATCTCTTTATAGAGTACAAAAGGTTCAGGATGGTGACCCTTCCAGGTCTACTTCCTCTGCTGCACCAAGGAGACTGGCTCTGCTCCCTAGACATGCAAGATGCATATATGCATATCGGGGTCTTCCCTCCCCACAGGAAGTTTCTGAGGTTCCACTTCCAAGGGGAGCACTACCAATTCCAAATTCTTCCATTCGGCCTCTCCTTCACTCCGCTAGTCTTTACAAAATGCTTCGCAGTGGTGGCAGCGACTCTAAGGTGCATGGGGCACTACGTTTTCCGGTTCCACGTCTTTTCCATAAAACTTTTCATCGCGGTTAATTACCGTGCGGTAATTACAGCGCGATACATTTCAACGCATAGACTGTACAGCGCATGACAGTTCAGCGTATATTAATTCGCTGTTCTGTGTGCCGCCACCTACAGTGCAATTGGAGTTGTTCATTCAGGTTTTTCAATTTCTTTCCTAGTCTGTTAGTTGTAGTGTCAGTCACCAAAGGATTCATTAGGAAGTGGAAAGCATCTTTCAGTAGCTGCAGTGCTCATTCTTTCAGGCTATGCTAGCATACAAGTAACTTTAGTATATTGAAGACGAGTTGACTTCTTGCCAGCAAGGCACTTAATTGAGCAGTAATGCAACTTTAAATTGGAACTTGTAAATGGGTCATATGCTGCAACCAAATCTAAAACGTATAACAACTTGAGCTGTGCAGAATGTGGAATTCTTTTGCTGATCCCCAAAAAACAACCAAAGCAAGACATTAGTGTATTTTTAAAATACTCAATAAAGTCAAAACACAAACTAGAGTGTCCGTTTTAACCGTTTAACTGCTGCTCTGGTGGAAACTCTGATTCATAATTGAAACAGATGACAAAAAAACACTACGGGCAATAGGCAATATGAATCCCAGTACAGCTGAGATGCCAGAAAGTATTGCAAAGAAAAAACCAAGAAAAATGTGGCATTTGTACAAAGCAGCATGTGATCCTTTCAGTGTTTTTAAATATATGTTCACTGACAAACACGTACTTTAAACAATAAGTTACTATCTCTGAAAAAAAAGATGCATTTAGTCATATTACAAGCAGAAATTTAATTTACTTTGAAGGCAAACAGAAACCAAAATTGGGACAGTGTCATTAGACTAGGACTTAGTCTCATATTACTATACAATCACAATGATTAATAGGTCTGAGCTCATTAGCTGTTCTAAGTACTAAGCTTAATCTTAGTGATTTGAGATGAAATTACATGCGGGGAATTGTATCATACAATGAAGTTCTTCACGATTAATTTTTTGCAACGTAATGTTTGCGATGAAGTGACATGATACCCGTTTTCCCATACTCTCAAGGACACACTAATAGCCCGCTTTCAAGGTCATGTTTATCTCCATACCGACAACTATACCTGTTCCAGAGCTGGGGATCACCCTGAACCTTCGAAATTGTCCCCCGAGCCCAGTCAAAGACTCGTCTTCATTGGAGCGGTCCTGGATTCTATCTAGGGCATGGCTTTCCTACCCCCAGACAGGGGCGATCGCCTGCAAGAGATTGCCGAATGGATCTCAGTAACTCCTCAAGTTCCAGTGCAGAACTTCCTCAGGCTACTGAGGCACATGGCAGCGGCCATTCCAGTCAATCCTCTGGCCCGCCTCCACATGTGGGTCCCACAGTGGATGCTCAGGGTACAGTGGGACCAGGGCTATGACAATCTAGACTTTATGGTCAGGATCACTGACCCAGTCAGGAGAACTTTGCTTTGGTGGATGGACCCCTGGAATTTGGAGAAAGGGGTCAAGTTTCATCCGGAGCTACCAGATCAGACTCTTACGACAGGTGCATCGGATCTGGGATGGGGAGTGCACCTGGGTGCTTATCAAATGCAAGGGGTTTGGACACCCGAGGAGCGATCTCTCCATATCAGTGTTTTGGAGATGCGAGCGTTTCTCTATGCCTTACAGGCCTTTCAAGAGAACCTGGTGCCATGCTGTCTTCTAATTCAGACAGACAATATGGCGGTCGTCTTCTACATCAACAAGAAAGGGGATACTCACTCGTATCCCCTTTGCAGGGAGGCGAAGAGAATCTGGTGCTGGAAAGGCACATTCTGTTGTCCACAGTGCATGTTCCAGGTGTCCTGAACAATCTGGCTGACAGCCTAAGCAGATCTCATTCCAGAGCATACGAGTGGGAGCTGCTACAGTCTGTAGCAGATCAGCTCTTCGACAAGTGGGGTCATCCAGAGCTGGACCTCTTTGCGTCAACATGCAATGCCAAACTGCCAATTTTGTGCTCACGAGAGCACGCGTCTGGAGTTTTCTGGCCAGACACGTTATCCCTTTGCTGGGTAGGGAGGTTTCTCTATGCCTTCCCGCCCTTCCCTCTCATTCAGAGGCCTGCTGAAGTTACAGGCAGAAGGGGCTCGAATGCTTCTAGTAGCCCCCCGATGGCCTCGGCAGATTTGGTTCCCACTCCTGCAGTCCTGCAGCGGTTATCCATAGAACCTCCAACTCCGCTGCCCATATGCTCGCAGTTGTTATCCCAGGAACAGGGATTGCTGTTCCATCCGGATCTTTGTTCCTTACATCTGCATGCTTGGCTCCTTCAGATGTAGCTCAACAGAGATACAGGGTTCCCTGGAAGTGGCGGCAGTCCTAGTGTCGGCAAGGAAACCCTCCATCCGCTCCGCCTATGCTATGAAATGGAAGCGGTTTTGTTTGTGGGCCTCGCCACAGCATTTGGACCCCATCACCTGTCCAGTGAACTAAGCGTTACAGTACCTCCTGTCCTTGTACCAACATGGCTAGAGTTACTCCTCTATTATGGTGCACATGTGGGCTGTCTTAGCCTATCATGCTCTGATTGGAGACAAGGCGTTAGCACAGTTGGATGTAGCCCACACCTTTTTGAGAGGAATTTTACATATGAGACCTCCCATTTGGGACCCTATCCCATCCTGGGATCTCCTTTTTGTGTTGGAGAAGCTCACCCTCCCTCCCTTTGAGCTGGCAGCAGATTGTGAGCTGCGTTATCTTTCTTAGAAGGTGTGTTTTTTGGTTGCTATTACCTCAGCTCGAAGAGTTTCTGACCTTGAGGCTCTAATGTGTAAAGAGCCGTATTTGGTTTTCCACAGGGAAAGGGTTTCCCTTAGAACAAATCCTAAGTTTCTTCCGAAAGTGGTCTTGGAATTGACCCTCAACCAGTCGGTTGACCTTCCAGTCTATTTCCCTTCCCCATCTAATAGAGGGGACGCCCTCCTTCACACATTGGATGTCCACAGGACTTTGAGGTATTACCTTAAACGGACGGCTATGCACCGTCAGTTGGAGCAACTGTTTGTGGCCTTTGCACCACAATGCTTGGGCAAATCGATGACCAAGCAGACGATTTCAAAGTGGATCGTCCACTGCGTATCCTATAAGCCCCTACCAGGTCCGGTCAGGGGTCACTCCATCAGGGGAGTGTCTGCTTCTTTTGCCACCCTGAGAAATGTCTCTATCAGGGACATATGATCTGCCGCTACCTGGAATTCGGTGCATACCTTTATCAAGCATTACAGCTTGGATATTGTTTCCAGGCGCCAAGCTGGTTTCGGTCTGGCTGTCTTGCAGGGACTTTTGTCCTAGGCCTCTGGAGTCAGCATATTCCACCTCCCGGGGTCGTCAACCTCTTTGGCGGGGGACTGCTTGGTAGTCAGTCCTAATTGTTATAGCCTGCTGCAAGAGCTCCCACTCGAAGTAAGATAGTACAACAGTTACGTAAGAACTTACCGTAACAGCAGATCTTCGAGAGGCGCTCTTGCAGCAGGTGTTACTTTCCCACCCGCCTTCCCCCTCAGGGTGTGCAGATCCATCTTCATCTACATCTCCATCGAGTGCTTCATCTCCTTCTCTTGTCAGGGCTTGTTCACGGGCTTTGGTGGGGGAACTGAGGTGGAGCTGGGTCCGCCCCCTTGTGTACCAGGGCTGACGGGGCGGGACCGACGTCGGGGGGGCGGTCGCTGCTGTATACTGCTGGCTGAAAAGGTTTCTGGAGGGTCCTAGTGCCTGCAGCATAGTCCTAATTGTTATAGCCTGCTGCAAGAGCTCCGCTCGAAGATCTACTGTTACGGTAAGTTCTTACGTAACTGTACTTTTTGGTTGCTGTCACTTCTGCTAGACGTATCAGTAAATTGCAAGCCCTGTCAGTGGAGCCTGACTTCATCTCTTTCCATAGAGATAAGGTGGATCTTACTTGGAGAAACGGCTCTTGCAGCAGGTTACACCATTAGGACTGAAGCCGGCAGGCGCCAGGACCCCATGGAAATTTTCTAGCTAGCAGTATTCAGCGGGGACTGCCTCCGACGTTGGTCCTGCCCCCGACGTTAGGCATAGTACATATGGAGGCGGTCCCCCTTAATCCTCAGTTCTTTTCCCGCCGTCGACTCGCCAGCATCGGCCTCTCGGTCTCCTTCTAGTGCACGACGACTACAGAACTTTTGACTAATTTTTTCTCTGCACAACTGATGTCCTCTCCAACTCCATCTCTTGAGGGTCTTCTTTCGAAGTGTGCCTGCGGCAAACAGATCCCTTTCAAGGATCCCCATTCATCCAGTGTGCATTGCCTAGGCCCGGACCATGACACCAAGGCCTGCACCTTTTGCCAGGGTTTCAATAGCTGCACCAGGATCCGCTGTCAGAAGGCACTTCAGGCATATCTTCTTGAGGAAAAGCTTAAAAGAATGGACCAACAACCTTCCTCCAGGGGAGAATCTTCATCCAGATCCCACAAACACTGGGACAAGCACCGGGAGAAGGTGAGGTCTAGGTCCCCTACTCGGGCCTCGGACTCCCACAGCTCCAGCTCCAGATCGGACCACTCTCCCTCCAGGGCTCGGTCGCAACCTCCCCTGGTTAAGGTCAGGTCTTCAGGTGGCTCTTCCTCGCTCCAGCCTCTTAAGACATCGAGGCCCTCAGCTTCTTCAACCCCTTCCAAGGCCTCTTCGAAGTCTGGTGAGTGCCATAAGTCTTCTTCATCCACCCGTCGTCAGGATGCTGACTCCAGGTCGGTCTCCCAACTGCCCAGAGGTCACGATCCGGGGCCCAGAAAGACCAAGGACCTGACGTCCCTAAAACGGACGTCGGACCCGACGTCGGGTGGGCCAAACATTCAAAATCGTCTCGGCACTCACAGGAGCTTATGACACCGGCTAGACACCCATCGCCGGCCAGGCGTTCGCTAGGTCCGAAGACATTAGCCAGGGGACCGATGTCGGCTACCCCGGAGCGGAAGACCGCACCCCTGTCGCCGGCGGACGCCGGTCGTAGGGGTTCCACAGAGGAGGACAGCCTGAAGACCAGGCGGGTGACACCAAGGATGCCGGGCTCCCACGAGAACCCTCCCCGGACCAGGAGACCCCCGGGGACCCGATGCCTGACCCCGGCGACAGACCACCAGCACCAGGCCCGTTGTGGGGTATGAACATTGCAGAGGTGAAGGAGCTCTTTACCTTTTGGTGGGACACCATCAAGAAGGATGTGGTCCCCGCCCGTCCTCCTCCTACTACTCCTACTCCTCCTACCCCTTCACCGCCTACGCCCCCTCCTCCACCTAAGGGGCCAGTAGGACGACCACCTTCCCCCAAGGAGCAGACTCCACCTCCTAGGGGCAGATCTACAGACAGGAGAAGGCTTCCCTCCAGATCCTCTTCAGGGTCACCCAGCCGCAAACGACCCAGACGACGCCGGTACACTCCGGGGGAGGATTCAAGATCGGATACCTCTGAATACTCCAGATTTCCTTCTCCGCTCAGCATCTCCTCTCCTGACCCACATGACCTCCCCAGGTCTCCACCGGATGATCCCTCTTTCGCTGAGATTATGAGGCACATCCAGGACAACATGGGGTGGGATGCTGAGGACCTTGACCCCGAACGACAACGCCTTGCCCGCTACCTTCAGCAAAAAGACCCAAAGCCTGTGGTAGTGCCACCCTTGGTGGACACCTTCGTGGACGTCACCAAGGCTCCGTGGAAGCGTCCACACTCCACTCCAGTGGTGCTGAAGAAGGCTGACCGCCTGTACAAGGCTCCTAGAGAGGACCAGTACTTGGCGAAGCAACCTCTGGCAGATTCTCTGGTCATCACTGCTTCGCATGACCAGTCTCAAAGACCCCAGCATATGAGCACTCAGCCACCGGACCAGGAATCCAAGCAATTGGATGCCTTGGGGAGGCGCACGTACGCGGCTGCTACTTGCGCCATCAGGTGTCTGAACTACCTAACCCATATGGTTCAGTTCCAGAATGCCCTGTAGAAACAGGGCCAGGACCAGCTTGAAAAGCTTCCTGATTTCGATCAGAAAGCGGAGCTCCTAAACCTCCTGCACACCGGGTCAGATGTGGGGACCCAAGTGCTTACAGCCACATACGATTCTGCGGACTCTTTGGCCAGAGCTGCAGCTTTAGGCGCCTGTCTCCAGAGACACTCCTGGCTCCATGTCTCCAGCTTCACCCCGGACGTACAGAAAAATATTCTAGACATCCCATATAACGGCGAGGTACTCTTCGGAGAAGGTCATCACCAAGTTCCAAGACGCAGGGAAGGCAGTCCGATCTGTACAGGCCATGTACAGATCTAGGCCTAGTTCCTTTCGTAGGAACCAGAGCCGTTTTTGAGGCCGGCTACAAAGGCAGCAGCAATGTTCCGGCGAGCAGCAGAGGGGCACTTTCTCGTGCAAGGCCCAGGCCAAATCGTCCCCAGGCAGAGGCCAATGTTACTCAAAGTCGGCCAGCCCGCAGGGACAAACGCTGCCACAGCATGACTCCTTCCCAGCCCCCGCCCCTCCTCTGGATCAACGAGAAAGAAAGTTGGGGGGTGCATTGCTCGCCACTTTTTAGGGTGGAAATCGATCGCCACCGACAGGTGGGTTCTCCAGTTGGTCAAGACAGGCCATTACATAGAGTTTCTAGACGACCCACCTACAAGACCTCCCCTGCTCTCCTGTTATTCGGGTCAGCATGCCCTGCTCATACAGCAGGAGGTGCTCGCACTTCTGGAAAAAGAAGCTATAGAGCATGTACCAGGGAACCAGAGAGGACTAGGATATTATTCTCACTTCTTCCTGCTTCCAAAGAAAACAGGGGACCTCCGTCCAATACTGAACCTCAGCGACCTCAATGTTTTGGTCGCGTACAAGTGCTTCTGCATGGTGACCCTCTCGGGTCTGATTCCCATGCTGAAGCAGTGCGCATTTCTAGCATCCCTAGACATGCAGGACGCCTACCTGCATATTCCTATCACTGAAGTGGACCGGAGGTTCCTGCGCTTCAAGTTTCAGGGCCGCCATTATCAGTTCCGAGCTCTTCCCTTCAGGCTGTCATCGGCATCTCGGGTCTTCACGAAGTGCATGGCAGTTGTAGCCGTGTCTCTGAGGAGACAGGGCCACTACGTATTCCCCTACCTGGATGATTGGCTTCTCATGGCGCCCTCACGGGAGGCCCTGATGTCTGCCGTTCACTGCACTCAGTCTCTGTTCGTGACGTTGGGCATTCTCATCAATTACAAGAAGTCACACCTGATTCCATCCCAGATGCTGCAATTCATAGGAGCAGTTCTGGACACCGTCCAAGGGAAAGCTTTCCTCCCCCTGGACAGTGCGGAACACATCAGATCCTTCATCAGGGACTTGTCAGCGAAGAAGACCGTCCCGGCCAGACTGGTCCTTTGCCTGTTTGCACACATGGCTGCAGCCATTGCAACAGTCCCGCTAGCCCATCTCCACATGCAGGTAACCCAGTGGATGTTACGGGTACAATGGGACCAAAAGCAAGACGATGTGCAGCATCCAATCCGAATCACGAGCACCGTAATCCAAGATTGGCAGTGGTGGCTAGATTCAGGGAACCTCTTGGTGGGAGTCCCCTTCATAGCGCCGTCCCCGACTGTGACACTCTCCACAGATGCCTCAGGGCTCGGTAGGGGAGCACACCTCGACGGTGTCCAGTCTCAGGGCCTGTGGACAGCCCAGGAGTCTCATCTCCACATAGACATACTGGAAATGAGGGCAATTCTTTACGCCCTGCAGGCCTTCCAGTCAGAGATTCCACCGGGTACACTTCTGTTACAAACAGACAATTCCGCGGTGATGTATTGCCTCAACAAACAAGGAGGCACCCACTCCTACCCGCTTTGCAGGGAGGCCATGAGAGTGTGGGATTGAGTCTTACAACACGGCGCGAACCTTATTGCAGTTCATGTTCCGGGAGTGGATGTCATCGCAGATAGCCTGAGCCGCTCTCAGGTCAGAGTCCACGAATGGGAACTACTGCAGGAGGTGGGAGACGATCTGTTTCGCAGATGGGGTACTCCAGAGATAGACCTCTTTGCATCCCCATACAACGTAAAACTACCCAATTTTTGCTCGCTAGACCCAGGGCCTGGTGTTTTCTGGCGAGAAGCGTTGTCCCTCTCCTGGGCGGGCAGATTCCTCTATGCCTTTCCTCCTTTTCTGTTGATCCAGAGAGTTCTTCTAAAACTTTGCAGGGAGCAAGCAACGCTCATACTGATCGCCCCCTTTTGGCCCAGACAGATGTGGTTCCCTCTCTTGCATCAGCTATCCCGGGAACCTCCAGTGCCTGTACCAATCAGCTCCAATTTGTTGTCTCAGGAGGCGGGTTCCTTAGTTCATCTGGATCTACGTTCCCTGAACCTGCATGCTTGGCTCCTAGAGGCATAGCCATGATGTGATACGGGGTCTCGCAAGAGGTGGCAGACGTTCTTACTGCCGCTAGGAAACCAGCTACCCACGCGACCTACGCCATGAAGTGGCACAGGTTTTGCTTATGGGTTCAAGCGTGCAACTTTTCACCTTTGGACTGTCCAGAAAAGCTGGTACTGGATTACCTGCTGTCCCTTTTCCACTCTGGATTGGCTTACTCCTCGATTAAGGTACACCTTTGTGCTATTTCAGCCTACCACGTCCCAGTAGGCCAACGCACTGTGGCTCAACTAGACACGACACATGCCTTTTTGAGGGGCGTCCTCCACCTTAGGCCACCGATTAAGGATCCAATCCCATCATGGGATTTACCCTTCGTCCTGGCACAGCTCATGCTGCCACCCTTTGAACCAGCCGCGGATTGCGAGCTACGTTTTCTCTCCTGGAAAACATTGTTTTTAGTTGCCGTCACTCCGGCCAGAAGAATTTCTGAAATGCACGCACTTATGTGCAAAGAGCCTTATTTGGTTTTCCACCAAGACAGGGTATCCCTAAGGACTAATCCTAAATTTCTGCCTAAGGTGGTCTCAGCTCTCACCCTCAATCAGGATATCGATCTACCAATGTATTTCCTGAAATACTCTAATCGAGGAGAAGCCCTTCTGCACACTCTTGATGTGCATAGGTGCCTCAGATATTACCTGACCAGAACCAAGCAACACCGAAAGTCGGACCAACTTTTCGTCTCCTTTGCTCACAGGATGAAGGGAGCTCCTGTCTCGAAGCAGTCGCTGTCCAGGTGGCTTACTCAGTCCATTACATTCTGTTACCAGAAGCGTAACAAACCCTTACCGGACATGGTTAAGGGTCATTCCACCAGAGGGGTGGCTACCTCTTTTGCGGTTTTAAGGAATGTGTCCACCTCAGCTATTTGCGCTGCAGCTACTTGGAGCTCCATACACACTTTCATCAGGCATTACAGCCTGGACATTGCATCAAGGCAAAGAGCAGGGGTCGGTCTAGCAGTCCTTCAAGGACTTCAGTCCTAGGCTCGAGGTATCTTGAGGATTTCTACCTTTCCTCCTCCCGATGGTGCGTGATTACCAGTATTGCTTGGGAATCCGTCCTAATGGTGTAACCTGCTGCAAGAGCTGTTTCTCGAAGTAAGATAGTACAGTTACGTAAGAACTTACCGTAACAGTAGATCTTTGAGAACAGCTCTTGCAGCAGGTACTTTCCTTCCCACCATCCCTGCTGGAGGTAGGTCGTAGTCAAAACATCCTTCTCCTAGTATAGGGCATTTATTGACACCTTGTTTTGCCATCTGATGGCGGATCCTCGGTCTCCTCTTCTGATGTCATCCAGCGGCCGGGAGTCTCCGGCGGGAGAACTGAGGATTATGGGGGACTGCCTCCTTATGTGTGCCTGGCGTGAGGCGGGACCAACGTCAGCGGTCAGCGCTGAATACTGCTAGCTAGAAAATTTCTGTGGGGTCCTGGCACCTGCCGCTTCAGTCCTAATGGTGTAACCTGCTGCAAGAGCTGTTCTCGAAGATCTGCTGTTACGGTAAGTTCTTACGTAACTGTACTTTCCTACCTAAAGTAGTTTCTGATTTCCACTTAAATCAATCTATGTCCCTTCCTGTGTTCTTCACTGATCACACCTTCTCAGGGGAATGGAGGCTACACAGTTTAGACGTTAAAAGGGCCCTTAGTTACTACATGGAACGTACAAAGGGTCACAGGTTTGACTACCTTCAGTTGTTTCTCACTTATGGGGAAGTAGGTAAGGGAAAACCTGCCACCAAGAGAACCATTGCCAGGTGGATCATATCCTGTATTCAATTCTGCTATGAAAAGCTGAGAAAAACTGCACCCTCAGGCCTTAGGACTCATTCCACTAGAGGTACAGCTGCAGCTAGGGATATCCCTTTGTTAGAAATCTGTCAAGCAGTCACCTGGAAAACAGTTCATACCTTCACCAAGCATTTCTCTCTGGATATCCAGGCTAGGAGTGATGCTAGGTTTGGCACGGCAGTGCTTCAGAGCCTATTCCCAAAGTAGGTTCTGTCCCTCCTCATTGGAGGTACTGCTTGGTAGTCTGCAACTTGTCAGAATACAGCAAGACTTCATGTTGTTTGAAGAAAAAATTACTCACCTTAGTAATTGTATTTCTTCTAATGGAGTCTTGCTGTATTCTGACCTCCCTCCCTGCCTCCCCTCTCAGAACCTGTTTTTGGGAAGTGGGTGGGCAGGTGCAGTGTTGCACCCCAAGGGTTGTCTTTTCCCAACCCCTTGTGTAGGGTGCTTTGTTATTGTTTAATTAAGAGTTTTTTGTTCTTATTATCTGGTTTTGGTTTTTTGGGTTTCCCGATTTGATTCTTTTGGGGAATCCAAAAATCTTTGTTGACAGTTGGCTACTAGGAGTTTTTACAATTTCCACATTTAGTCAGTGAGTTTTAGCTCATAAGAATCTGACGGTTTGGGTTTGAAAGGACACAGACAGAGTTTTCAACCGAGCTCGAGACCAACTTTCTATGCCTGGCATAGAATTTAACTCTTCACTCTCTGGGGCAGTTCAAGAGCTGGAGCTAACTGTAACTTGTCAGAATACAGCAAGACTCCATTAGAAGAAATGCAATTACTAAGGTGAGTAATGTTTTCATGCAGTTCATAGGTACAGAGATAGACACCCTGTAAGGCAGGGCCCATCTCCCTCTGAAGAGGGTAAAAAAAACTCCAGTTGGTGGCAAACTCTTTCATTCTGAACAAAAGCAAGCCTGCAAGGCACTTTTTGCAGCTTCTGGGTCATATGGCTGCATCCACAGCCACAGTACTGGGTTCAAGATTTCAAATGAGGGACATTCAGTTTCATCTCAAGGCTCACTGAAATCAAAGAAAAGATTCCCTATTGAAGCCCATTCTGGTTACAGAAACTCTTATCCAAGCTTTGCAGTGGTGGAAAGAGGTATCCAGTGTAAGGGAGGGTGTTCCCTTTCAGTGGGATCTTCACTCGATGGTTCTTACAACAGATGCATCCCTATTGGGCTGGGGTGCCCACCTGGGAGAACACACAACCCAGGGCATCTGGTCAACCTCAGAGTCCCTACAGCACAACTTGCTGGAACTCAGGGCTGTCTGTCTGGCCCTAAAGGCATTTTCAGGGCTGGTACAGTCAAAGGTGGTACAGGTCAGGACAGACAATACCACCACAATGTACTACATCAACAAGCAGGGAGGCACCAGGTCAAGGCCTCTTTGCACAGAGGCAATGAGGATTTGGACTCTGGCATACTCTTTAGGAGTCTCCCTCCAGGCAGCCTACCTACCAGGAAAGGACAATGCCCTGGCAGATGCCTTAAGTCGAATCAACCAGGCCCATCACGAATGGACCTTGAACAAGCAGGTAGTAAACGTAATCTTCTGAAGGTGGGGTACTCCAGAGGTGGACTTGGTCGCATCCCACCAGAACCACCACCTGCCTCAGTACTGTTGTAGACCACCGGATCAGGGCACTCTGCCACTGGATGCTTTGACTCTGGATTGGTCAGGATCGTTCCTTTACGCTTTCCCTCCCTTTCCTCTGGTCTTCAGGGTGCTACTCAAGCTCAGGTCCCATTCAGCGTCCCTGATCTTAATAGCCCCGGATTGGCCCAGGCAGCCATGGTACTCTCTGATGCTCTCAGTGTCATAGGTCCCTGCTCTGTCGTCGGAGCAGGAGCTGTCGTCAGTCTTGGGACCAGCGTCAGTCTAGGAGTCACCGATGTTCTACAGAGGGTAGTCCCCGTAGACTTAGCTCAGACACATCGAGGTCCAGGAGCAGGTCTTCCTCCTCTTCTTCATCGTTCTCAGGAGTTGGGGGATCTCCTGATGATAGGGACCTACCCCGTTCACCTCTAGATGATCCCACTTTCACGAACGTCATGAGGCATATCCAGGCCACTAACGAATAGGCCTGGATTCGAAACTCCGGAGACTGGCTTGCTACCTGAGGCAGAAGGAGCCCGAGCCCCTGGTGGTGCCTCCTCTGGTCGACACACTCCAAGACTTTACCAGGATAACTTGGAAGCGTCCAGCCTCAGTCCTGGCTGTTCCCAAAAAGTTTGACAGGCTATACAGGGCCCTGAGGGATGAGCCTTTTCTGGCAGAAAACCCTCAGGCAGATTCCATGGTGATTGCGGCTGCTCATGACAAGTCACAGTAGCCAAAGCATCTAAGCTCCTAGCTTCCTGACCAGGAGTCCCGTTTCTTGGACCAGGTGGGCAAGAAAGTTTATTCTGCCTCCACCTGCTCCATCCGTTCCCTTAATTTCCTTACGCACATGGTCCAGTACCAAAATGCGCTCTGGGAGAAGGGACAAGAGCCTATCAATGCCTTGCCAGAGTATGCACAAAAGACAGAACTTCTGGATGTGTTGAAATCAGGCTTGGATGTAGGCACGCATATCCTGCGTGCCTTGTACGACTACATACGGCGGCCAGGGCGTTAGGTGTCTGCCTTTGGCGCCATGAGAGGCTGAGATGCTCCGGCTTTCAGAACGATCTGCAGTCCGGAATCAGAGACCTCCCATTCCACAGTTCTGTCCTCTTTGGGCAGGAGACCAAGGGTTTGATCTCTCATTTCCAGGAGATGGGCAGGTCTATTTGGTCTGTTCACCAAATGTATAAGAGGGACCAGAGACGCTTCCGGAAGCGGCCCTTTCATAAACTCTCAGGCCAACAAGCCCATGGTAACAACCAGGGACAGAGAGGTAGCTTCAAAAGGAAGGCCAGCAACCAGCAGCCTGGTGGTGCACCTTTTCGAGGCCTCAAGACCTCCCACACCTCTCTCCCCACCCCAGGCTCCGCCCAATGACTTGCCACTGACCCCCCCCCTCCGGTGGAGGTTTCAGGGGATGCAGTAGGGGGTCACTTCTCCCTCCATCTGGAGGGATGGGGCTGTATCATATCAGACCAGTGGGTCTTGGACATCATAAGGAGAGGACACACGCTGGAGTTAACCCAGATTCCTCCAGAAACTCCACCAAGGTCCTCGAGGTACCCTCCTTCTCACATCCCTCTCATAGAAGGAGAAATCCAGGCCCTCTTGCAGAAAAAGGCAATAGAGCCAGTTCTCCTGCGGCAGTGGGGAAAAGGGTATTACTCCCATTTTTTCCTGGTTCCAAAGAAGATGCAAGATCTTCGGTTTCACCCATCCTTGACCTCAGCTCTCTAAACAATTATATAGAATACCAAAGTTTCAGGATGGTGACCCTTCCAGGTCTCATTCCTCTGCTGCACCAGGGATACTGGTTGTGTTCCCTGAACATGCAAGATGCTTACATGCACATCGGGGTCTTTCCCCCTCACAGGAAATTCCTGAGGTTCCACTTCCAGGGGGAACATTATCACTTCTGGGTTCTTCCGTTCAGCCTCTCCTCCACTCCTCGAGTCTTCACCAAATGCTTTGTAGTGGTAGCTGCGGCTCTAAGGCGCAAGGGACATTACGTCTTTCCTTACCTCAAGGACTGGCTCCTAGCGGCCCCATTGAGAGAGCACCTGCTTCAAGCTCTTGGAGACACTTATACATTGTTCTGAGAGGTGGGGATCACCCTGAACCTACCAATGTCTTCCCCAGAGCCCAGCCAAAGAATCACCTTTATAGGTGCGGTCCTGGATTCAGTCCAGGGTATGGCTTTTCTTCCTCAAGAAAGAGGAGATCGCCTGAGAGAGGTGGCCAGTTTGGTCCTAGTAACCTTGCAGGTTCCATCCAGGACCTTCATCAGATTTCTGGGACACATGGCAGTGGCCATCCTGGTAGCTCCCTTGGCCCGCCTCCACATGAGGGTCCCACAGTGGATGCTCAGGGTACAGTGGGACCAGGGCTCTGACAGTCTGGACCATGTTGTCAGGATCTCAGAGCCAGTCAGGAGGACCCTACTTTGGTGGTTGGACCCTTTGAATCTAGACAAAGGGATTTCATTTCGTCAGGAGCCCCCAAGCCGGACTCTGACAACAGATGCCTTTGATGGGGGCACACCTCAGGAATCTCCAGATTCAGGGGTTCTGGTCTCCAGAGGAGCACGCCCTCCACATAAATGTTCTGGAAATGCGGGCAGTCCTCAATGCCCTAAGGGTCTTTTAAGAGCACCTCATGCCAGGCTCTCTTCTCTTGCAGACTGACAACATGGCGGTTGTCTTTTACATTAACAAGCAGGGGGGAGCTCACTCCTACCCCCCTGTGCAGGGAGGCGATGAGAGTCTGGTATTGGGCACTGGAGTATCACATCTTGCTGTGCACCATCCATGTTCCAGGTGCCCAAAAGGACTTGGCAGACAGCCTCAGCAGGTCTCAGTCCAAGGCGCATGAGTGGGAGCTGCTACAGTCCATAGCAGACCAGCTGTTCGACACATGGGGTCATCCAGAGCAGGACCTCTTTGCATCTCCATGCAACGCCAAACTGCCAATGTTTTGCTCATGAGAGCATGCACCTGGTATTTTTTGGCCAGACGCATTGTCCCTTTGCTGGGCAGGGAAGTGTCTCTACGCCTTCCCTCTCCTTCAAGTGAGTATTGCTGAAGGTACAGGCCAAGGGGGCTCGGATGATTCTGATCGCCTGGCTGTGGCCCCGGCAGATTTGGTTCCCACTACTTCAGTGGTTGTCCTCAGAGCCTCCAGTTCCGCTGCCAATATGCTTGCAACTGCTATCCCAGGACCGGGGCAGACTGGTGCATCCAGATCCCAGGTCCCTACATCTTCATGCTTGGCTTCTGCAGACGTAGTCAAATCCAGGTACAGGGTCACTCGAGGTGGCGGACATCCTCGTTTCTGTGAGGAAGCCCTCGACCCGCTCCACTTATGCCATGAAGTGGAAGTGGTTCTGCCTTTGGGCTTCGTCCCACCGTCTAGATCCCCTTTCCTACCCGGTGAACTCAGCATTACAATATCTCCTCTCCTTATATCAGCAAGGCTTGAGTTATTCATCCATAAAGGTGCACATGTGGACCATCTCTGGTTATCATGTCTTGTTTAGAGACAGGACCCTGGCTCAGTTGGACATGGCCCGCACCTTCTTACAGGGCATTCTTCACCTACGACCTCCCATCAGGGATCTTATCCCTCCCTGGGATCTCCTTCTTGTGCTGGAGAAACTAACCCTTCCCCCTTTGAGCCTGCAGTGGAATGTGAGCTGTGTTTCCTTTCCTGGAAGTTTTCCTTTTTAGTTGCTGTTACTTCAGCTCAAAGAGTTTCCGAGCTACAGGCTCTGATGTGTAAGGAGCCTTACATTATTTTTCATCGGGAAAGGGTTTCCCTCAGAACAAATCCTAAGTTCTTATCTAAAATGGTCTCAGAGTTGACCCTCAACCAGTCGGTTGACCTTCCAGTTTATTATTCTATACCTTCTAATTGGGGAGGAGTCTCTCCTGCACACATTGGATGTCCACAGGGCACTGAGATATTACCTTAAGCAGACGGCAGCACACCGCAAATTGGAGCAACTGTTTGTGGCCTTTGCGCCTCAACACCTGAGCAAACTGGTGTCAAAGCAGACCATTTCCTGGTGGCTTGTACACTGCATAGTGTTGTGCTATAACAAGTACAACAAACCTCTACCGGGCACGGTCAAATGTCATTCCACTAGAGGAGTCTCTATCTCCTTCGCCTCCTTAAAAAACGTCTCCCTTCGAGACGTCTGTGCAGCTGCTACTTGGAATTCAGTGCACACCTTCGTGAGGCCTTACAGTCTGGACATTGCTTCCAGGCACTGAGACGGTTTTGGCCTGGCAGTTCTTCAGGGACTCTTGTCCTAGTTTGCTGACTCCAGCCATAGGCTTTACCATCACTTCATCTGTCATCCTACCTCTCAGGACTAGTCACCTCCTTGATGCGGGACTGCTTGGGATTCTGTCCTAATAGCCTACTGCAAGAGCTCCCCCTTGAAGTAAGATACTACAGTTACATAAGAACTTATCATAACATTAAATCTTCAAGAGGAGCTCTTGCAGCAGGCGCTGCTTTCCCGCCCTCCGTCCCCCAGGAGAATTTTTCAGCATGTCTAGGGCGGGCTTCGTCCGATTCTCTCGCTGAGATCCGTTCACAGGTCTTAGGCAGGGGAACTGAGGTGGAGCCGGGGGTCACCCCCTTTTGTAGCATGACCGATGTCAGGGGGGTGGTCCCCGCTGGGTACTGCTAGCTAAGTTTTTTCCGGTGGGTCCTAAGGCCTGCAGCAATAGTCCTAATAGTAATAGCCTGCTGCAAGAGCTCTTCTCGAAGATCTAGTGTTACGGTAAGTTCTTCTGTAACTGTACTTTCAGCTAGAGGTTTGATACCACTACAAGCTGGAGTACCAGCTGTTCTCGACTACCTCTCTCACTTACATTCCCTGGGACTACAGCCCAATTCTTTAAAAGTCCACCTTGCAGTAGTGTCTGCTTATCTTTCTGCTGCAGCAAAGGTAACAATAGCCTCAGAGCCTATTTATAGGAGGTTCTTTAAGGGACTGGCCCATTTCCATCCCCCTCACAGGGAACCGATGCCAGCCTGGATCTCAGTGTGTGTATAGCTGAGCTCATGGGCCCTCCTTTTGAACCCATGGCTACAGCTCACCTGAAATATGTTACATGCAAAACAGTTTTCCTAGTGGCTATGACTTCCGCAAGAAGAATCGGTGAGCTCCAGACTCTCTGTATTGATCAGGACTATATCTCATTTCATAGAGATAAGGTAGTCCTAAGAACAAACAGAAAATTCCTCCCCAAGGTGGTTTCGGATTTTCACCTTAATCAGTCCATTACTCTACCTGTCTTTTTCACTGAGCATTCCACCTCTGGTGAAAGAAGACTTCACAGACTGGATGTCAAGAGAGCTCTCAGCTACTACATGACAGCTACCAAGGACCACAGGCAGGACAGAAAACAGCTGTTCCTGACTTATGGGGATGTGGGAAAAGGTAATCCAGCCTCAAAAAGGTCCATTTCTCAATGGATAGTTCAGTGTATTCAATTATGTTACACTAATGCTGGTAAGGAGCTCCCAACAGGGTTGAGGGCTAACTCCACCTTAGCAGCTGCCAGAGATGTTCCATTAGTGGATATCTGTAATGCAGCTACCTGGAAAACAGTGCACACCTTTACAAAGCACTGCAACCTAGATATTCTGTCTGGGAGTGATGCTAGGTTTGGCACAGCAGTCCTGCAAAGTCTGTTTCCAAAGTAAGTTCTATGCTCACCTCCAGTGGTACTGCTTTGTTGTCTGCAGAAAGTTATGAATACCTGAGTATTACTGGGGTTAGAAGAAAAAATTATTTACCATAGTAATTTTGTTTCTTCTCAGTGATACACAGGTATTCATAACTTCCCACCCTACCTCCCCTTCTAGAACTTCAGCCTCTGCACGCCGTATGCTGGTGCCACCAGAACTCAGTATACCCCTTTGAATGCATATTCTCTGCATCTAGTTATGGTTTTAGTGAACAAGGTTCATTTGTACCTCTTTTTGGATATTTCTGGCATTTTTCCCTGGTGTTTCTTAATTCTGTTGTTTCCTTGAGTTGGAGGTTTGTGGTTTACCAGTTTTTGGATATTTCAAATCCTAATCATATTAATCATTATAAGTATAGTATTATAGCCTCTTGGGCCTGCCTTTCCAGGCTCCTACAAAATCTGAGGAGGTTTAGAACACTGGCATTTAGTAGAGGCAGTGTTTGAAAAGTTCTCACGTGCATATAATTTCATTTGCTTGTGTTCTATTTTCTCCCAGCAGTCTTATCTAGAAGGCGTACTGTAGAAAGTTAGGAAAGTTTCCTACTGAATTGTATGCCAAGTTACAAAATGTTTAGAGTTTTAAGTTGTTGAAGTGTTCAAAAAAAGGGCTGTGATTACAGTTCTCTCAAGGAATTGGTGCTGCTCCACTCAAGCCCAGACCTTTTGGCGCCCAAACGACTGGTCCCATTGTTGTGCAAATTGAGCTTCCTGCTGTACTGACTGTGCCTCTTGCATCGGCCAGCATGCTTAATCTCCCCTCTCTTCTTTCTCCAGCTGGGACCCCCCTCGCGGGACCATGAGGCTCCAGCACTTCGACCCTACTCGGCCCTCCCGGACCAGCGGTGCTCCTCAAGCCACCGCCCGAGTGCTTCTGCCTGAATCCTCAGCCTTCCAGGTATGGCACTAGCCACCAGCATTTCCGCCCTGCCAGCACTGCTCACCGGCTCCCCACCCGCCCACTTATATTTATAATTAACACTGATCACCTGATTGACTTTTTTTTTCTATCTACCCAATTCCCCATTGGCCCATTATATTTCTCTACCACTAGAGGCATCTGGTTGTGGCTCCCCCCACAAGAGCTGCAGCTTGCTAACCCTTTACATCCCCCTCCAGTGTTCTCTCGCCCTCACTGCGTGTACTATGGAGTCCTGGCCGACTTCAAAAATTTGGTTCATACCGTTCATACTTCTTTCACTCTGTACTGAGCTGCCGTTAGACCAACCTAGTCTGCTGGCACCCCCGACAGTGGTTGACAGCTCGGCCTGCCCCACTGGAACAATGCTCCACCCAGTTGCTACTTTATTCCCCCACTGCCCTACACTCCCCTGTGCTATGATCACTGCGGCGCCCACTCAGCTTATTACCCTACTTAAGATAGTATCCTCACCTAGCATTCTGCCTCTCCCCCCTAAAACTAGTAAACTATTACTCTATCACTCACCCAAGGGATGCAGGCTACCCCAGCTCCTTATTCTCTTGCCCCTTCTAGCATCTGGCGATATCCACCCAAACTCTGGCCCTGCACTTGCCCATCCACCAGCCAGTGCCCACCCAGCCACAAATCCACTTTCACTACCAAATGGTCTTGAAATCATCCACCTAAACATAAGAAGTCTTGTTCCCAAAATCTCCCTATTGCAACCCACGGTCCATGCCTACGTCACTGACATCATTGTGATCACTGAAACCTGGCTGTCCAAAATCATTCCAGACCTTGCTATCGCTATCCCTGGCTTTACAATATCTAGACAGGACAGGACTGGGCGAGGTGGCGGTGTGGCTATCTATACCTCCTCTACCCTTCAGATCACTCCCTCCTTCACAACTTCTGTTCAGTCATCCCATGAGGCTCTCCTTTTAAAAATCTCCTCTTCTCACACAGTCCCGATCTTCATCACTGGAGTTTACTGTCACCCTGGTCAGCCACATTCTAATGTCACTGACTTGGTCTCAAAGCTCTCCTCGCTTGCCAGCGGTGGTGAACTATTCATCCTGGGTGACCTAAATCTAAACTGCCTGGCCCCATCGCTGGCTAATATCTGCTCCACTATCGTAGCCTTAAACCTCCATCAGCTGATTCTGGAACCCACTCGTTTAAGCCTTAAAACACTAAACCACTCCCTGCTGGACCTGGTCCTCACTTCCCATCCCCATCGAGTAGTGGCCTCAGGGCTACTACCAGACTCTATCAGCGACCACCACATGACTTTTGTAGTGTGGAAAATACATAGGCCTAAACTCCCAGCTAAAACTATTCTCACTAGACCCTTCGCATCACTTGACGTGCAACCCTTGCTCCACAACCATGCACAAGCTGACTGGTCCCCCCCCTTATCACAGCAGCTTCAGCTGACAAGGCCCTTGCCTACTTCACCTCCAAGTTTCTTCAGGTTTGGAACTTCCATGCCCTGCCCCATAAAACCAGGGTCCGCGGCGGGCAGCTCCCCTTGGTCACTCCTGAGCTTCTTGCCTGCCAATGTGCCTGTGACCTTGCATGGTGCAAAGCCAAAGTCTCCAACTGCCCTGATGATCACCAACATTACCGTGAACTTCGGAATGGCTGCACTAAAGCAATCCGCCTTGCCAAAGCCGAGCATTTGAAGTCTAATTTCCAAACTAATACAAACCCCTTCTAAATTCTGGAAGGTCGTTCACTCCCTCTTCTCACCATCCTCTACCCCTCTGCCTCCCATCCTCAGGCACAATCACTCTGTACTCTGTGAACCTATCGCCATTGCTGAATGCTTCAACTCCACTTTGCCACCTGTGCCTCTTCTGTGCTAAGCACCCTCCCAAGCCCATCCCCTGCCCCGTTGGCCCCCTTTTATGCCCCATACACTGACATACCCTCCTCTGCTCTTCCTCCCACCCACATGTCACCTCCACATCCTACCACCTCCACCCTCTGCCCCGCCCCCTCCTCCGAACCTCTTACACCTATCTCCCTGTTTTCCTTCTCTTTCTCTCCTGTCTCTCCTGACACTACCCTTCAAGTTCTCCTGGCACTCAACCCTACTAAAGACTCCTCACCTGATGGCCTTGATCCTAGGCTCCTCTACCTCTCTGCTCCTGCCATAGCCTTCCCACTCTCCCTGTTACTAAACCTCTCCTTTGAGACTGCCACTGTGCCCTCTGTCTGGAAACATGCTGTTGTCCTCCTCCCCTTCCCGAAGGGGGGTGACCCCTCCTCTCCTTGGAACTATCATCCTATCTCTCTACTGCCAACCTTAGCTAAATTACAAGAACACATAGCCCTCAACCAACTCTCCTCGTTTCTCTCTGACTCCGCTTTTTTCACCCCCTTCCAGTCTGGCCTCAAGAAATCCCACTCTACCACCACCTCTCTGCTAAGGTTAACTGAGACCATCTCCTCAGGCTTTGACAAAGGACACATTTCCTCAGCTATCTTTGTAGACCTGGCCAAAGCTTTTGACACTGTCTCTCACCCCCCCTCCTCCTTCACAGCCTTTTAGCTGCTGGACTATCCCCTTCTGCTACAGGATGGTTCAGTGCCTACCTGTCCGGCAGGCCGCAATCAGTAAGAATAGCTGATGCTATCTCTACCCCCCCGCCTATAACCACTGGAGTCCCCCAAGGCTCAGTGCTAGGCCCCATTCTGTTCTCCATCTTTTTAAATTACCTCCCCCTGGCTTGCACTGCATCCAGCATCCACATGTATGTGGATGACACAGTATTGTTTACCTCTGGCAATACTGTTGCTGATGTCACTACCAGGCTCCAGTCTGACTTCACTAAAGTCCAACTCTGGTTTAGTTCTCATTAACTCTTTCTAAATGCCAAGAAGACAGTCTCCATGTCCTTTGGCACAAGGCAGAGACTTGCTAGGCTAAGTCACCTCCCCACCTTTCACATCCTTGATGGGACTGCTCTTGAGGACTCCTCCTCTTTCAGGTATCTCGGCATCTGGCTGGACAAATACCTTGACTTCTCTGTACACATTGATGCCATTCTGAAAAAAATAAGGCCCAAGGTTGGGGCCCTTTGCAGAAATTGCAGCTGCATCCCACTCGCCACCAGGCGTGAGCTGGTATAGAAGATGATCATGCCCATTTTCGACTACTACGACATAGTCTACGATGCTGCCCCACAGTCCCACCTATCCAGACTGGACTCTCTCTTCATTTCCTTCTGTCGTTTTGCTCTTGATGCCCCTCCCTGCACCCATCATTGTGACCTCTACCGCTCTCTCAACCTCCTTCCCCTACACTCCTGGCGTGTGCTACATGGTGCTAAGTTCATTTCTAAATTCTGGCTTGGATCTCTCCCCTCATATATCTCCTCCTCTCTTGGCACCCCTACCCACTCCTTCTATTCCCTGAGATCCCAGGCTGACACTCGTACCCTCTCAGTCCCCTGCAGAACTACTTCCTCTGGCCAAAAAGCCTTCTCTTACCACTTGCCTAAAATGTGGAATGCACTCCCTCCACAAATCCGCCTCTCCTCCTCACTATATTCCCTTACCTCTGCTCTGCACAATTACCTTACACCTACATGCACCTTCTTCTGACCCCCTCCTTGCATACCTGTCTCCCTCTTAATTTTTTTCTCTCCCTCGCGCTCTCCTCCTTCTCATCCCCTCCACCCCACCTGCACTTATACTACCCCTTACAGACTAGCTCTTAAAAAGGGTGACTGGATCCTATGTGTTCACCCTGCTGCATCTGCATCACTAGTGAACTGCCTATAATGTATGCATTGTCAACCTTGCATCTTATGCTTGGTCCCTGTACTGATACTGTATGTATGCTGCTCCTATGAACTGCCAGTACAGTAACTGCTGCATCAGCTTATTATGTACTCAATTGCCATGAACCTGTTTTGTAACTGTATGTATGTATTCACCATCTTTTATGTATGTATCTAAGAACTCACACTCTGTACATCCCTCTCCCCATTCCCCAGGACGTACCGTGAGACGAGCATTAAGTTGCTCAGTGTATCTTTCCTGGTGAAACAATTCAATAAATAAATTTAAAAAAAAATGACCTTTGTCTGCTATGCCTTGGTGTGAAACATTTCAGTGAGGATTGTGAGATTTGCAAGTCTTTCCCTGAAAAAACTGTGGAGAAGTGCAGGGAGAGGCTTAAGAAAAGACTTGAAGAGGGGTCCCTGGGCTCTGACCAGTCCACCCCCTCTAAAAATGTGGCAATTCCTTGTAGAGTTTCCAAATCCACCCCTGATAAGGGTGAAGGCTCTAGTAAGAGAGGCAGTTAGCCGGCTGACTCTCTGGTGCCTGCCAAAAAACTAAGAGAAAGTAAGCACACTGACACCCTGGCTGAAACGCCTCAAGGGGTCCCTCAGGTGCCCACACATATTCCCTCTCCTGCTGATATTACACAGGCTCTGGCTTTGTTGCAAGTGCTGCAGGGCCTGCCCCCCCCCCCCAGCCTGTAACTGTTCCAGCTGATAAAGCAGCTACTGCTACCCCTCTTTTGCCTGTTCCCACAATGGGTGATGATGAGGAGGAGGGAGGAAGGAATAGAGCCTGAGGTGTCACCAGAGCAAGACTTTGGTTCCCCCCCAGGCCCTCAGAGGACTTTTCCTCCCGTTTTTCTTTTATTAAGAAAATGGTGGAAACATTGGACTTCCAAACAGTTGAGGAAGTGCAGGATGAAGAAGAGGTTCAATATATGGAACTAATGGGACTAACACCCTCAAAATGACTTCTTTCTCTTTATAAATTTTTCAGAAAATACAAAGCTCCTCAAACTGTCTCACCTATTGACAAAAAATGTGACAAAAAGTACCAATTGGAGAGATCTAGTGCTCAGTTTTTATTCAGTCGCCCAGATCATCAGGGCATTGTACAGCAGTCAGCCTTTGAGAAGGCCAAACCCCCTTGTCTTCTCACCCACCTGAAAAAGACTCCAGAAGAGTGGACAGTATGGCTAAGAGGAGGTACCTCTCAGCATCTCTTGCTATCAGGCAAGCCACTTACCCGGCATATGCTGCCCTTTACCAAAAGGCTTTATGGCAGTCTGTGGTGGATAATGCAGAAGGAAATCCCTCCCTCACTGTTTCAGAGTTACTAGAGACAGCCAAATAGGGTTTGGAGGCTTCCAAATACCAATTCCAGATGGCAGCAGACCTGCCAGATGGATGGCTGGTACTATAGTTGTGAGAAGGTTCATCTGGCTGAGGGCTACAACCTCACCCAGGACACCCAAAACAAAGCAATGGATTTCCCAGTTCAGGGCCATTCCCTTTTTGGTGCACAAACTGAAATCTACACGAAGAAAGTAGACGAGTACAAGGCTACTTTCAGAAGTAATTCCATCAGGGACAAGCCTTCTCCTTTCACTTCTTATTCTATGGGAGGCAGGGGCAGGTCTACTTTTAGAAGACCTTTCTTTCAGGTGCAAGCTGCTCCTCAGATACAGTACCAACCCAGCTGACGGGTT
Organism: Neoceratodus forsteri; assembly: GCA_016271365.2. Taxonomy (NCBI): domain Eukaryota; kingdom Metazoa; phylum Chordata; order Ceratodontiformes; family Ceratodontidae; genus Neoceratodus; species Neoceratodus forsteri. Next base: position 124,931,476 of record JADMNL010000031.1, read on the forward strand.
TTTATAGGGCCAGGGGCAGAAGAGGCTCCCGCAGAGGGTCTCATTCTACCCAACCTCAACAACAACAAAAGCAGAACCCTTGACTCTTTCCTTCAGGCTGCCTCTCCACATCCAGTAGGGGGCAGATTTTCCCACTATTTCCAGGACTGGTCAAAAATCACATCAGACAGCTGGGTCCTGGAATTAGTGGGTCAGGGTCTCTCCCTTTGTTTCAAGTCCCTTCCCCCTCCAAGGGTAAAACATTCTGCATCTGTTCCTCCCTCACAAAGAAAACTGCTGGAGCAGGAAGTAAAAAATGTATTACTAGCAAAAGCAGTCCAGCCTGTTCCACACAATCAAAGAGGGCAAGGGTTCTATTCCAGGTATTGCCTAACAACAAAAAAGACTGGAGAGTGGCGGCCTATACTGGACCTCAGGCATCTAAACAAGTACTATTGAAACCCAAGTTCAAAATGGTTACAATGGCAATAATCCTGCCAACACTACAAAAAGGGGACTGGCTAGCCTCTTTGGATTTAAAAGATGCATATTTTCACATCCCTGTCAGAGAATCACACAGAAGATATCTCAGGTTCACTCTCCCCTCAGGCCACTACCAGTTCTCAACATTTCCTTTCGGCCTTACCTCTGCACCAAGGGTGTTCACCAAATGCATAGCAGTAGTAGTGGCACAGCTCAGAAAGCTGGGTGTCACAGTTTTCCCATATCTGGACGACTGGCTGATTGTAGGAAAATCCCAAAAACAAGTGTCAGAACACTTACTGCTAGCTCCTCCCTGGGGTTTCTTCTAAATGCCAAAAAGTCAGTTCTCATTCCAGTCCAGGTATTGCAGTTCATAGGGGCAGAACTCAATACAATTCTGGGAAAGGCTTGTCTACTCTTGGAAAGGGTACAGGCTATCCAGCATCTGGCAAGCTCATTCATCCTGGGCAGGCCAAAACCAGCTACTCAGTTTCTACAGCTTTTAGGCCACATGGCCTCAGAAACAAGAACAGTCATGGGTGCCAGATTCTAAATGAGGTACACTCAGTTTCACCTCAGGGGCCCATTGGCCCCAGAGGCGAGATCAACTTTCAAAACTAGTCCCTGTAACAAAAACTCTTCTACAGGCCCTCCAGTGGTGGAGGGATCCAAACAACCTAAGGGAAGGGGTGCCTTTCCAGCAGGAGTCCCCCCTCCTTAGTGCTCACAATGGATGCCTCCCTTTTAGGATGGGATGCCCACCTAGGAGACCATACAGTTCATGGCTCCTGGAACAGTGCGGAGTCCCTTCTGCACATAAATCTCTTGGAGTTAAGAGCAGTTTACCTGGCCCTTCAGGTCTTCACTCATCTTATAAAGGGAAAAGTGGTTCAGATCAGAACAGACAATACCACCACAATGTACTATATTAACAAACAAGGAGGGACAAGATCCTCTCCACTGTGCACAGAAGCAATGAACATATGGAGCCTAGTTTACTCTCTAACTGCCTTCATACAAGCAATTCATCTGTCAGGAAAGGACAATATCCTGGCAGATGCTTTGAGCAGGATAAACCAGGCCCATCATGAATGGGCACTGAACATCCAAGTGATGCAGGTCCTATTCAGATGATGGGGAACCCCAGAAATGGATCTCTTTGCTTCCCACCAGTAATAATATTAATGGATCCCTGGGAAGAAACAAGATTACTACAGGTGAGTAATTTTCTTCTGGGGGAACACCCTCGGGTGGACTCTATGGTGATTGCAGCTGCCCATCATAAATCTAAAAAGCCTAAACACCTCAGTTCTCAGCCTTCCAGTGTTGAGTCCAGATTCTTGGATCAGGTGGGCAAGGTTTATTCTGCCTCCACCTGTTCCATCCATTCTTTGAACTTCCTCATGCATATGGTCCAGTACCAGAATGCTCTGTGGAAGAAGGGCCTGGAAGTGGCTCAAGCCTTACCAGACTCGGTGCAAAAGACCAAACTTCTGGACCTATTGAAGTTGGGTTCGGACGTAGGCACTCATATTTTGTGATCCTCATACAACACTGCAGATACGACCTCGAGGGCAGTGGCTTCTGGCATGTGCCTTCGGCGCCACACCTGACTTAGAGTCTCAGGATTCTCCAGGATTTACAGTCTGGAATCCTGGACTTTCTATTCCATGGTTCCATTCTTTTTGGGGAGGAGATGGAGAAACTCATCTCTCACCTCCAAGATTCTGGGAAGTCCATCAGGTCCATCCAAAAACTGTATAAGGGGGACCAGAAACCTTTCCTCAACAGCCTCAAATCCCTGCATCTTCATGCCTGGCTCCTGCAGACTTAGTCAAATCCAGGTTTGGGTCTCCCGGGAGGTGGTGGAAGTTCTCGTAGTAGCGAGAAAGCCCTCAACTAGATCCACTTGTGCTATGAAGTGGAGGCGATTCTGTCTATGGGCTTTGCCCCGTCACTTGGACCCTCTCACTTAGTGAACTCGGTATTAGAGCATCTTCTCTTCTTATTGAATCAAGGCTTGAGCTACTCCTCCATAAAGATACATTTGTCAGCAATCTCTGCTTACCATGTACCAGTGGAAGGGAAAACACTCACCCAACTGGATGTGTCCCGTACCTTTTTGAGGGGCATTTTACATATTAAGCCTCCCATCCGAGATCCAGTACCCCACTAGGATCTCCTTTTTATTCTGGAGAAGCTTATCCTTCCCACTTTCGAGCCTGCTGTGGATTGCGAGCTTCACTTTTTTTCATGGAAAGTGTTATTTTTTGTTGTAGTTACTTCTGCTCAGAGAGTTCCAGAGCTTCAGGCCCTGATGTGTAAGGAGCCTTATTTAATTTTTCATAGGGACAGGGTGTCCTTAAGAACCAGTCCTAAGTTTTTGCCCAAAGTGGTGTCCTAACTTACGTTGAATCAGGATGTCAATCGTCTGATATATTATCCGGATCAGACGGGAAGCACTCCTGTATACTTTGGACATCCACAGGATCCTGAGGTACTACCTGAAATGCACTGCTTCACACCATAAGACGGAACAGTTGTTTGTGGCCTTTGCACCTCGATGTCAAGGCTCTCCATAGTCGAAGCAAACCCTATCAAAATGTCTGGTCAATTGCATTGTTTTCTGTTACAAGTACAACAAAACCCTACCGGCTCAGTTAGGGGTCATTCTACCAGAGGGGAGGCTACTTTATTCGCATCCTTGCGAAATGTCTCCATTGGAGAGATCTGTGCAGTGGCTACCTGGAGCTCAGTGCATACCTTCATTAAGCACTACTGCCTGGACATTGCTTCTAGGCGAAGGGCACGCTTCAGCCTAGTGGTCCTTCAGGGCCTCCTTTCTTAAAAGTGCCCTGTTGTTAGCACTGGTGTTTACAGCCGCCTCCCAGTTCCTGTTTCTTTTTACGGGACTGCTTGGGATTCAGTCCTAATTGTAATAACCTGCTGCAAGAGCTCCCACTCGAAGATAGTACAGTTACGTAAGAACTTAACTGTAACAGTAGATCTTCAAGAGGCGCAGCTTTCCCTCCCTCCTTTCCCCCTAGTGAGCTGTTTTTGCATCATTTTTTCGGCAAGCTTCTGCCTGGTCCATCTGCCAGGCCTTATTCACGGGTCTCTGGCAGGTGAACTGAGGTGGGGCTGCGGACTGCCCCGATTTACTATTGGGCAACGTCGGGGCAGAGCCAACATTGGGAGTGGCCACCACTGGAGACTGCTAGCTAAAGGTTTCTGATGGGTCCTAGTGCCTGCGGCATAGTCCTAATTGTAATAACCTGCTGCAAGAGCTCCTCTCGAAGATCTACTGTTATGATAAGTTCTTGCGTAACTGTACTTTCCTGTTCCAAGGGGAACATTACCAGAACACTGTTGCCATTTGGCTTGTCTTCGGCGCCACAGGCCGTTACCAAATGCTCAGCGGTAATGGCAGCAGCCCTTCACAGGGAAGGTTCTATGTTTTTCCTTACCTGGACAACCGGCTCTTGAAAGCCCCCTCCAGAGAGCAGCTGCTGCACACCTTAGCTCGAACCAGACAGATGTTTGATGCTCTGGGGGCTACAGTCAGTATTCCCAAATCACTGCTGACTCCTTGCCAAAGACTGCAATATATAAGAGCAATCTTGGACACAGCTCAAGGTTTTGCCTTCCTGCCCCTGGACAGGGCTCGACGCCTGATTGCCCAGGCTTAGCTGGTGTACAACAGCAGGCATGTCTCGGCCCGGACATTCCTGCGGCTCATAGGCCTCATGGCAGTGGCCATTGTCACAGTACCATTGGCCAGACTACACATGAGGGTTCCCCACTGGACCCTAAGAGTCCACTGTGATCATCTAGACAATCTAGAACAAAACGTTCTAATCATCTCTCCTATGCGCAGTGTGCTACAATGGTGGATGGAACCCAGCAATCTGTTGAAAGAGACTTCTTTTCCAATTATTTCTCCTAACCGGATTCTCACAACAGATACTTCGGGGATGAACTGGGGTGCTCACTTGGGGCCCCATCAGTCACAGGGCACCGGAATCCTAGTGGAAAGCACCTTGCACATAAATATTCTAGAAATGCAAGCTGTTCTATTTGAGCTTCAGGCCTTCCAGACTCCTCTGTCCTGGGGTCCCCTGCTCTTGCAGATGGACAATGTCAGCGTGATGCACTAAAATAACAAGCAAGGGGACTCTTTCCCATCCCGTAATGGGGGAGCATCGAGCGTCTGGTACTGGGCTCTTGGAACATGGTCTAGAACTATCAGTGGTACATGTTATAAGTGCCCTAGACATCTTGGCAGGCAGCCTAAGCAGGTCACAGTCCAGGATGCATGAATGGGAACTGTTGATGACTTCAGTCATCGATGACCTGTTTCACAGATGGAGTTGTCCACAGCTGGACCTTTTCGTGTACCCACACAATGTAAAACTGCCACTTCTCTGTTCGCTTGTTCTAGGGGCTGAAGTTTTCTGGAGGGACGTGTTGTCCCTCTCTTGGAAAGGGAGGTTCCTTTATGCCTTCCCTCTAAGCCAGAGAGTTCTACTCAAGCTTCACATGGAGGGAGCAACTCTGATACTTGTTGCTCCCCTATGGCCTTGCCAGATCTTGTTCCCCCTACTACAACAGCTTGCAGTGGAACCACCAGTGCCTCTGCCCCGTGCAGGGGTCTACTGTCACAGGAAAAGGGAACCCTGGTCCATCCAGACCTAAAATCTCTTCATCTCCATGCATGGCTCTTGAAAACGTAGCCATTTCTTGGTTTGGAGTTTCCCAAAAGTGGCTAATGTCCTGATGGCTACTAAAAAGCCTTCCACCAGCTCCACTTTTTCCATGAAGTGGAGGTAGTTTGTTCTCTGGGTTGCTTCTTATCATCTAGAACCGTTTACCTGTCCAGTTAACCACTTTTCTGTAGCGCCCCACATTGTCAATAGGTAATCATTACAAATTTATATAGTGCACCCCTACCAAGGGAATGGCATAGCCCAAGCTTTCGAATGTTGGGCACCTGAGGATTCCATACCCTAATGGCAGTTCCCCAGCTTCGCTGTGCCATTGGAAGGGGAGAGAGCTACTTCTCTGATCGGGACAGTTGTGAAGACTTCAATTTGGGACTGCAGTTCTGCTCTGCAGGTTGGGGCTGCCTGGTTACAGGGAGCACCCCTAAATTCTAAAATCGTGCCTGTTAAACTGCGGCTTTGAAATTGAGTAATCTGCCTAATTTTATTTCTCAGTCCCTTGTGGACTGAGGGCCACTTTTCTGCCTTGCTAGTGTTTTTGTATGGTCTCCTGGTATTTTCAGTAAAAAAACAAACAAAGGTGCCTCAAGTAGGTACACATTTTTTTTATCACATCTGTGTTTTTCCTCCTGCAGCCACTGACCTGCTGTGAATCCAGCCACTGCTCCACTTCCCCCAACAACCCCAGAGGTACATCCCCACACCAGCTAGCATATACAGCTGTACCCGGGAAAGGGACTCTCCCCTCGGTCCCGCGCCAAGCCAGGAACTAATACAGGCATGTGGCTGCACACAAAGAGCCCCGCTGGGCTCAGAAAGCTGCGGCTATCAAGCTGCCGTGGTCAATGCTGCCATGTTCCTCCCTGTATCTTGTTCCCCGGAGTGCAGGCGTGCAATGACGTCAGAGCACCAATGTGCTGATGTCTGCTGCACTTTCCCCTCGCTTTGCACCAACTCTAGCAGTGCCCCCAGTTGTCACCGGGAGCCACTGCAGAGCGATGGCAACCCACATTCCTTCCTGGGATAGGAGAGCAGTCCTTTGGACTCTCAATCCTATCCCTCCCCTGCCAACCTGGACTGGCAGTATAGCCTAGGGGTTAGAGTAACAAGCTTGATACATCCAGCAGACCAGACCTTGGTTTGAGTCTCACAACCTCCACTTGCATACTGTGTGACTCTGAGTAAGTCACTTAACTGCCCAGTGCTCCCAGGTCACCCCTGAAAACAGGCACTTGTGCCTAGTGGGCCTTACCCGGTTACCAAAGACTAAAATAAAATAAATAAACCCCTGACAACCCGGGCTCGCATCCGAACCCAGGTCACCAGCATGGCACGAGGTGTGGCGTCCAGCACCTCAGCACCACTGAGCCGGCTAAGTAGGAACACATTTAATTTTCTTTACGGTGAGTAAGGTTTCTGAGGAGTCACTCATCTCTGGCATCGGTTTTACTTATCCCCTCCACACCCCAGCTTGAGGTTATTTTTTAAGGTTTACTGTGTGGTCGGTGTTTTTTGGCCAACAATAAAGTTACTGTGTGATGGGTTGGAGAAGGCCAGTTGAATTCTCGCCTTGCCCTCCATTCCCGTTGTGGTTGTACCACCACCACTTTGGCTGAGCGCGCGCCTCATCATTATTCCAGTTTCCCGCCAGATAAAGTAGGGGATCGCAGTGCGCACAGACGTTTTTCATTGTGCACAAGCACGCTCACTCCCTCACAACCTCAGGGAGAGCGCATTTTCACTTTTTGAAGTTGCAGGACATTGTATAGTTAAGTTGGCTGGCAGTTTCTGTGGAATTTTTTCTCCACATAGTTGTTTAAAAGCCATGGGATTCAAGGGTGCCGGAAGATGGTAAAAGTTGAGGGGGCTGGGAATCAAAAGGGCACTTATGAGGGAACAAAGGGCACTTTTTCTATACTAGTTTTTGACATACAGAAATAAAAAGTGGAGTGGCTACCGCCCCTTCCGCCCCCCTGGTTCCGGCACCTATGATTGGGATTTGTTCCCTGTCAGTGTCTGAGTTGTGGCCAGCTATATTGAGGGCAGCCTTAATTTAAGGTTTTACAGTTTTTCTTGGCACCATGGCTTTCAGGAGACCATACATTAGGAAATGATGCAAGACCTGCAGAAGGGTAATAAGGCTGCAGAAGGGTAATGAGGCTGCAGAAGGGTAATGAGGCCCTCTCCCGTGGGTACTTATTGCCCTCATTGTGTGGCCCAGCATAATATTTCTCTCACAGTCCCTCCAGCTGGTCCTCCAAGCTGGGGAAGGGGCGCCTGTTCCTTTGCTTGGCAGTGGCAACGCAGAATTGCGTAAGAATCTGTGGTTGCTCCTCGGTGAGCATTTGAGCCCTGAATATCCCACAGGGCATCCCAGCAGGCACACCCGACCCCAAACCGGGCCCCTCAGGTGGGGGGGTGCCTACACAGGCACATCCAAGTGCAGCGCAGCATGAGCAGGCTGCGGAGTCAGATATGCAGGCAGATCCTGACCCTTCCCTTTTGAAGGCCAGGATGATGATTATGAGGATCTTGGGGAAACACCTGACCTTAGAAAATTACTTTCAGATGAGGAGAACGTCTCTTCTGAGGAGGAGATAGAGGAAGGAGAGTGGACGGTGTCACATGATAGTCCTGTATCCATTTATGTGGGTTCATATTGTACAGTATATGCTGTAATGTACAGATGTACTTTAGAATTAAGACACTGTCTCTTTAAAAGGCTTTTAGGAATGACACTACAAAAATAGCCTTAATTGTTTTAATGGCTATTTTTGAATCTGATATGTCTCCAGATAAGGGAGACAGTTTTATTGAGCCAGGAAAACTCTTAGAGAAAACTGGGTATCTAGCTGTCCATGACAGGAAGAGGTCAGGAGGATGACCTAGGGGTCAGGGGTTAGGCCAAATGCATGGACCAGATGTCACTGAAGTTAACATGGAACCACAGTGACACCTACAGGGAAAGGTACACTGTTGCACCCCACCACACTGTGGGTGTGGCTTGAAGATGACCACCCTGTATGTATAAGACACACATTTTGAACTCAGGGCAGTTGATAAACAGTTTAGCTGGGGGTCAGATAGCCTGTCCAGCTGGCATATACTTGTAGACCAGGGCTGGGATATTCAGACTGTGCCAGGCAGTGGTGCAAGCCTGGGCGCAGCGCAACTGTGATGTGCCGGGGCCAGGCCCAGGTGATATTTAATGGTGCTGCACCATGGCGCGGCACCGTTGAATATGGCATGGGCAGCGCACAAACTGTGCATGGTTCAGTGGCACTGTGCTGGCGCAAGCCACTGATAGGGAGCACAGGGATGCGCCAGTGCAAGTGCAGCAGGCGCAGTACCCTCGATATTCAGCAGGGGGCATGCAAATGAGGCCATAATATATGCAAGGTACAAATAGGGCCATTTGCATGTCAGGGCAGGCTGGCAACTTGCACCTGGCACCCTGCACAGCATGACGTGTGCTGTGGGGATCCTGGGGCATCCCCCACCCCATAGCCGCAATCGCGCGTTATATGTTACTAATGATAGCCCTGGTGGTCTAGTGACCCCCCAGTCTCCGATGCCCCGATGTGTATGTAACATGACCATCCCTGGTGGTCTAGTGGTCCCCCCTCCCACCCAATTCCTGTGCCTTGACAGATAGTACAGCTCGGCTATTGTACCAAACTACCTAGGTAAGACATAGCCAGTGGTCGTGGTGGGATTCAAATACTGAAAGCAGTGCAGAGTCACGAGAACTTGAAACTACAGATCTTACTTCGAGAGGGCTCTTGCAGTAGGTAATTACATATAGGACTGACGCCGGCAGGACCCCATGGAAAAATTTCTAGCTAGCAGTCCCTGGCGAGGGACCGCCTCCACGTCAGGTGACCGGCATCAGGAGACGTCGGTATAAAGGGGCGGTCCCTGATGCCTGCCTTCCAGTTCTTTCCCGCCGTTAGCTCATGCAGCACCTAGCGGAAAAGTTCGTGCTTTGTCAGCCCTACCTTCGTGGGTTTTTTACCGAAAATAATTGCTTTTTCGACTAATGTCAGTACAGTCGTCGGTGTATGTCGTTCCCCTACACCCTCCAAGCATAAGAATAAGTGCAATTCGTGCGGCGCCCAACTACCGCACAAGGACGGCCACTCCCTGTGCCTGTTCTGCCTAGGCCCCGATCACCCGGTCGAGAAGTGCCAGCACTGCCTCAGTTTCAACGCGGCTACCCGGAAAAGGCAGCAGCAATCCCTGGAAGCCCATATTCTGAAGAACAAAATTACTTCAATGGAGAAGGAGCTCAAAAAACTGAGGCAAGTGTCCACTTCTGCCGAAGGCCATCAGAAGAAGAAGGAGAAGGAGAGGCACCGGGACAAGGGCTCCTCCACCACGTCTCCCTCGGGAGTCGCTGGGACGCAGGTAACATCCGCTCCGGGGGACCACTCCTCGGCGGCCGCCTCGGAGATTTCAAGAGGGCGTCGGCCCGCCTGTCTGGCTCGCGCTTGGGCCTTGTGGGTGCCTCCGGGCAGTTGGAGGCCTCCGCCCCTGGTTCGGCCGCAGGCTTGCGGCCTACCACTGTGGGCGACTCCGGTATGCCGGGCGTCGGCTCCTTCGATGTCCGCCTGGAGAGGGCCAGTAAGACGTCCGACCCTTTGGGGCGGCGCACAGCCTCCACTCCACCGGGCCAGGCCGATCCCTCTACTCTACCTGCCTCCGGTGATGGCTCTCATAAGTCAGGAGCTCGCCCTTAAGCCACACGTCGGCTCATCCGATGACCGGCTGGTGAAGGAACTGACGACGGACCCCCCCCACGTCCGTCGTACCCGGTTCCCCGCAGCCTTCACTGCCATCAGGGGAACCAGAGTCTCCCCAACTCGACCCCGGGGATTTTTCCCCTCCATCCCCGGGTGAAGCTGGGGATCTTCCTCCTCCGTCAGTCCTTCCGCCACCTGTTGCTCTGGACCTGACGTCGGCTCCCCGGACGCCGGCTCCGATGCCGGCCACTCCGACGTTGGTACCTCCGACGCCTGGGCCTCTGACATCGGCCTTACCGACTCTGGGAGACATCCCGCTCCCATTGGGCCCTCTGCCCTCCAGGTCCTCCACTATGGACCTGCCCGTGAGGCCACCGGCTGGGCTGTCTGCTCCGGCAGCCCCCTCCCCAGCTCCTGGGTACCCTCCATCCTATCCAACGCCAGCGTACCTGGGACCGCAGTATCCGGCGCCACAGTACCCGATGCCACAATACCCGACGCCGGGTTTTGGATACGCTCCATACGGTTGCAACCTGTATCCTTATCCCCCGCCTCCTCCTCCTCCTCCACCGCCCTTGCGGCTGCCGGTGGACCTGTAGAGACTCTGGCCTCCTGGTGGGCTGAGGCCAAGGCTCAGCTCACCAATGAGGTCGAGAGCCGCCTTCCGGCGACGGTGCCATCCCAGGTTCCTGCACATCCGAGGCGGCACACTCCCTCACCACCTCCGGATTCCAGGGTTCTTCCATCTGGATCCAGAGAAGGGCAGGACACGCTTCCCCGGGGACTTCCCAAGGGGTCCGTTCCTCCCCCGGGTCAGGAAAGGGAGTCTTTTTCCTCTTCATCATCCTCTTCACCCTCGGACTCCTTGGATTCTTCCGACAGTTGCTCCGAGAGGGACGACAAGCCACGCTCTCCATCGAAGCCCAGGCCAAGGACTCCTCCGAAGTCTTCTCCGGAGGATCCTTCTTTCACGGAGTTGCTTAGGAAAATCCAAGAGGTTCATCAGTGGCACTCCCTCGAACCAGATCCTCAGTGTCTGAAACTCGCTGAACATCTGGATCTGCCCGTGACAGCTCCTACCTTGGTGCCACCCTGGATAGAGCCTCACGCCAACCTCGTTACCACAATATGGAAACAGCCGTCGGCTCTAGCCCCACTTCCTAGGAAGTCGAACAGGCTATATCAGGCTCCAGAGGGTGTTGATTTTCTGGATTCTCACCCTCACGGCCAGTTGGCAAACCCCAAACATCTTAGCTTGTCACCACCTGGACCAGTATGGGAAAAAGATTTATGCTTCCTCCACGCTGGGGATCAGGGCCCTGAACTATGTCGCCCATATGGGGGACTACCAGAAAGCCATTCTGACTTAGGCGGAAGCCAAACTGGACTCCTTGCCTGACTCCCAAGTCAAGCAGGAGTTGGCTGATCTTGTCCACTCTGCTAATTTGGCCAGTCGCCACATGCTTCGTGCGACATACATTGCAGTGGACACTGCTGGGCAGAGCTCAGCTTTTGCCGTAGGCCTATGGCGTCATGCTTGGCTCCGCGTGTCAGGGTTGGTCCCAGAGGTGCAATCTGCTATCCAGGAAGCACCCTTCTGGGGTCGGTGCTTTTCGGGGGTGATGTCAAGGACATCATCACGGATTTGCAAGAGAAGGGAATGACACTGAAGTCAGTTGATTCCATGTACCGTTTCCATCAGTGGCAGTGCCGTCCCTTTCGCAGACGGAATCAGCCAAAGGCGAAACCACAGGGAAGGCGGGCCACAAAACGCCAGGCCCCCACAGCTGCTAAGCCCCCTCCAGCCCAAAAAAGCAGCGGGTGCTTCAGCTGCGGCGCTGCCCCACACCACCTGACTCCTTTCCTCTCCCACTGCCTCCAGACTCCCTGGAGGAACCGGTAGGAGGGAGGTTTTCCCTCCACCTTCTGAGTTGGAAGAGGAAAACCACAGATTCTTGGGTGCTCCAGCTAATAGCAGAGGGGCACTTGATAGAGTTTCTTCAGAAACCACCCCGCCACCCCCCTCTGAAGTCATCATATTCATGGGAACATCTTCTCTTGGTCCAGGAGGAAACTTCGTCTCTCCTGCTGAAGCAAGCTATAGAGCCCGTCCCCCTTCATCTGTGAGGGACGGGTTACTGTTCCCATTTCTTCCTGGTCCCAAAGAAGACTGGAGATCTCAGACCAATTTTAGATCTCAGTTCCCTGAATCTTTTCGTAGAATACAAAAGGTTCAGGATGCTCTCTTTGCAGAGCCTTCTGCCCCTCCTCCGGCCGGGAATGGCTTTGTTCTCTGGATATGCAGGATGCTTATCTGCACATTCCCATTCGCCCACTTCATATCAAATACCTTCGTTTTGCATTCAAGGGGGACTACTACCAGTTCAAGGCACTCCCGTTTGGTCTATCCTCATCCCCCCGAGTGTTTACCAAATGCCTGGCAGTGGTGGCGGCCCACCTGCGTACCGGCGGAGTGCAGGTTTTCCAGTACCTGGACGATTGGCTCCTGGTGGCCTCATCCAGGGAGGAACTCCTGCGTTGCCTCTCCCTTACCCAGCAGGTTTTTGCCTGCCTGGGTATTACCATCAACCATTCCAAGTCTCATCTGGTCCCATCCCAGAGACTACAATTTATTGGGGCGATTCTCAATATGACCACGGGCAAGGCCTTCCTGCCTCCGGACAGGACATCCACCCTCCAGACCCAAATAAGTCTGCTGTCCAACTGCAGGATGGTCTCTGCGAGGTTGGTCCTTCATCTTCTCGGGCTCAAGGCAGCTGCTATCCCAATGGTTCCTCGTGCTGGACTCCACATGAGAATTTCTCAGTGGACTCTACGCTCCTAATGGGATCAACTAGTGGACGACCTAGATTACCCAGTTCTGGTCTCCTCGCTGATGCTTCAAGACTTGCAATGGTGGATGGTTCAAGAGAAGCTGTTTCGGGGAGTTCCTTTCTGTTGTCCTCCCCCCTCCCAGACTCTAACCACAGACGCCTCGGGCGAAAGTTGGGGAGCCCATCTAGGCCCTCATCGGACCCAGGGCTCCTGGTCCAAGCTAGAACAAGCTGTCCACATCAGTATGCTCGAGCTTCGGGCAGTGTTGTACACTCTCCAAGCCCTTCACCAATACATCTTTCCTGGCCACCTAGCCGTCCAGACGGACAACATGTGCGTGGTGTGGTACATCAACCAACAGGGAGGGACTCGGTCCTACCCTCTTTGCAGGGAGGGTTTAGGATTGGGCAACACAACACGACCTTCACCTCACGGCAGTTCACGTTCCGGGAGTCGACAACACCCTTGCAGACAAGCTAAGTCACTCTTCTGCTCTGATTCACGAGTGGGAAGTGGACCAAGGGGTCCTAGACAGTATCTTCCGACTTTGGGGAACACCACAGGTCGACCTGTTCGCTTCCCTGCTAAATGCAAAACTTTCTGTCTTCTGCTCACTCGTTCCAGAGCGAGGCGCTTTTTGGAACAATGCTCTGTCTCTAGACTAGAAGGACAGATTCGTCTATGCCTTTCCCCCAGTTCCACTTATCCCACGAGTCTTGCAGAAACTAGCTTCAGAAGGAGCACGAATGATTCTGATCACTCCTTTCTGGCCCAGACAAGTTTGGTTCTCTCTTCTACAACAATACTCAGAGGATCCTCCTCTTCCTCTCTCTCGAGGTTTACTGACCCAGGATCGGGGTCCCTGGTCCATCCAGGCCTCAAATCCCTTCAACTGCATGCATGGCTCCTGCAGACTTAGCCCAATCCCGTTTTGGAGTGTCTCCCAAAGTGGTGGAGATTTTGGTGGAGGCCAGAAAACCCTCCACCAGATCCACCTATGCCATGAAGTGGAAAAGATTCACTATCTGGGCTGCTTCCAAGAACGTGGAACCCTTCTCCTGTTCAGTGGGGCTTCTGCTGGAGTATCTACTTCATCTGTTTGACCTGTGTCTCAGTCATTCTTCTCTGAAGGTACACATGGCGGCCATCTCGGCCTATCATGTTCCCTTCGCAGACAAAGCTTTCGCTCATTTGGAGGTCTCTAAGACCTTTCTCCGAGGGGTCCTCCATCTGAGGCCCCCCATCCGTACTCCTACTTGGGACTTGGACTTTGTTCTCGAGAAACTTACTGTCCCTCCCTTTGAACCTGCAGCTTCTGTGGATTTGTAGTTCCTTTCGTGGAAGACTCTCTTCCTGGTGGCCATTACTTCAGCTTGGAGAATTTCCAAGCTCCAGACCCTGATGTGCAAAATCCCATACTTGATTTTTCACAAGGAACAAGTTGCTCTTCGCACAAATCCTAAGTTTCTCCCCAAAGTAGTAGCTGAGTCTACTCTGAATCAGTCCATAGAGTTGCCTGCCTTTTTTACGCAGTACTCTAATAAAGGGGAGTATTTACTCCATACTATGGATGTCCACTGCATTCTGAAATACTACGCCAACAGGACAAAGGATCTCAGAAAGACTGACCAATTGTTCATTTCTTTTGCTCATAAAAGGGAAGGCAATGCTGTTTCCAAGCAATGCCTGTCTAAGTGGTTGGCTCATTGCATCACTTTCTGTTATGACAAATATAACAAGACCCTACCGGGTCAAGTAGGAGGCCACTCCACCAGAGCAGTAGCTGCCTCAGTGGCTTGTTTCAGAAATGTGTCTGCGGCAGACATCTGTGCTGCCGCCACCTGGACTTCCGTCCATACCTTTACTAAACACTACAGTTTGGATGTTGCCTCTCACCATAGAGCAGGCTTCAGGCTGGCTGTTCTGCAATTCCTCTTGTCTTGAAGCTCGCACAGCTAGAACTGCTTTTTGGAGTAGTTTTCCTCCTCCCGGTGCCTCTCTTTGTTCCAGACTGCTTGGGATTCAGTCCTGTATGTAATTACCTACTGCAAGAGCCCTCTTGGAGTAAGATACATAGATACATAGATACATAGACAGTGTCGGCAGATAAGGGCCTATGGCCCACCCAGTCTGCCCATTTGAGCTTGTAAGTTCAGTTTGTTTTCCTAGAAGTCTGTTGCCCTTTACCCCTGACCTCCAGAATTCCTTTATGTCTATCCCATGCATTCTTAAATCCCGTGATTGTTTCAGCCCCCACCACTTCCTCCGGCAGGGTGTTCCCTTGTCCACCACCCGTTCTGTGAAGAAATTCTTTCTCATGTTTCCTCTGAATGTCCTCCCTCCAACTTCATCCCATGCCCTCTAGTCCTGGAACATCCTTTTCAGCTTAAAAATAGTGTTTTCCTGCACCCTGTTCCTCCCTGTAAGATACTTGTATGTCTCTATCCATATCCCCTCTCTCCCTCCTCTCCTCCAGGAAGTACATGTTCAGTTCCTCCAACCTGTCTTCATAGGACTTGTGATGCAATCCATGCACCATCTTTGTTGCCCTCCTCTGAACCTTCTCTACCCTGTCTATGTCCTTACGTAGGTATGGTCTCCAGAACTGTACACTGTACTCCAGGTGGGGCCTCACTAGTGTCTTGTATAGCGGAATTATGACCTCCCTTTTCCTGCTGGTGATGCCCCTGCCTATACATCCCAGCATCCTATTTGCTTTACCTGCTGCCTTGTCACACTGTTTCCCTACCTTGAGGTCATGAGATGATAATCCCAAGATCCCTTTCCTGCTTGGTGCATGCTATATCCTCACCCCCAACTGATATATTGTGCCAGGGTTTTGTGCCCCATATGCATTATCTTGCACTTCTTTGCATTGAATTTCAACTGCCAAACCCTGACCATTCTTCAAGTTTCTGGAGTGGCTTCTCATTCTGTCTACATCCTCTGGTGTGTCTACTCTGTTACAGAGCTTTGTGTCATCAGCGAACAGTGAAATTCTGCCTTCTAGGTCCTCGCAATGTCACTGATGAAGATGTTGAATAGGACCAGTCCCAGCACTGATCCCTGTGGTACCCCACTGGTCACTCTTCCCTGTGTGGGTGACAGCCATTTACCACCACTCTCTGTGTCCTGCCACCCAGCCAGTTACCTACCCACCACACTACTGTCCTGCCCACACCCATATTCCCCAGTTTGTGTAATAGTCTTCTATGTGGCACAGTGTCAAAGGCCTTGCTGAAGTCCAGATAGGCCATGTCCACTGCCCTCCCCTGATCCACCTCCCTAGTCACCCAGTCAAAAAATTCAACGAGGTTGGTCTGACATGACCTTCCCCTGGTGAAACCATGCTGCCTTGGGTCCTGTAGTCCATTGACAACCAGATGTTCCACCAATCTCTAGATAGTGCAGATAGTACAGTTACATCAGAACTTACCATAACAGTAGGTCTTCGAGAGAGAGGCTCTTGCAGTAGTAATACCTTCCACCCTCTCCATCCCCCTAGGCTTTCAGCTCCTTTTCCAGTGAGAAATATCTGCTCCTCTCCGTTTGGCCTTTTCTGGCCCGTGGTGGGAAAGAACTAGAAGATGGGCGTCAGGGACTGCCCCTTTATACCGACATCTCCTGGCGCGGTCACCTGACATGGGGCGGTCCTCCGTGAGGTCCTGCCACCTGCTGGCATCAGTCCTATATGTAATTACCTACTGCAAGATCCTCTCGAAGATCCACTGCCACGCAAGTTCCTATGTAACTGTGCTTTTCCACCCTCCCACTGGGAAAAGGAAGGTTGGTAAGTGTTTCGGAACCCTTACAACTGTTCACGGATTCTTAAAAAGGGGGGAACCAGGGGCTTGTTACAGACAGAACCCAAGTCCAGAATACCGATTTCACCTCTCTTTGATAAGAAGTCCTTGTTTTTTTTAATAGCTGAGGCATATAGATCGTTACAGCTCAAGGAAGAACAGTCCGTGGAGACTCTTGAGGTTAATCCAATTCTGTCAACGTCCTCCTGTGCTCCAAAATGTTTCCCAGGTTTTGTCCACTGTGACCAAATTATTGAACAGGAATGGGCAGATGTGGATGAGAGAAGAAATCTCCCAAAACCAAATACTAGGAATTATCCTTTTCTAGGGGAAAGGTCTCGCAAGTGAGCCCCCCCCCTCCTTTGGCAGACAAGCTGTTTATAATTCTATAAAACACACCACCCTTCCAATGGAGTGGGCTCTGGCACTATCAGACTCGCATGACAAGTGGACAGATACCACATGCAGGAGGGCTTTCGCCGCTTCTGACACGAACATTTGTACATCCTATGCTTCTTTTATTGCTGCCAGGGCCTTGAAACTCTGGGTCACTACAATGACCGATTATATCCCTCCTGATTCAGAGGGTGCAAATATTCTGCAATGGTGGCCATGGTATCCTCTTTTCTTGGGGATTCTACAGTGGACAACTTACGCTTGCTCAGCCTACCACTCTGCGTCGGCCATGAGGTCCGTGTGGCTCAGACATTGTTCTGCTGATCTGTCTTTGAAGACGAAGCTGTTTAATCTTCCTTTTGACGGCAGTCTGATGTTTAGTTCTGGTCTGAATTCTATCTTACAGGAGGTACATGATAAGAAAGGCCACCTCCCAGTGTCAAATCAGCAACGCAAGGCTACAGCTCCTCAGTGAGGCCGTGCCGATGGTTGGTGAAGACAGTACCGAGGAGGGTATTGTCTCTTTCAGAACTTCGGTACACAAAGGAAAAGAGGTAGGATACAGCAGCAGAGGCTCTTTTCCCAGGCACTGTGGAGGAGGATGAGCACAAAGGGCTGGTACCTCACACTGATGGTATGTGGACCCATTCCTGTCCCCTTCCCCTTGGTGGAAGACTACAGGAATTTTTTGCAAGATGGGCCCAAACATCATCAGACACCTGGGTTCTGGAAATCCTTCACCTAGGCTATGCCATAGAGTTCTTAACGGTTCCTTCAAAGGGACATTTTCTGTCATCCCCGGTTTCAAAGCAAGTGGCCAAACATCAGCTGGTGTTGGACACTCTGACCCACCTCATTCAAATTAGGGCCATAGTCCTGGCCCCACAAAATGAGCAGGGTCAAGGGTTCTACTCCCTCTACTTTGTAGTTTCCAAGAAGTCTGGGGGGTTCAGGTCCATTTTGAATCTGAAGCATCACACAAGTTTGTGCACCACAAGATGTTCAAGATGGAGTCTCTGAGGATGATTACCTGAGTTGTTCAACCAGGAGATTTCTTAGCCTCCATAGATCTGACGGATGCTTACCTTCACATCCCCATCCGTCAGTCCCAGAAGGTACCTCAAGTTCTTGATTCTGGACCTACATTTTCAGTACAGGGCACTACCGCTTGGCCTTGCAACAGCCCCTCGAGTTTTTTTGAAGGTACTGGTTGTTCTGGTAACTCAACTACGACAGGAGGGTCATCATGTCTACCTAGCTCTACTTCATTTTCAGTCCAGACTAAGGAACACCGCAGTAAAGGTGCAGTTGGACAGTGATGTTACAGTGGCATATATAAACAACCAAGGAGGTACAAGGAGCAGGGAAATGCTTCAGGAGGCCTCCAAACTACTGAGCTGGGCAGAGGAGAACCTTCTCTCCGTCGGCGGTAGATCTGGCGGGGAACTGAACATTGAGGTGGACTGTCTAAGTCTCGAAGATGTTCACCCCAGAGAGTGGCAGTTCAATCTGGAGGTGTTCACACTTCTATGCAATCAGTTTGGGCCATTGCAAATAGATCTGTTTCCCTCAAGCCACAATGCTCAGACCCACAGGTTCTTCAGTCGGAATCGGTGTCCTCACACAGAGGCAGTGGACGCTCTGACTCAGATGTGGTCCTTCCGGAGAGCGTATGTTTTTCCGCCAATGCCTCTCCTTCAGAAAGTTATAAGAAAAATAAAACATTCGTGCGAAACTTTCTTCTGATGGCTTCGGAGTGGCCAAGAAGACCATGGTTCTCAGATCTAGTGAACCTGGCTCAGCAAGCTCCTTTCTGCCTTCCAGTATGGAGGGATCTCCTGCTGCAAGGCCCCATTCTCCACCTGAATCCAGGCACAATGCAGCTTGTGGCCTGGCTCCTGAAAGGAGGAGACTCTTTAGGTTCACCCCACCCGGGTAGTTGAAACAGGCAGACGCGATGTGAGACTGGTAGGAGGAACGTTCAAAAGCAACCTCAGGACGTACTTCTTCACAGAGAGAGTGACAGACCCAAGGAACAGCCTGCCCCAGGAGGTGGTAGCATCCAAGACAATCAGGGAGTTCAAACTCTCATGGGACAGACATAAAAGGACAAGTTAGGACAAAGGCTGCATGGGGGGGTAGTTTATAGGACAGACTAGATGGATAGCATGGTCCCCATCTGCTGACGCTTTTCTTACATTCTAAGAGAACATTATTAAAACTGCAATGGAGGAACTCCCATTCAGGTTAAGAGAGCCTTCTGTTCGTTTTGTAATGAGAAAGGTGCTCTTGAAGAATGCTTTTTCCCCTAATGGCTCTCCCTTGGCCAGCCAGAGTTCCAGTTTCACCTTGGCCTCCCTCACTTTCCTGCTGACTATCTTTCTTGCCTCCAGGAACTTCTCCCTATTCTCCTTCCATTGGCTTGTCGTATACTTTGAGTGCCCTCATTTTGGCTGTTACCACTGTCTTTTCTTCAGCTGTGAACTGCATTGGGGTTCCTTGCCTTTTTTCCCTTTGATACCTTTGTAATTGAGCTTTCTGCTGCTTTTGTCATTACTTTTTTTAAATCCTTCCCATTTTTCTTAAGCCCCTCCATCTGCTCTATACTCCTTATGCTTTTTACCAGCTGTTCTCTCATTTTACCAAAATCTGCTTGTTTAAAGTCCTACACAGTTACTGTGTTTGTCCTGTTGGTGGTCCCTATCTGGACGTCCAGCACCACTGTTCTTTGGTCTCTGGAACCGATTGGTTCCAGGACTGCTACATTTTGGATTCTCTCACTCAGCAGAGCCCTTCCTTGTCAGCTCTGGACTAACTGAACTAGGAATGCTTCTTGGCATGCATGCACCAGGCACTTATTCCTAGTACTTCCACAGTTAGCACTTTCGGTCCAAATTCAGCAAATTAAAATTCTCTGACTGCCACAACCTCCCCTAAACTGGCCACATCCTAAATATTTCACCCAGTTCCTTCTCTGCCTCTTGATCCTGGCCTTGTGGTCTGTAGTCCACCCCAGTTCTGATTTGTTTCCCATTTCATGTTGCTGCTGGCACTCCCAGGTTTTCTAGTTTACCAGACTCCCCTAGGCTGTCTATTTCAGTTGCCTGTATTCCCTGTCCTACATGTAAGAAATAGCCCACAACAGGTTATGGGGTTATAGGCATTTAATCCATGCCTCAGGTGCATTGTGAGGCACGAGGCCGTAGGCCTCAAACCCATCTCCCTGGATGTGGGTCATTGCACTTATAACGTGGGTTATGTTTACAAACCAGAGAAAAATCATGAAACGTGTTTTTTTGCTGTTTCACTATGGGAAACTTACCTGTATCCTGCTGAGCTGAAAAGAACTCCCCACAACTCATGCATACAGTGGCACGTCCCCCAGGATGAAACCCACTTTTAAAGCACTCTGCAGTACGCTGCAGCAGACCTACTGAATTAAGCAATGTAATTTCAGTGTCAATTAGTCCATTTTGTCATGCAGGAAATTGTGGCATTCACTTCATCCTGGCAGTGTCACATTTTCCTGAATGACAAAAGGGACTAATTGCCACTGTAATTACATTGCTTTATTCAGCAGGTCTGTTGCAGCATTTGCAGAGTGCTGAAAAATGCTGCAGAACTAGGTTCCGTCCTTGGGGGACGCCACTGTATGTTATGTTATTTAGTCCCCTCACCCATCACTGTGATCTCTACCGCTCCCTTGCATTTCCGTCCCTCGAAAACCACTGTCTAATGCACTGCACTAAATCTGTCTCAAAGTTCTGGCTTGGTGTCCTCCCATCATATCTCAGCATGCTATCATCTGCCCCAACCCATACCCTCACATCTCGCGACTCCCAGATGGCCCATCAGTGCAGCGGTGGGATTTCCGCTTGCAATACTGGCAACCTGGGTTCAGGAACAGACCCGGGTCACTGGAGGGCTGGCCGGGGGAGAAGGATAGAATGTCCTATGGACGGCTCTCCTTCTCCGGGGGGAGGGTGGGGAAGTGCCTGGCATGAGATGGACCCTGGCGGAGGCCAGGAGTCATGCAGCTACCAGCGCTTGCAAGTGATGGAAGCGGGGAAGACGCTGGACGTCATTGCACGTCCCCGCCTCCTGGAGGAAAAACAGAAAAAGGAGGGGCGGGTCCTCCGTCTATGTGAAGCCCTCCCCGGGCTTCAATTAGCCACCATCGCCAGGACTCCCAACTAGTTACTGGTTCCGCAGCACTGGAATTAGGGGAACCACTGCCATGGCCCCTCCCTCTGGGGGGGCAAACCGGGGGGTGACTGGGAGATGCAGGCAGTTGACGGTTGGTGGGAGTCCAGGGCCGTGACCAGGGCAGAGCCTGATGGAGGATGTGCCAGAAAAAAAAAAAGATCTCTCAACTCCTGCCAATTGTTAATCCCTTGGCGGAGGATCACAGTTGGTCAAGCAGCCTTCTCACACCGCTTCCCAAAGGTCTCGAATGCATGTCCTCCACAAATCCGCCATGCTTCCTCTGCCCACTCTCTATCTACCACCCTGGCAAGTTACCACATGGTAAATTGCTCCTGCATCTGACACCTCCAAGTGCATGCCCCTGTATTCCCACCTTCCCCATTTGCCTGACCAGCGGCACGTAGCTTATGCTACGGAAGCTGGCTTATTGTCTAGCCTATGCACTTATTGTCCCATGCTGCTTGTGTGTCTATTTGTCAATTGTTTAGCCCTTGTATTACTTGCTCCAGTCTTACGTATCTATGTACAATGTGCCTAACTGTAACCAAAGCTGTTTCGCTGATCTAGTCTGTACCTCATACTAAATGTAATTGCATACTGCTGTATATTCTGTTAAATGTACCGCACTTGATAAACTGCGTGTTATCCTATCCTCTGTACCTCCCCCCCCCAGGTCGCACCGGGAGACAAGCATCTTGTTGCTCAGTGTGCCTTTCCTGGAGAAACAATTAATAAATAAATAAATACTTTATAAATATAGAAATGCCACACATAGAGTGCTGAAATGCATTCTGAAAGTTCTATGTTTATAAAACACATAATATGAACCTACGAACATATGAAATTGCCAGCAGATAAAGGCCTTATGATCCATCAAGTCTGCTCGATTGTGCAGCTAGCAACCCTTATACTTCAGCTGCCTCTCCCTCCGCTCCAGTGACCCTCCCCCTTACTCTGTCCTATCCCCTTTTGAAGCAGCTCACTGTTCTACAGGATACCACTTCCCTTGGCAATGCGTTCCACCCAGACACCATCCTCTCAGTGAAAAAAAAAGTCTCCTCATTTCCCTCCTGAACCTCCCCCCTTCCAATCTCAGATCATGCCCACGAGTGTCCCTTCCCCTCCCTAATTTGAAAAGCCCTTCCATGCCCATCTTAATTTACTCCCTTCATGTACCTGAATGGTCCAATTATGTCCCCTATCCCTCCTTTCCTCCAGGGAGTACTTGTTCAATTCCCTCAGCCTGCTCTTGTAGGGTGAGTCCACTAGATCCTGGATCATTTTTCTTGCCCTGTGCAACACCACCTCCAGTAACCTAATGTCCTTTTTCAGGTACGGTCTCCAGAACTTCATGCAGTACTCTAGGTGTGGTCGAACCACTGACCTATATAGCGGCAGGATAACTTCCCCCCCTTATGGAGGATATGTCTCTGGCAATACAACCCAGCATCCTTTTGACCTTTGCAGCTGCCTTTCTACACTGTGCTGAGTTGTTCATTGCTCTCGTTATGATCACCCCCAGATCCTTCTCCTCCTCTCCGCCTTGGCTAGTTGAATCCCCCCTAACTGGCAGCTCCTCCTTGGGTTTTTTGCACCAAAATGTAGCACCTTACATTTCTCAGCATTGAATACTAGCTGCCAAGTGTCCGACCAGGCCTCCAGCTTTGACAGATCATCTTGCAACCCATACCACCCTCCTAAGTCATCCAGTACTGCTCCCATCTTGGTGTCATCTGCAGACAGACTGATCTTGCTCTTGATGCCTATTGAGATGTCTGCAATAAAAATCCCAAACAACACTGGTCCCAATACAGAGCCCTGTGGCACCACGACTGTCACTGTCCTGGGAGATGAGAGCTCCCCTCCCACCACCACCCTCTGCTGTCTCCCTTGCAGCCAGTTCACTACCCATCCCACCATCTTCGCCCCGGCCCCTGTGCCTTCCAGATTATTTTCTAGCCTGCCATAGGGCACCGAATCATAGGCCTCGCTGAAGTTCAGGTACAGGGAATCCCCTGCATGGCCCTTGTCTAATTGCCTGGTTACCCAGTCATAGTACTCCACCAGGTTGGTCTGACAGGATCTGCCTGAGACAAACCCATGCTGTCTGCCGCCCTGCAGCCCATTAGCCTCTGGGAGGGAAACCAGTCTCTCCTTCAGGATTGTGTCCATCAGCTTTCCCACGATGGATGTGAGGCTTACCAGTCTGTAGTTTCCTGGCTAATCCTTGGGGCTGCTCTTGTGGAGGGGTACCACGTGTGTCATCCTCCAGTCCTGAGGTATACACCCAGAGTCCAGGAAGGCATTGAACAGATCTGCCAAGGGTTCTGCCAGGACTTATGCCAGCTCCTTTAGCACCTTGAGGTGTATACCATCTAGCCCAGGTACCTTGTTCATCCTCAGTGCCCTCAAGCCCTCTACTACTGTGCCCACTATGATCTCCCCATCAGTCACCTCCCCCCCCGCCTGTCCTCCCATCCCCATTGGGTACAGCCCCTCCTTTCTCCCTCATAAACACTCCTTCAGATATGCCTCCCTGTCGTCCCCTCTCCCTGTTTTTTTGTACCTTTTGAAGGCAGTTCTTTTATTCCTTACCTTTTCCATGACCCCCCCCGCTCACCCAGCTAGGCTTCTTGGCCCTAGCCTTCTTACTCTGGACCCTTATACATGTTGCAGTTGCCTCCACAATTCCCAGTTTAATGACCTCCCACTTCTGGTTAGTGTCCATATTTGGATGGATCCTGGCCAAATACCCCTGTACTATTTCCCTCAGCCCTCCTGAAGTCTAACACCCTTGTGCCCGTTTCTACTCCCCCTTTCCCCATGTTTATCGTGAACCACACTGGGTAGTGGTCGGTTTCTGCCAGTGGTCTTTCCACCCCCAGCACCTTCACAAACTTACCATTTGCCAGCACGAGGTCTAGGATGTTCAATAACCTGGTTGACTCATTGACCGTCTGTCTGTCTGTCTGTGTCTCTCTCTTTCTCTGGTGCTGGCTGTGTCCCTCCCACGGTGTCTCTCCCTGTCTTGCAGGCACATTTGCTAGTAGGAACATTGACTATGAACACAAGCAAGTTATGTCACGCAGAGCCCTAATACTTTTTACGGCTCTCAGTAGGTTGTCGCCGCTGATACCACTGCCCCAAGCTGTCTTCTGGGGAACTGACCCACAACCAAATAGGAAAGTGGCCACACTGTTCTCTTGCTCTGTCTCTCTGTCTGTCACAGGCATGGCAAGGGAATGGCGCACAGCCTGTCAGGGGTTCTGTAGCACAGCGTTGAACTTCTCTCTGTCTCTCTCTCTCTCCCCCTCTCCTTTCTCTTTCTTCCCTGTGCTGAGCTGCGAGTGCCATGAGTCCAAATTGCCAGGCACTAACAGTGACAGATGCTGGCAGACAGAGCCCACAGTCACTATAGTTAAGTGGCGGCACTAGCTGTCCCAGAGGAGCTGCTTGCACTATTGGGGGGACAAGAAGAAGGACACTGCAGCAGCATATACTGTAAGTGTGCTGGTCGCTATCTCAATCACTACCAGACAGAGAGGAACTGCATTCCAGCAAGAGAACTACCTCCCTGTCTCTTTCTTGCTCACTCTCTCTCTCAGCATGTTCCGCTGCTCACTCTGTCATTGTCTCTCTCAAGCAGACACAAAGTGGTGATTTTTTATGGCAATACAAATGTGGGTACAGGACACTGAAGCAGCACCTCTGTTCGGAAGGGCGAAACTGCATATTTATAAACACTGTGTGCTGTCTCGCTCCCCCTCTCTCTCTCTGAGCAGTGTGTTTCGCTGCTTGCATTGTCGGGGAGGGAGGAGAGGAGAAGGACATTGAAACAGCACATACAAATCTGAAGATCTCACTTCGAGGGGGAGCTCTTGCAGCAGATAATACCAAGTTTTTCGGGCCTTCATGTGGGATGGGGGTACAGCTGGCAGCACTACTTCACAGCACATTACATAACAGGGAATTCACTACCTGTCAATTATCATTCAACTGCGCTGCAGCTGTCTCTGTCTTGTACTTTTTAAATTGCTGCTTTTCAGTTCTTATTTTTCCACCAGATAATGAGCGCAGCTGTGCCCCAGAATGGTCAAATACGTGGCAGCTTAGATTCAATGCTAAGAAGTGCAAGGTAATGCACCTGGGAAACAAAAACCCAGGGGAAGAGTACACAATGGGGGGTGAGATACTAACAACAAAAATGGAAAGGGACCTGGGGGTAGTCATATCAGATGACCTAAAGATGGGCAAGCAATGTGAGAGGGCAGCAAGGAGGGCTGGGGGATACTGGGATGCATAGGAGAGGCATCACCAGTAGAAAACAGGAGTTATTATCCCTCTGTACAGACAGCTGGTGAGACCCCATCTGAGTACTGTGTGCAGTTCTGGAGACCCAATCTCCAAAAGACATAGACAGGATGGAAGCTGTCCAGAGGAGGGCAACTAAAATGGTGCAGGGTCTGCACGGAAGTCATATGAAGAGAGACTTAAGGAGCTTAATATGTATAGCCTCGAGGAAAGGAGGGAGAGGGGACATGATAGAAACTTTTCAAGTACCTCAAGGAATCAACAAAGTCCAAGAGGGTAGCATCTTTCAAAGAGGTGTGCAAGAACAAGAGGGCACAATTTGAAGATAAGAGGCGCTCAGAGGTAATTTAAGGAAGTATTTCTTCACAGAGAGTTGTGGATGCATGGAGCGGCCTTCTGGAGGAGGTTGTGGAGTCAAAATCAGTGGGGGAATTCAAGCATGCATGGGATAGTCATAAGGCAATTCTGGGGGGTGGGGGTAGGAAGAAGTAGGCTGCTGGTTAACTTGGATCTGCAGCTTATCCAGTAGGTAGGGAAATGGGCAGACTGGGTGGGCCAAGCGGTCCTTATCTGCCGCCAAATTCTATGTTTCTATGAATCACATCCGCCTTCCTCCAGTCCTCGGGTACCACACCATCCTCCCATGATTTATTAAAAAGAGTAGCCAGTGGTTTCACTAGTTCCCCCCTTAATTCTTTTAGAATTCTGGGGTGAATTCCATCAGGACCCATTGTTTTGTCCACCTTCAGTTTTAGGAGTTCTTGCAGAACCCTTTCTTCTGTGAAAGGACTGGGATCGACCCCCCCTATCAAGAGTGCTTCTGTTAATTGGATTAGGCACTTCCCCTCCTCTTTTGTGAATACTGAGCAGAAATATTTGTTCAGTATTCCTGCTTTTTCACTGTCCCCCTCTGCCCACCCACCGTTCATTCTATTCAGCCTCACTATCCCTCCCTTTGTCTTTCTACGCTCGCTGATGTACCTATAAAAGGTTTTATCCCCCTTCTTAACTGAGTTGGCTATCTTTTCCTCAGTTTGGGCCTTTGCTATGCCCACCCCTGTCTTACTGCTGTGTTGAAACACAGAAACATAGAAACATAGAAGTTGACGGCAGATAAGGACCTCAAGGCCCATCCAGTCTGCCCATTTTTTCTACCTTATGAATGTGCCACACACCTTTACACTGTCAATAACCTATCTATCCATATTCATCTGTATTGCTCCCTTATGCCTATCCCATGACTGTTTGAAGCCCTGCACTGTATTCATAGCCACCACTTCCTGAGGTAGGCTGTTCCATGCATCCACCACTCTTTCTGTGAAAAGAATTTCCTCACATTCCCCCTTAATCGGCCTCCCTCTATTCTCATGCTGTGTCCTCTTGTCCTGCTATTTTTCTTATATTTAAACATGTTAGACTCTTTCACATTGTTAATGCCCTTGAGTTGTTGGAATGTTTCGATCATATCACCTCTCTCCCTCCTTTGCTCTAGGGTTTACATATTGAGCTCCGTTAATCTGTCCTCATATGTCTTCTGATGCAGTCCCTGCACCATTTTGGTTGCCCTTCTCTGGACTGCCTCAATTTGGTTAATGTCCTTGTGAAGGTGTGGCCTCCAGTACTGCACGCAGTACTCCAGATGGGGCCTAACCAGTGTCTTGTAAAGAGGGATTATTACCTCCCTCTTATGTCTTGTGATACCCCTACTAATACACCCTAACATCCCCTAGCCTTACCTACTGCTTTAGAGGTCTGCTTGATGATTTCAGATCATCGGTGATGATGATGCCCAAGTCTCTTTCTTCCTTTGTGACTGCCAGCAACTCCTCCCAGCCTATAGGTGGCTTCAGGGTTTCTCTTCCTATGTGCATGATCTTGCACTTCTTTGCATTAAATCCAGTTGCCACTCTTCTGACCATTTTGCTAGTTTATCCAGATCTCTTCTCATTCTGCCCACCCCATCTGGATCATCTACTCTGTTGCAGATCTTGGTGTCATCTGCAAACAGACAAGCCTTACCCTCTAGTCCATCTGCAATGTTACTAATGAAGATATTGAAGAGGACTGTCCCCAGGACTGATCCCTGAGGTACCCCACTTGTGACTTGCATCTCTTCTGACTGTATACCATTTACCACCACTCTCTGTTTTCTGTCCGTCAACCAGTTTGCCACTCAGTTGACCAACTTCGGACCCACCCCAAGCCTACCCAGCTTATTTATCAATCTTCTGTGCGAACAGTGTAGAAAGCTTTGCTGAAGTCAAGGTAGGTGGCATCAACTGCTCCCCTTGGTCCACCACCCTGGTTACTCCAGTCAAAGAAATCTATGAGATTAGTTTGACAGGACCTTCCTTTGTAAACCCATGCTGTCTTGGATCCTGTGCCCTATAGTTCCAGGTGTTGCTGATCCTTTCCTTAAGGAGTGCCTCCATAATCTTGCCCACTACTGAGGTAAGCACTGACTGGTCTGTAGTTCCCTGCCTCCTCCCTGCTACCACTCTTGTGGAGCGAGATCACATGAGCCCTTCTCCAGTCTTCTGGGACCTCTCCTGTGCTCAGAGACTCACTAAACAGTTCTGCTAATGGCTCTGCTAGTTCCTCCCTTAGCTCCTTAAGTACCCTGGGATGTATGCCATCAGGTCCCATTGCCTTGTCCACCCTGAGCTTAGCGAGCTCTTGTAGGACCCTTTCTTTTGTGAAGGGAGTAGTGCTCACCTCCTTCCCCGTGTCCAAGGTGCTGAGCTGTGGGCCCTGCCCTACCTTCTCTTCAGTAAATACTGAGCAAAAGTATCTATTTAGGATAGATGCTTTTACAGGGTACTCCTCCTCACATGCCCCCTTTTCTCCTTTGAGCTTAGCAATACCCCCTCTGGACTTTCTCCTTTCACTGATGTATCTATAGAAAGTCTTGTCACCTTCTTTTACTGTCCGTGCTAGTGTTTCCTCAGTTTGGGACTTTGCCTGCCTTACTGCCTTCCCTGCTTCCCTTAGGGCAGTTTGGTATGCTTCCCTATCTTCATCCCGCTGTGCTCCCTTATATTTCCTGAAGGCCAGCCTTTTGGCTCTGACCTTTTCTGCTCCTGTATTTGAGAACCAAAGTGGTTTTCTTCTTCTTTTGCACTTCCTTTTCTGTCTAACATACCTCTGGTACGCCGTTCAGCCATTTCAGGATTACTTCCCTGCTGTCTATCCAGCCATCCACAGTAGAGGTGAAGGCTTGGGGCTCTTCCTGGATGGCAGCAGTTGGAGCCCGATGATAAGTGTGGCTGAGACGTAGGGACTTCATGTGCCTAGTCTTGCACCATGTTCCCCTTAACCCTGGCCTCCCCCGGGAGTGTGCTTTCCTCATCAGGTGCCGACATGCCTGAGGCATCTAATTGACTGCAATGCTTGCTCCAGTGTCCCTCTTCTTTTTGTTTGTTTGTAATTACTATACTTTTTACTCTGTTGACCAGCCCCTGCACCCAACACCATCGTCTGCTTCCCGGGACATACTTCTACTCCTCGGCCCCCTGGCTTGCCTCCCAGGTTGGGGTCTTCTCTTCCCTGGCAGAGACTCGATCGGTACGTCGGGAGCGAGTGCCATGGTTGGCTGTGTGAAGCCTGTGACTTGGCGGATGTCCTTTTGCCATGGTCAAACTTTTTCCCTGATTTTTCTCCCTACACAAGGTTGGCATGCACATGCAGAGATGTGCGAATGTGCCAGATATCTGACAGTTCTGGCTGTACTGCCACCAGTGGTCACCCAGGTGATGTTAGTGCATGGGCAGCCATACACCCTCCCTCCCTGAGGTAGAGAGCATCTGCTTAGCTGCTCCGCTCACTGCCTCTAAAGACCCGGGCTTGTTCCCAAACCCAGGTTGACTGCATAATGGGTGATAACTCTACCACTGTGCAAGCAGGCCAGCCCGTGTCCCCATCTAAATACTTTCCCTTCCACTGCCACCTGTGGTCTCCAGGTGGCTGTAGAGCAGTGGACCTGCATACCCCCCCTACCCTGAGGAGGAGTGTGTCTGTTGGGACATTCATCCCCCCCCAGTCCACTCCCCGATATGCTTTCATGTGAAAGCATATACAGTACAACCCCAATTTTACGAACTCTGATTATCTGGAATCCAAATTTGCTTCATGTCCCCCACATGTTTCATGGTATTTTCACAGTGATTTCAGTCAACTGCAAATTGTTGCTCACCAGAAAGTCAATTAGTCCGTAATAAATACCCACCCCTGCTGGCAAAGGTTTGGTAGAGACCACAGCAAAATGAAAGCACTCAGCTATTGATAACTCTCAGAAGTTGTAGATCCTCGAGTGTCTAGAGAGCGGGGTGAACGCCGTAGTCACCCGTAAATTCAGCATTGGTAACTCAACAGTACATATATACATAGAAGGTGATGGCAGAAGAGAACCAGAAGGTCCATCTAATCTGCCCAGGATTTGTAGGTTGCTACCCCACTCCATGATTACCCACTCTGGATAATGATACCCCTATGCCTGTCCCATACTTGCGTAAAGTCCCCCCATAGTTTTGGCCCCAATGGCCTCCAGGGGCAGGCTGTTCTAGGCGTTAACCACCCTCTCTGCGAAGAAAAATGTCCTGACCTTTATCCCGAACTTCCCCCTTGTAACCTCAAGTTATGCCCTCGCATTCTACTACTTTCTCTGAAGTGAAAAAGTTCATGCACCTGAACCTTATTTACACCCTTGAAGTATTTGAATGTCTCTATCATGTCGCCCCTCTCCCTCCTCTGTTCCAGGAAGTACATGTTTAAATCCCTTAGCCATTCCTCGTATGGCTTCTGGTGCAATCCCTGAATCATTTTTGTTGCCCTCCTTTGTACTGTTTCCAACCTGTGTATGTCCTTTCTGATGTATGGTCACCAAAACTGTACACTGTACTCCAGGTGGGGCCTGACCAGTGCCTTGTACAGTGGCAAAGCCACCTCCCTCCTTCTACTTGTGATCCCCCTCCCGATGCAACCCAGCATGCTACCAGCTTTTAGTGCCATCCTTTTTCGCACTATCTTCCCACCTTCAGGTTGTCTGTTGTTATGATCCCACATCATATTCCTCACTAGTTGTTGCTAGTCTTTCTCCCCGATAGTAGTCAGTTTTGGGGTAGCTCCTTGCTAAGTGCATAACCTTCTATTTTTTTACGATAGTTTCCACCTCCTTGGAGTACCATAGTGGATTTCTTTTCTTCTTAGCCTTACTTATTTTTCTGGCATATTGGTCCGTGACCATCTCAGTAGCTCCTTTAATGTTCTCCCACATTTCCACCTTCCCTCTCATCCTAACCTTTAGGATTTCCATTATTTTGCATCTCATTTCCCAGAAGTCTGTTGCCCTGAAATCCAGGACTTTGCCACTGGAGCGAGTATTGTCTTTTGTAGTGATTACTTGGAATATAATCATATGATAATCAACATTTCCCAGATGGCTTCCAATTTCTTTTCTTTTTTTTTAGGTATTTATTTATTGAGCTGCTTCCGTGGCGTGGAGGGCTGGGGCATCAAGCAGTTCCGCCAGTGCAATTAGAGACCAGCGTTCTAATCCTGGTCTCCAACAGTTTGACTGTGGTAGTGTGGCTGAGCAGTCTACGGCGCTTGATTTAGGCTCCAGTCACTTTGGGGAGGTGTGGGTTTGAATCCCGCCAATGACACTTTTGTCAGTGTCAGTGGCTCAGCAGGTAGCACACTCGCCTCTGAGGCCGGGAGATCACAGGGCTGTGGGTTCAGTTCCCACATCTGGCACTTGGGTTAATATCCCAGTACTGACACTGTAGTGCAGCATGAGAGGGGTGCTGCACTTCTGAGGTGCCACCTTTCGGATGAGATGTTAAACCGAGGTCCCATCTGCTTGGATTGGTGGTAGTTCAGGTGGATGTTAAAGATCCCATGGCACTTATCGAAAAGAGTAGGGGAAAGTTTTATTGGAACAAGAAATCGTGTGACATACATTATAACAGTACTAAAAAAATCATACAACAGGGAAGAAAAAAACACAAAGGTAATACATCTTATAGCAATTTCAAACTGAAAAGAAAAACAATACGAAAGTGCAACAAAGAAATATCCATCAGGTCACAGCTGAGTCTGAATCAGTTATCCAAGGAAGTGCAGTCCATAAGGCGAGCAGTCTTGACTCTGTGTGCATTGTCTGTTCGTGTGCATATATGGCTTTTAAGTCCTTTACAATTTTCTGTTCAAGTTCCAAATATGTGCAGTCTTTTTGCTGTAGGGTAAACTGACATCTTGCCATCCAAATATTCCACTTAATCACAACTAGAATAAGATTTAAAGTGTCCGTATGCCAAGAGGACCATTGAGGGGAAAAAACACCATACCTAACCGTCTGAAAGGATACAGACTGGAATATCGGAGTAGCCCACCTTTGTGCCAAAAAATCCCACCATTGCCGAATAAATGTACATTCAAAAAATAGATGAGATATCGTCTCCAGTGCAGCATTGCATAACGGTCTAGAACACAATCTGTCCTGAAGCTGTTTATGTTTGTGGTTGGCTTTAACATTTATCCTTTCATGGCACGATAGCCAATGAAAGTCCCACATGTGTGCAGGTATTCTTTTACACCTCAACAAGGATAAAAGGGAAGAAAGATGTTGGACCGGACATTTATCAAAAGGGGACTGTGTCATACAGACAGAGGAAAAGCGTCTTATAAAGAGTCTTATGCTGAATGAGCAATGAGCAGCTGGCGATACTTTCCATTGTGTTAAGCGCAGAAACATATGTTTCACATACAAGGGCATGCCGCCAGAAAGACGTAGCACATGTAAGGAGTTGTGTTCCCACTGGTGGAACCAAACTCCACAGGAATCATGAAACCACATTTCCCATCCCCTCTGAGTGTTAATCAGAAGTGGCCGCAAATTAGCTGTGAGAAAAATACTAGAAAAAAACAACAAAGGATTAATCATACCTACACCACCCTCCTTAACAGGCAGATAAGTAATATTCCGTTTGATCGGGTTCAGCCTGCTCCCCATAACACCTGAAAGAACAAGCTGAAAACCACCGTTTCCATTTGTTTCGGGATAGGAAATACATAACTTAAATAAAGAAACAGTGGTATCAAAAAAGTCTTTATCAAATATATGCTCTTCTTTTTCCCAATTGATCCTCTATTCCAAGAGGTTACTTTTATTCTACCCTGTCATAGTTTAATATCCCAATTAAAAAATCGGAGTCGCTAGTTCCAAAATAAACTCCTAGGATACGAATGGGACTCTCCACCAGACGCAGTGGGCCAATATGTTGCATCGGGGCCACAATGGATCCCAACCAGATACCCATACTCTTTCCAAAGTTCAAACAGGCCCCTGAAAAATGTCCAAACAAGGAACATTCTTGTAGGGAAGCCGTCACTGAGGATGTATCAGCCACTAGGAGACAAATATCATCTGTGTATGCAATAGCTTTATATGGTGCAAGCATAGCAGAACATGAAATGGCATGGATCTGAGGGTGAACATTCAGACGTCGGAGCAGTACATCTAAAAATAGGACATATAATAGAGGACTC
Source organism: Neoceratodus forsteri (assembly GCA_016271365.2). NCBI lineage: Eukaryota > Metazoa > Chordata > Ceratodontiformes > Ceratodontidae > Neoceratodus > Neoceratodus forsteri. Next base: position 124,964,497 of record JADMNL010000031.1, read on the forward strand.
ACAGGACAACCTTGACGGACTCCTCTTTTAACAGGGATCACAGGTCCTACCCAACCATTTACAACAGGAACCACCGTGGCCGTCCTGTAGAACTTTTGTAGCCATCGGATCATGGTGTCCGGTATATGTAAAAGATGTAATGCATTCCACAAAAAATCGTGGTTAACCAAATCAAATGCCGTTTTCTGATCCACTGAAACTATAATGCCAGAGGTCTTGCCCGCAAATCCATGGGAAAACAGTTCCCGAAGGAGAATCAGGTGATCCGAGATTCGCCTGGTAGGTATTGAGCAGGACTGGGCTGGATGCAAAACCGTTTCCGCAATTCCTGTCAGACGTTTTGCAATAATTTTCATTAATAATTTAAAGTCAGTATTTAACATGCAGAGAGGGCGCCAGTTCTCAAGAAGGTGAATGTCGCCTTTCTGTTTGTAAACATATATTAAAGCACCTTTTGTAAAGTCTAATGGTATAGTCTCACTACTCAGCAGGGCATTAAATACAGAGGTCAGTTCAGTGGTTAAGTGGTCATTTAGCACTTTATACAAAGCAGCTGGGAGACCATCCGGACCAGGAGTTTTTCGCAAGGGCAATGAAGAAATTGCCGAAGACAGCTCCTGCTCTGTCAAGGTGGCACAAGCCATATCTACACTCTGCTTCGAAGGGAGTGGAATATCGAGATCCATGTACAGAGTTGTAGGGTCAGCCATTGCAGCTGAGAGGGGGGAGAATAAAGCAGTCGTGTGTTCTGTCACAATCTGCTGAATATCAGAGTGTGTAGAACATAACATTCCCTCAGAATTGGCAAGACACAGCATAGTTTTCTGGGTAACTTGTCGTGAATTAGACTCAAAAGGGCACACTACGTCCCGTGGCCCAGACACATGGAATTTGTGTTGGTGGTACAATTGTTGTGATTGTCTGGACTGAAAACACAACACATCTTTCCGTATTGATTGTATTTGAAGAGATAGGTTTTGTCCCGTCACACGTGCTATGGAAAGCAGTGACTGTAGATGAGCTCTTTTCTGTAAATAATCCAAATAATCCCTCCTGCTTTTTTGTTGACTGTAACTTTTCAAATAAATAATTAAAGCATGTTTTGTATCTAACCACCAATGTATCGGTCGTCCATAACAAATAAACACGGATTCACGAAGAGCAGAAATGAAAGATAGGAGAAATCTTTGAAACATCATGTCTTGCAACAGGGATGTGTTAAATTTCCAAAATCCGGCCCTTTGCTAAAGGCTGACTGACCCTATACCAACCGACAGTAATTTAGATCAGAAAGGTTACTTGCCTGTACCTGGGCTGAGCCGATCGGTAACGATGAGACAAAAAAACAAAATCAATCGTGTTGCCAATTTTCCTTTTGAAATGGGAGTATGTTGATTCATGAAAGAAAGGTAAGCATCAGTCAAGTGTGCAGTACAATTAGTTTATCCAATTCATGAATCACAAAAATTTTTGGTGGTGGCAAACAAACTTTTATCTAGTAGGCTGAGGCCACAGTTAAAATCGCCAGAAAATACTACTTGGAAGGAAGTATGCAAATAGGGGAGAATCAAAGAGAGCAAGGCTATGCGAGCCGTCTTAATTTGGGGGGCGTAAATGTTTATGACTCGGTACGGGCAGTTTCCTATAACAAAATCCAAAACTAGGGCTCTACCAGGAGCTAAATCAAACAATTTTAGTAAACGGAAGTCTGGAACATTAAGTAATATGTCCAGACCCGAACAGGGGTCCTGGCCTATAGACCAAAATGATGGGCCTAAAAGCCAGTCTTGTTTTGCTTGTCTAATCTCCTGCACTGTGTGGAGCCTGGTATCCTGCAATAAAAAGATACCCAACGGCAAAAGTCTTAAAAAGGAGAACACTAACCTTCGTTTCTCCATTCGTTTCATACTATTAACATTAATAGTGTGGCAAACAAAGGATGCCATGTTACAAAATATAAGGTGTTAAGAAACATCAAGACTTTCTCTTCCCAGCCACATTCTTTCCTTTAAGCCTAACTTTAGCCTTATGTTTTTGTGAGAGACCCGAACCCAGCTGGAGTTCCGAATCAGTAGTGCCATCAGGGAGAGAGGACGCAACAGAGGAAGAGTCAGACTCACCGTCTGCGTCATCAGAAGTCGGCTGAAGTACCTCAAGGTATTAGACAGGGCTGGGTTGGGGTATCTAATGGCGCTACAGGAGGCGGCGAGGTACAAGGACCATTCCTCATTGACCTTCGCCGCATGACAGTAAGAGGTTCACTGGGAGGTGGCACAGTACTTGGGCCTGGAATGTGGTCTAAGTTTGACGAGCAGATAGGACATGTGGTAGTGTGGGGTTCCACCTACTAACAGGGTTCAACATTACAACTGTCGGGAGTAGTAACCTGGGGAGACACAGGCACGGGGCCTTCAGAGCAGGGTCCACCGCAGCTGCAGATGGGGCGGCTGCAGTGGTATGGGCTGAGCCTTTGTGCCTGTGTAATCACAAATCGCTGATCAACCCCACCATCATGATTCGCCTGAGCGTGAGCAGACCAGTGACAAGTTTGAAACGTGATGACCTATCTCTTCACAAAGGTTACATCTGCTAATATTCTGGCAATGAATCCCCACATGTCCAAACTCACCACAGTTATTACATCTCATTTTATCACATACATTACTCAGGTGCGAGGGATCCCCACACCTGTAACAGGCCTTAGGCTGTCCCGGGTAAAACAGGACCCCCCCTATCTCGACCTGAGAAAAAGGAGTTAGGTAAGTGGACTGGGCCAGAGTCATTTGTATGTAACATAACCTTAAACTTCCAACCTCCTGTCCAGATATTTTCCGTGTCCAGGATAGCTTCAGGCTGACCCTGTACCTTACAACGTTGTTTCAACCAATAGACAACATCAGACACATCCACACCCTCATTTCGAAACATCACCGTAATGGTCTTAAAGGCAGGTTTTGAGAGGGGGGGGCGGCCTGAAAAGAAGTCCATAAAGCAGTGTTTCTCAAAGCGTGGTATCTAGTCCAAAAACGATCTAGTCCACGAGACGTCTGAAAACTCACATCAAATGTGGATTCCCCTGATACATGAATCAGAGCATAGATCTCATGGGCAAAACATTTCAAAGAGTCCTTCAGCAGAGTTCTGGCCACGAACACGCGGTCAGGAGGGTCAGGTAGTCCACTCCTATAAACTAGCCTTACAGCGTTATGCCTTTTTGAAACATAGAAACATAGATTTTGACGGCAGATAAGGACCGCTTGGCCCACCCAGTCTGCCCATTTCCCTACCTATTGGATAAGCTGCAGATCCTAGTTAACCAGCAGCCTACTTCTTCCTACCCCCACCCCTAGAATTGCCTTATGACTGTCCCATGCAGTCAGCTTGAATTCCACCACTGTTTTTGACTCCACAACCTCCTCCGAAGGCCGCTCCATGCATCCACAACCCTCTTTGTGAAAAATACTTCTTAAATTACCTCTGGGCACGCCCCCCCTTCTATCTTCAAATTGTACCCCCTTGTTCTTGCACACCTCTTTTTTTTGAAAGCTGCTACCCTCTTGGACTTTGTTGATTCCCTTGAGATACTTGAAAGTTTCTATCATGTCCCCTCTCCCTCCTTTCCTCGAGGCTATACATATTCAGCTCCTTAAGTCTCTCTTCATATGTCTTCCGGTGCAGACCCTGCAACATTTTAGTTGCCCTCCTCTGGACAGCCTCCATCCTGTCTATGTCCTTGCGGAGATTGGGTCTCCAGAACTGCACGCAGTACTCCAGATGGGGTCTCACCAACTGTCTGTACAAAGGGATAATAACTTCCTGTGTTTCTACTGGTGATGCCTCTCCCATGCATCCCAGTATCACCCCTACCCTCCTTGCTGCCCTCTCACTTTGCTTGCCCACCTTAGGTCATCTGATATGACTACCCCAGGTCCCTTTCCATTTTGTTGTTGTTAGTATCTCACCCCCATTGTGTACTCTTCCCTGGGTTTTGTTTCCCAGGTGCATTACCTGCACTTCTTAGCATTGAATCTAAGCTGCCATACATTTGACCATTCCTCTAACCTTGCCAAGTCCCTTCTCATCCTTTCCACCCCACCTTGTGCATCAACTCTATTGCAGATCTTTGTGTCATCTGCAAAGAGACATACTTTTCCTTCCAGTCCCTCTGCAATGATAACCATAAAGACATTGAAGAGGACCAGATCTAATACTGAACCCTCTCGGTACCCACTAGTAACCCCCTTTCTTCAGAGTGGACTCCATTTACTATTACTCTATGTGTCCTATTCTCCAGCCAATTCTTTACCCAGGCTGCCATCTTGGGACCCACTCCCAGACTGGCTAACTTGTATATTAATCTTTGTGGGACTGTGTCAAATGCCTTGCTAAAGTCTAGGTAGGCCATGTCCACAGCCTCCCTGATCTACTACTTTGGTCACCCAGTCAAAGAGATCTATCAGATTTGTCTGGCATGACCTTCCCGCTGTGAATTCATGCTGCCTTGGGTCCTGAGCCCCTCTGGCCTCTAGATACTCAACAATTCTTTCCTTCAGAAGTGATCCCATCATTTTCCCTACCACTGAGGTTAAACTAACAGGTCTGTAGTTTTCTGCTTCTGCCTTGCTCCTACTTTTGTGAAGGGAAATCACATCTGCCCTTCTCCAGTCCTCGGGTACCACCCCATCCTCCCATGATTTGTTAAAGAGGGTAGTCAGTGGTGTCACTAGTTCTACCCTTAGTTCTTTTAGAATTCTGGGATGAATCCCATCAGGCCCCATTGCTTTGTCCACCTTCAGTTTTAAGAGTTCTTTCAGAACCCTTTCTTCTGTAAATGGGCTGGTATCAACTTCTGTATCCAGAGTGTTTCTACTGTTTGTTTTAGGTACCTCCCCACTTCCTTTGTAAATACTGAGCAAAAATATTTGTTTAGTATCTCTGCCTTTCTGATCACCCTCTGCCCACCCTCCTCCTCTTTATTAAGCCTCACTAGCCCTCCCTTGGTCTTCCTTCGCTCCCTGATGTACCTATGAAAGGTTTTATCCCCCTTCTTAACTGAGTTGGCTATCTTTTCCTTGGTTTGGGCCTTTGCTGTTCTGACTGCCTTCCCAGCTTCCTTTTGCTTTAACTGATACAGTTCCCTGTCCTGCTCTTTCTGTGATTCCTTGCACTTCCTGAATGCTTTCTTTTTCTCTTGAACCTTCACTGCCACTTCCTTTGAGAACCATAGTGGTTTCTTACATCGTTTCGTTTTGTTAATTTGCTTCACACAAAGGCTTGTTACCTCTGTGATGGCAGTTTTATTATTCCCCATTGTTCTTCCACCCCTCCTTCCTGCCCATTTGCTAGTGCATTCCTTAGGCACTCACCCATTTTGGCAAAGTCAGCCCTCCTAAAGTCCAGTACTTTTGCCTTTGTATGGCTTGACTCTAATGCTGTGTTTATTGTGAACCATACTGTTCGATGGTGCGCTGGTTCCCAGATGGCTACCCTTTACATCTGTGATCCTCTCTTCGCCATTTGAGAGAACCAGGTCTAAGATTGCTTCCTCGAGGTGTGCTCAATACTAGTTGTCTAAGGCATGCCTTGTAGGGCATCTAGAATAACCCACTTTTGAAGTGGCTGCTGCAACTGCACTCCAGTTAACATCTGGCATATTCAGATCACCCATCAGCAATATCTCCCTTTTCTGCCATTCTAAGTATTCTTTCTATCATTTCCTTGTCCATTTCTTCCCCTGAGAGGGGTCTGTATCTAACCTCTGTTGCGGATTGTGGTGCCATTGCTGGTCTCAAATTTACCCACAGTGCTTCTTCTCCTCCTGTTTTCCGTTTTGTTCTGTTGCTTTGATTCCTTCCCTTATGTAAAGAGCTACTCCTCCTCCTCTTTTACCCTCCCTGTCTCTCCTGTAGATAGAACTGGATGTTGAAATAGAGAGGAAAAAGAACGAGTTTGTCCCACCTGTTTAGGAGGTGGCTTACCCATAGCAGCAGAATCCGAGACTGTCACTTCCTTACTGTCAGAAAGAGGGAAGGTTCCCGAAGTAGACTCCTGCAGGAGGGCTAAAACAGGGTTCTGAGTGAGATTCAATTCCATCGGTATGCTAAAGGGGTCAGGAGAGCCCTGCGTATCTGGCATCCTCTGTTGTGCATCCAGGAAGTCCTCGGGACGGGGGGACCGAATAGGGGACGGATCGGAGACCCACTGTCCAAGTTTGGGTTCCTGAATCCACCCAGCACCACGTAACGCCGTTTCCACCGACCAGGTAGGCTCCGTGAGAGGGTTTTCATTCTGTGGAGGCAATTGTGAGGAAGATCGTATATCAGGAGGCAGCTCAGGGATCGTAGCTTGTGTAACAGTGCAAGTTTCTGTCGGCAACAGTGAAAGAGGCTGAGCCTCAGTAGTCGTGGTTAACAGTGTCGAACTCGCCGGCTTAGACTGTATAGCAGAAGGCATCTCAGGTAGTCCCTTGGTTCCGACAGTAGGAGCTGAGGAGCAACCTCCACCATTCGTAGCACTTCGTACCCTCATCAAATCCTTGTGTAATGTCAGTTTGGTTAGCGCTAAATGGCGTTCTGCCTCAGCCAAGCACTCTCCAATGTCGCGTTCCTGTATTTCAGTAGCATCGAGATCCACAAACATTTCATCCGCCAAAGAAACAGCAAGGGAGGTAGAACAATCCATTTTAGTGAGGTCTGGGAGAGATGCAGTCTTAGCAGTAGGTGAAGCCAGGAAGGTACTGTCAGACAAAACAGAATCCTGCACAACCTTAACATTTTCTGTCGTGGTCTCCAAACAGCCAGAGACAGGAGCTGAGACCAAGTCCCCTGTCTCTCCAGCCACCTCTGCAGCAGGCAAAGGAGGTTCGCCATCTTGGACAGAGTACTCCCCTCTGTCGAGTGAAATTCCCGGTGTCCTGACCAAATTCCCTAATTCACTAAAATACCACCAACAGCTTAATCTGGTTCAAGGTCAGTTGGCATTCATCTGTATCCCCCTCCCCAAGTCGTGCCTGAAAATAAGCAGGATTTGTCAGCACTTACGACAAAACTAACTAAATAAGTAACAATACGTGTTCTCCATCATGCAAAACACAAAGCTCCATACATTTTTACTTAATTGTAGCATGCACACAACACTGTCGACATGACATATCCCATAGAATAATTTAATACCTATGATGTCATACTAAAAAATGTGAGGCCATAGGGAGCAGCAGTGAAACCGTTCAGCACCTCCAACACAGTCCCCGCCCCCCCCCCTTATTTTCATGGGACAAATGAACTGTCTTTTTGTGCCATATAAAATACTCAGTTCCTCCATAATATCTCAAATTGTGCTCTACCCCAAGAAGTAGCTATTGTTCTCTCTAAGAAATAAACTTCATTCATGACAGCATGCCATTGCACCAGGGTCGGTGCCACAGGGCTATGCCAACTGTGAGTAATCACCTTTTTTGCTGTTGCCAGGTACAAGTATAACTGACTGTTCCAAGGAGGAGTTGTATTATCCTCTAATATGTATAAAAGAACCAGCTGCACTGAGAGGATTAAATCTACACTTATTAACTGAGCCAGGCTAGAGCCTACATCTTGCCAGAACTGGGCAATTCCAAAATACATGAACTGCATTCACCTGGTGCTCCCCACAATGCCTCCAACAGACACTATAACTGTTAGGTGAATATTTTATCAGTTTATCTGGAGTAAAAACCAGACTCTACATTTCCATATAAACTCCCTCCAGCATGGGGCCTGCGAGATTGTCATCGAGTGCTGAATTGGTGCCAGCCAGGTATCATAGGGGATATTTGTGTCAAGATCCTTATTCCATGCCCTAAGAATTGTTAATATTGATTCCTCCCAATGAACTCAAAGGGCCTTATAGGCTACTCCCACTAGGTGTGGGGATGATGCCTCCTTAATGCCACGAGTATAAGTTGCATAAAACAAGGAACAGGATTCAGAATTGCATTTCAATGAGGGGTTTTCTGCAATAAAATGGTTCTAACTTGCAAATATCTATAATGATCCTGATAAAGTAATTGATAAGCTGTTTGCAATGTGGCAAAAGACACTACCCCTTGCAAGTCTAAGAACTGGTACATGAAAGATAAGCCCTGGCGGTGCCATCTATGGAAGGTTAAATCCATCTACACTGGTAAAAATCTGAAATAAGCAATTTAAAGTAATAAAAGTTCTGTGCCAGGCCATGCTGGGCTCTCATCTCATACCAACTCTGTAGATTAAATCCAGTACTATAAGAGACATTTTTGAATCTAGGTGGGGTTGCAGTGGGGGCAAATATTATTGGGGCAATATCAAATAAATCATTTAATATAAATTCTATAAATTTCAAGGGGGCATCATAATTTTTGTTCAGGCATGTCAGCATTGTTTTACTGGTGACTGCTGTATGATAGTCTAATCAGTTTGGGAGGTTTAAACCCCCCCAAATTTGTCGGCAACTGCATGATTGACCACCGTATTCTGGGGCATCGCCCTCCCCAGACAAATCGAGAAAAGAGCCTGTTCCAGGTGGCAGTGTAGAACTGGGAAGGAGTTACTGGTAAAGTTTGTATGAAATATGTTAGGAAAAATGGTCATCTGTATTGCTTCTGTTCTTGGAATGAATGCCAAATATATGGCTCCCAATTTAAACATTTTTAACCCTCTCACTATTTGTGAGGACCAGGTCAAGGATGGCTTTGCCACTAGTTAGACCCTCCACAAGCTGCCTTAGATCTGCTCCCTGGAGGGCCATTAAGAGGTCCCTACTTTTCGCTGTTGCAGCTGTTTTTGTTGTCCAGTGAATATCAGGTAGGCTAAAATCCCCTACTATTATCACCTTGCCCCTTATCAGCTACTTTGTGACAATAGGACAGCTAAAGAAAAAATAAGGGACTTTGCAGCTGCTCTTGACTGCAGTAACATTCCAGACAAAAGGATAACAATGATGGGATGTTGGGATTACCAGCTAGACAGAGCCCTGTACCTGTGGTTCGTCCAGAACCACGTCCGTGGAATACCAGTCTCAGGACATAGAAACATAGAAACTGACAGAAGATAAGGACTGCTTGACACACATAGCCTGCCCATTTCCCCTTCTTACTGTAATACTGCAGACCTTACTTGATCTCCGGCATAGTCCTCCCTTCCCTAACCATTAAAGTTCCCTTTTGCCTATCCCATGCTTTCTTGAATCCCGTTACAGTTTTTGTCCCTACTACCTCTGCTGGGAGGCTGTTCCAGGTATCCAGTACTCTTTCTGTGAAGAAGTACTTCTTCATGTTCCCCCTGTGTCTTCTCCCCTCCAGTTTCTTTGCTTGTCCCTTTGTTCTTGAGCATCTTTTTTTCTGAAAAATGCTCCCCTCCTGTAACTTATTTATACTCATGAGGTATTTGAAAGTCTCTATCACACCCACTCTTTCCCTCCTTTCTTCCAGGGAGTACATGCTGAGGTCCTTTAGTCTCTCTTCATAGGGTCTCTGGTGCAGACCCTGCACCATTTTATTTGCCCTCCTCTGGACCGTCTCCACTTTGTGTCCTTCCGGAGATGTGTCCTCCAGAAGTGGATACAGTGCTCTAGATGAGGTCTCATCAATGATGTATACAGCGGTGTCACCATCTCCCTCTTTTTGCTGGTAATACCCCTCGTCCAACGTCCTCCCCGCATTCTGTGATCCCAGTTTGCACCTCCACCTGTGGTCACCCAATTAGCAGTATTGCAATGGAACTTGCAGCCCTCCTGTAGCTTATTTATACCCATGAGGTGTTTGAAAATCTCTATTACACCCCCTCTTTCCCTCCTTGCTTCCAGGGTGTGCATACTGAGGTCCTTTAGTCCCTCTTCATAGGGTCTCTGCTGTAGACCCTGTACCATTTTATTTGCCCTCCTCTGGACCATCTCTACTCTATGTCCTTCCGAAGATGTGTCCTCCAGAAGTGGACACAGTACTTTAGATGAGGTCTCACCAATGATTTATGCAGCAGTGTCACCACCTCCCTCTTTTTGCTGGTAATACCCCTCAGCCAATATCCTCCCTTCCCTTCATTCTACAATCCCAGTTTGCACCTCCACCTGTGGTCACCCAATTGGCGGTACTGCAGTGGGACCTACAGCCTGCCCTCCCTGGAAGAGGAGGAGAGCAGCCCGGCAGGTGCTCAATCCTCCTTCCCCGGCAGACCCTCCATCAAACTGGGCGCACTACCAAACCCGGATTGCTGGCATTGCAAGCAGTAGCTCTATCACTGCGCTGGCTGGCTGGCTAGTGCTCCATTCTGCAACCATCGCCTGATGTTCTGACATTTTTTGCCAGGACTCCTTGCATTGGTGCACAATGTCATATAGCATTTATCCCTGCCTCCTGTTTCCCTTTACCCTCTACAAGGCAGCCAACTGGCTTTCTCTTAAAGATAGGGTTGACAGCAAAATCCTGACTTTTCCTCTGCAAAATTCTCTGGGGTCATGTGCCTAATAGTATAGTTTCCTTATTTCAGAGGTCTGTAAGTGCAAGGACCACTAGGCTCTCCTCAGGTTACTCCTTTTCTATCATCGTTTGTCGCACTGCTCAAGGGCAACATACCCCTCTCTTACGGGATACCAAATTCTTCAGTAGTCTACCACAGTCCCTGGCTCAGTGTCCTTCAGTAATTCTTTTTAAAAACAACCTAAAGTGTTACCTATTCGATAAATATGTTTGTAAATGCTCTTGAGACTATGCTCTCACCCTTGTGTTATGTTACCTTTTATTTTGCTCTGTATACCTTGCTTTGCTTGGCTTGCTGTTTGAATGCCTCATATTCTTATGTTTTGTTACCCATTACTGTGTTTTGCACTGCTATGTTTGTTTGACAATGGACGCTTGTAAAAATGGGCATAGTTTGCTCACATGCCTCTCCAGCATAAAAAAAGAAAGTGAAATGTTTGATTCTGCTGTATTGGTCAGTCTGGAGAAACTGGCAATGAAGCCCCCTTCCCCTGTCTGTGTAACTTGCCACTCTGACTCCATCCCCTCACTAATTTAAGCTAGCTAATTGCTGTGTCCCTCTTTCTCCCAGTACCCTAATGCTCTCCTAACTGAGATGCAAGCCATCTCTTTTGAGCAGCTTCCAGTCCCACCAGGTTGGGCATCAGTCCCTGAAAGAACAGAATCCCTCCTCTCTGCACCAACCCTTTAGTTATACATTGAACTGCACACATGGAATTGTTCCCTCAGATTCAGGCATGGCCCTCAGAGAAGTCAACTACCTTTTTTCACCCTCAATTCCTCCCTCACCCCCTTCAAGAGCCAGATCTGCTACTTCAACTGATTCTAAGATACATGCAGTCTTCAATGTCTGTAAGATGGTGGTCGGCTGAGGTGCTGAGAGAAGGGTTATGTTGGTGGCCGTCTGGGATTCACTGGAACTGCAGTGGTGTTCGTGTGACGGAGGGGCCACTAGACCACCAGGATGTAGTCATGCCTCTTGGACAAGTGGGTGATCCAGGGTGGGGGAGACTGCTAGGCCATCAGGAAAGGGAGGGATGTGCAGTACACCTGGAGAGGATTAGCGCTAGGTGGGGCTGTGAACACATGCTAACAAGTCCATGACAGGCAAGCATAATGGGCTCATTAGCATGTTAAGGCTGAATATGGCCCACAGAAGCCCTAGTGCTATGCCGTTTGGGACTCACTATCTCCTTTTGGTCCCGTGAACCATATTGAGCCATGAGCTGTGTCAGCAGTGCTTAGTCACTACATGCTGGCATGACCCCATATTTATTTATTTATTGAACATATCAGAATTAAAACCTTTGAGTCAGAGACTCCTTTACAAAGGCTCCACGTCAGAGCAGTACAGACAGAAGACATTTCATGGTACAGGTGAACATTCAACAATTAGCAGGCATACAATGGTTATACAATGAGGTATTCAAAGTAGCACAAAGTTATTTATAAAAGATCAGAGCAACAGAGTCTTTGCAGGTCAAGAATAAATGCTAAAGACCCTTGTCAAGGGATTCAGCTAAGCAACTGGAGAGATCAGTTACAGTCACAGGCAGCTTCCTGTCAGATATAATTTCGAAGACAGGATTTGAAGGGGCCTAGCTTGGGCTATTCAGACAGCGTGGTCCGACTGGAGAATACCAGTTGTCTGTAAATTGCCCTGAGCTGGCCGTGCCTTAACTGCAGCATGGCTCTCCTGTCTGCACAGCCCAAACAGCCAGCTCTGAATATGGGGCCCTGAGTGCACAATGACTGGAGATCATAATAACCCAAGTGAGTGTTACACAAAAAGTGGAACAGGGCGAAACTGCAACCACTGGCAGAAGGACTAAAATAAACATCTGCAATTGGCAAGGACTACTTTATAAGGTGCCCTAACCTCATGAAGGTGCTTGAGGGAAATATTAATGAGCAGGGCTACTGAAACTTGGAACCCACTTTTTTTTTTTTGTTTAAATGGGCTGGCAGTATAGCCTAGATGGTAGAGTAGTGAGCTGTGAAGGAGCTTGGTACATCCAGCAGAGCTGGGTTTGATTCCCACAGCCCCCCCTTGCGTTCTGTGTGACTGAGCAAGTCACTTAACCACTCCAGTGCTCCTGGGTCGCCCCCGAAAACAGGCACTTGTGCCTAGTGGGCCTTACCTGGTTGCCAAAAAGAATAAAATACATACGAACATATGAACATACAAAATTGCCAGCAGATAAAGGCCCTGTGGTCTGTCAAGTCTGCTTGATTATGCAGCTAACAGCCCTTATACTGCAGCTGCCCCTCCCTCCCCACTCCCGTGACCCTCCCCCTTGCCCTGTCCCATCCCCCTTTGAAGCAGCCAACCATTCTACAGGCTACCAGTTCCGCAGGCAATGCGTTCTACCCAGACACCATCCTGTCTGTAAAAAAGTGCCTTCTCATTTCCCTACTGAACCTTCCCCCCTCCAATCTCAGATCATGGCCTCAAGTGACCCTCCCCCCACCCAGCTTGAAAAGTCCCTCTGTGCCTGTCTTGTTTATTCCTTTCACATACTTGAAGGTTTCAATCATATCTCTCCCATCTCTCCTCTCCTCTCCTCCAGGGAATACATGTTCATTTCCCTCAGTCTGATCTCATAGGGAATGTCCCCTAATCCCTGTATCATCTTTGTTGCCCTGCGCTGTACCCCCTCCAGTAACCTAATGTCCTTTTTCAGGTATGGGTGCCAGTACTGCACACAATACTCCAGGTGTGGCCTGACCAGTGAGCTATACAGCAGCAGGATCATCTTACCCCCTCTTGAAGGATATACCCCTGGCAATACAACCCAGCATCCTATTGGCCTTTGCAGCTGCCTTCCTACATTGTGCTGAGTTATTCATTGAGCTCATTATGATCACCTCCAAGAACCTTCTCTTCCTCTGTCGTGGCTTACTGAACTGCCCCAACTGGTAGCCTCTCCTTGCTTTTTTTTTTTTTTCTGAAATAACAATTTATTGAGGAGTATTTTCAAGAGAAATACACATGAAAGTAGACATTTTAACAATGCAATTCCACATTCATTAAGTGCCATTCTAACCATCAGTGTCTATGAAAAAAAGGTAAGGAGATATAAGTCCGACACTTGAGAGAAGAGACAGGGAAACAGTAATCAGTAGTAGAGAAGGATTAATAGAGCATAAAATAAAAACGGAGAAAAGATAGTTGAAGTGAGTATCTAAAGAATGGAGTAAAAGAGGGAAAAACAGCACATTACAAAAAGTGGGAGAGTACCGTCTAAGATATAAAGACCACATTAAAGAAGAAGAAGACAAGAGAAAGGCGAATGAGAAAGTTAAAGAGAACAAGCAAACAGACAACAGAATAGACAATAGCTCAATTAATACAGAAGCCCAGTTGTGCCCCTCGGCTTGTCACCGGAGCACATTCATTACCACTAATTACTACCACATAGCAGATCCGCCTGCTCATATTATTACAGCATAAGAACAATATCAAATAAACAGTTAACATAGTAAATATGAAAAATCAACTGCTATAGCCCGAGGTAGAAGAATACATCCGTTCGAGGCACCGGGCCCCTACTTAAGCATACTTAGCGAGCAAGTTCATTACTGGCCTCCCTTCTTGTAAGGCCATGAAATGTAGAAAAGGTAGCCATCTCGTTTTGAACTTATCTACAGACAGCCTTAATTTGGCCGTCAGGTACTCCATGTCTATTATCATGGTACAGATACCATACCATGTTGTGAGAGTAGGCTTATCCGGAGTGAGCCATGAGAGAGTAATAGCTTTAAGAGCTGTTGCCACCAGGATTCCAAACAGGAGCTGAGAAGATCTAGAGACCAACTGGGGGGGGGGTGGCAATCCTAGTAACCAGTGCTGCGGAGAACTCCGTAATGTTAGTTCAAAAATATTATTAAATTTATCTATTATTTCCCTTCCAAAACTCTTGTATAACATTACACTCCCACAATATATGTAAATAGGTGCCAACCAACCGACAGTGTCACCAACAAAGATCGGAACAGTGCGATCCAAAATGTTTTGTCGTCACAGGAACTCTAAAAAATCTAATGGCTATCTTCCAGCGGAATTCCCGCCAGAAAAGAGAGGATGTCATAATGTGAATAGACCTCCAAATAGAGTTCCAATCAGCATCTGGCAAACCGTCCCCATCTCCCATGCCATTTATCTTTGACCAATAGCAAAGAAGTCTCCTTGACCAAATTCATCCCTGTGACCAGCCTTGAGTATTTTCTTTCATAGTCCGACTGTCTAATAAGGTGAGAAAGGTCTGTAGTACTGGGTTGCACTCGGGTACTGTGCCCACTTCAATTTGTTGTTCATTTATGTGGGCATAGTGCCTAATTTGGAGATAACGAAAAAAATCCTTATTTTGGAGATTGAATTCCGCTTTTAGTTGCTGAAATGATTTAAATGATTTCTGATTGAAAAGCTGACCTAGATTAACTAGCCCCATTCTCGCCCATCGATGGAAGCCCATGTCCCACCTAAGTGGGACAAAATCCAAACAGCTCTGAATGGTTGTGTATGGATTAAGCTTTAAACTAATGCCTAGTTTTAGGTTCATGTCTTTCCACACCTGTGAAATCAGTCTTGTAAAAGGGTTTCTGAAATCCAACTGACCCAGCCTAGGTACATCTAGAAAAATAAGATCTGTGATATTTCCCAAAGGGGAGTCTGCCATCTCAATCTGAACCCACCTAGGTGGGGTGTCACGGGTCATAGTCACTAGGGGTAATAATTGTGATGCCCAAAAATATTTCTGGCTATCCGGGATACCAAAACCACCCCTCTCCCTTGGGGTTACCATTATCTTCCACTTCACTCGGGACTTCCGCCCTGACCATAATAATTTGGAGAGAGAGTAGACCTTACATCTCTCCAGAAATTCCTGGGGGGCTTCAGTGGGACAGCTCCCAGTACAAACAACAGTCGGGGAAGAATGTTTATGCGAATGGACTCTCCCCTACCAGAAATGGAAAGAGGAAGTTCCCTCCACCTATTACAATCCTCCCTGATATCCTCCAAAATCTTTAAATGACTCTCCTTGCTTTTTTGTGCCAAAATGTAGCACCCTGCACTTCTTGGCATTGAACTCCAGTTGCCAAGTGCCTGGCCAGGTCTCCAGTTCTGACAGATCATCTTGCAGTCCCTACCACCCGCCTAAGTCATCTACTACTGCTCCCATCTTGGTGTCGTCTGCAACCAAACTGATCTTGCTCTTGATGCCTAACAAGATGTCTGCTTTGACTATCCCAAATAACACCAGCACCAACACAAAGCCCTGTGGTACCCCGCTTGTCACCGCCCTTGGAGATGAGAATTTCCCACCCACCACCACCCTTTGCTGTCTCCCATGCAGCCAGTTCACTATCCATCCTACCATCTTCGCCCCTGCCCCTGTGCCTTCCAGCTTACTTCCTAGTCTCCCATGTGGCACCGAATCAAATGCCTTACTGAAGTCCAGATACAGGACATCTACTGTATGGCCCATGTCTAGTTGCCTAGTTACCCAGTCATAGTAATCCACCAGGCTGCTCTGACAGGACCTGCCTAAGACAAACCCATGCTGTTTATCGTCCTGCAGTCCGTTAGTCTCTAGAAGGGAAACCAGCCTCTCCTTCAGAATTGTCTCCATCAGTTTACCCACGATGGATGTGAGGCTTACCGGTTTGTAGTTCCCTGGTTCATCCTTGGGTCCGCTTATGGAGGGACACCACGTGAGCCATCCTCCAGTCTTGGAGTACACTCGCTGAGTCCAGGGAGGCATTGAACAGGTCTGTCAAGGGCTCCACCAGAACTTCAGCCAGCTCCTTCATCACCCTGGGGTGTATGCTATCTGGCCCTGGCACCTTGTCCAGTACCCTCAAGCTCTCTAGTACTCTGCCCACTGTGATTTCCCCATTAGTCACCTCCCCCCACCAAGAGGAACCTTCCCCTGGGGAGGGAGGTGGATAGGCAGCCACGAGCAAGAGGCTTTGTTGACAGCACGGCGGGCTGGGCATGATACGGGGGGGGGCAGGTAGGCTGCAGGTTAAGTGGTAGAAGATGGGAGAGGGCAGATGAACCAAGAGGGATAGAGCAGGGGAGGGGCGAGGGAGTGACAGGGGTGGGAGCCAGAGCTAGTGAAGAAGGAAACAGATGAACAGCCCTGGGTCAACTCGAAGGCAGCATGTGGAACTAGAATATGGGCTTCCAGAGTAAGAGGAGTCATGCTGTCAGAAAGCAGGCAGACGCGGTGCTAGAGGTAAGGTAGTGCCTAGGGCCAGTTTTAAAGTGGGAGAGGTTAGCGATATTATGAGTAAACTCAGGGATCTTGTTAAGCCATAGGGGGCTCTGTAGGAGAAGGCGCATTGTCTAGATACCCTTTTACTATTTCCCCCATCCTCTTGAAGGTGGTCCTTCTGAAGTCTAACACCCTTGTACCTGTTTCCACTCCCTCCCTGCCCATATTTATCATAAACCACATTGAGTGTTGGTTACTTCCTGCCAGCGGTTCCTCCCCCCCAGCTCCCTCATGAATTCCCCATTATCCAGCACTAGGTCCAGGGTGTTCACTAACCTGATTGGCTCACTGACCATTTGCAATAGGAAGTTGTCCTGGAAGGCATTCAGAAATACCTGCTCCCTTATGTTAGCGGTGGCTAGGGTACCCCAATCCACTCCCGGCAGGTTGAAGTTGCTCGCAATCACCGTGCTACTCTTCTCACAGGTCCTTCTGATCTATCCCACTAGTTGCTGCCTAACTCCTCTGTCTGAAAGGGTTGTGTGTACACCACTCCCATACTGAGAGTCCTATTTTTGGAATCCTGGAGCTGCATCCATAATGCCTCCATATTACCCTCCTTCCCCTTCCCCCTCCTCCCAGACACACTTCAGTCCTTCTCTCACATACAGTGCCACCCCCCCTTTCCCTTTTACCCTATCACTGTGAAATATCCTGTAGCCTGGTACAGCCAGGTCCCAGTCATGGTAAGGGGTGGCCAGTGTTTCGGTGATGGCCGCCATGTCCACCTCCCATCTGCCATGAGTGCCTGTAACTCTGCCGTTTTGTTCCCCAGGCTAATAGCGTTCAAAGTTACCACCCTCCACCCCTTATCCTTTCCCCCTCTCCCTGTCTTCCCACTGTTACTAGCATCCCCTCTTGAACTCTCCCCTAGTCCCTTGCTGCTGGTATGGGGGTAAGCTCATTTGGCTTCCCTTCCTGTGGATCCTGCATAACTCAATGTCAGTGTCAGTGGCTCAGTAGGTAGCACACTCGCCTCTGAGGCCGGGAGATCAGAGGGCTGTGGGTTCAGTTCCCACATCTGGCACTTGGGTTAATATCCCAGTACTGACACTGTAGTGCAGCATGAGGGGTGCTGCACTTGAGGTGCCGCCTTTCTCGATGAGACGTTAAACCGAGGTCCCATCTACCTGGATTGGTGGTAATTCAGGTGGATGTTAAAGATCCCATGGCACTTATCGAAATGAGTAGGGAATTTCCCCGGTGTCCTGGCCAAATTTCCATCATTCACTAAAAATACCACCAACAGCTTAATCTAGTTCAAGATCAGTTGGCATTCATCTGTATCCCCCTCCCCCGGGTCGTGCCTGAAAATAGGCAGGATTTGTCTAGTGCACTTACCCGGTCAACAAAAACTAAAATAAAAAAAAACAAACTCCTGCCCACTTGCCACCACCTACTCCTGGTTTAAATTCCCTTTGTTTGCTATGTATCCCCCCAGTCTCTGTTTCAAGCCCTCTTTCCTTCCTCACTTAAGTGTAGCCTATCCTTAGTGTAGAGATCCCTGTCCCCCCAGGTCCTTCCCCACTCCTCCACCAGCCCATACTCCTTTGGACAGGCACCAGTTTCTTAGCCACTTGTTAAATTTCTCTATCCTCAGTTTCCTTACAGTGCTCACCTTGGGTACTGGAAGTACTTCCAAGAAAGCTACTAATCTTCCTACCTCCTCACAAATCAGCCCCAGCTCCTCAGACCTCCTCTGAACTACATCTACCGTATAACCTGCCAGGTCATTTGTTCACAAATGCAGAACTATATGAGGTTTCTCCCTACCCAAGTTTAACCATTTTTCACGAAAAATCTGCAATTTTTTTCAGTTTATTGAGTTTTTGAGTAAAACTGCTTTAAATTTAAAAATGTTCAAGAAAACTAAAAAATTCAGATATTAGGTATGCAGACTTGGGTTCTACCAAATAAAGAACCCTACAAGGCATTGCAGGAGGCAGGACTTTGTCTGGTGGGCATGACTGGAGGACACCTGGATGGGCAGGTAGGCTAAGTAGGTGCTGCCCACTAGGGGCGTAGGGGAGGAGGTATGTGTTCCCAGGGGGAAAGGGGGTTGTAGCCACGGGGGAGGAGTAAACCCATAAGAGGGGCTGCACAGGAGGGACCCCTCCTCATTCTCCTCACCTCAGGTTGGAACCCACTCGAACCTCACCCATGTAAAAGCAGGGGGATCTTGGGGGGGGGTGGTATAGGAACTTGCTGTCCACTAGGTAGATCGCTTATGGGGTCGAGAAAACATTTTCCATGTTTTTCCCACTGGGTTTTCTGGTTTTACGCCTTCTCTAGTAAGAGGGGGGTGAGATGGCAGCAGATCAGGCTAGGATAGTGTGTCACAGTCATGAGAAGATGTAAGTGGCAGCTTGGTACTCTTGGAAGGCCGTACAGAGGGGGTAACGGGATCATGAGTCTTAACCAGCCAGATCTCCCTGAGGCCGACAGGATGGCGAGGCTAGATGGCTGGAGTTATCTCCCTTCAAAGGGGGAGCAGCTGGAATGGCAGCCTTCTCGGGCATCTGCCCACAGCATGGTGGGTCCTCTGACAGGAAAGGATTAGGCCACAGCCAGTCAAGAGAGCCATCCTTCATGCCCTGGAGGTGGTGCCCTTGTGGGGTTGTGTGACTGGTGGTAAGGTGCCCCCACTCCAGTGAGAGGGGAGGGCCGACCACTAATAAAATTTATCAGATCTGGCCGGCCCAGTGGCGCTGGAGGTTGAGGCGCTGGTTGCTACACTTTGCACCACGCCGGCGACCCAGGTTTGGGAATGAGCCTGGGTCAGTGGGGGTCGTCGGGGGAGAGGATTAAACGTCTGGAGGACTGCTCTCCTCTCTCAGGGGGAGGGTTCCATGTTGTCCCGCTCGCTGATTGCCCGCTGGTGGTGACTGGAGGGCAATACGGGTCGGAAGGCGCACTCCAACGTAATTACGTCAGTGGGGGAGAAAGCAGGAGGAAAAAGGGCCTGGCAGGGCTCCATGATGGTCCGCTGCACTGAGGGCCGACCCCGACTTCTGAATTGGGCCTCTGGGGAGGGGGCACCACCGTCCTGGCCCCGCCATGGGGGGGCAAGCCGTGGAGGAAAGTACCAGGATCGGCAAGTGCAGTGCGGTGGGATCTGAGAGCGAGTTCCTTCCTTGAAGGATCAAAGCCCCTGCCAGGGCTCAAGGAGGATAAACATCTGCATATATAAAACATATATATCAGATCTAATTGATTGATACTACCTACCAAGGCTACCTAGCTGCACACATCAGGCTGATTTTTATGTAACTATTGATAATGGATTAATTAATACATGGCTGGGGCCATTTTCTCTAAAGCTTCTTCTTGTCTCAGTCTGTTCTGGTGAACAAAGGGATGTGCCCTATAAGACAAACAATAGTGTGATGCGAGAAGGAGTTCTATGTGACTCTGCTTTCATCTGTTTCCCTTCTCTGGTTGGTTTCAGATTCCCCCTTTTTGGTTTCAAAATCCTCCGGCCATGCATACATACACTTAAGCAAACATCTATGATGAAGCAGACTGTCAGGAGACATTTTGCTGCCACAACTGGAACAATAGGTGGGAGTAAAGGTGCAAACTGCCCCATTCTTCTTAATGGAGCATTAACTAGGATGCTTAATTTTGAGTGGTAGGGTAAGAGTTTCTTTGTCTGCATGCTGCCAGCCCAAATGAGTTTTGGTTCACACTGCTGAGGGTTTTGAATGGTTCTGCTGATTATAAATTGAATGTTCCTCTGTGGGAGTCAGTGACTGACCTCTCTTGATAATCTACCACCCACGTTTTTCCATGCAGTGACAGCAAAAAACAAACAAAAAAGACGTGCACAATACAGTATTCCTGAAAACAAGATAATAAAACAGGAGAAATACATTTGAACAGTTACAGTGCCTTCAAATAAACAAAAAACATAACAGCCAGAATAACACAAGGGCACCAGGTGTTCCAGACTGTTGTACGATGCAGTAAAAGTGAGGGGTAAGATTTGCTGCTTTCAGTGTGTGGTTTCAGACAATTCTGTGCCTACAGTGTAATAAAAAAAAAATCCATTATTTATTTATTGTACAAAATAAACTTTTTTTTTTTCACTAGAAAAAGGAAGCCCCCTCGCTCATGAACTTCCATACCAGGTTTAAGGCGTACCTACTTGAGGCAAACACTTGCCTGTGTCATGGCACCTGACTGTCCCTCCCCCCCCCAGACATATGCCAATCACCTTACCTGTAAGAGTCGTGACAAACCTTTATGGATAGTTTGCATATACTGTTATGAATCAATGTCAAAACTGTAACAATTGAACCTGTATGTCAGCTAATACCTGTTTACTATTTGTATCACCGTGTATGTCATGTAATGCTGTGTAATGTCTCTCTGGGTCACCCCTGAAAAAGGGACCTTCGGTGCCCAGTGGGCCTACCCGGTCATCAAAATTCAATAATTAAATAAATAAATAGAATGTGGTTATCTGCTTAATTTATCTTGCATCAAAGTATGCTACGAACATACGAAATTTGCCAGCAGATAAAGGCCTAGAGGTCTATCAAGTCTGCTCAAATGTGCAGCTAGCACCCCTTATTCTGCAGCTGCCCCTCCCTTCCACCCTTCCCCTTCATTAACCCTCCCCCTTGTCCTGTCCCATCCTCGTTTGAAGCAGTCCACTGTTCTACTGCATACCACTTCAGCAGGTAACGTATTCCACCCAGCCACCACCCTCTCTGTAAAAAAGTGTCTCCTCATCTCCCTCCTGAACCTTCCTCGCTCCAGTCTCATATCATGCCCCTGGTGGCCCTCCCCTCCCTTACTTTGAACAGCCCCTCTGTACCCGTCTTGTTTATTCCTTTCATGTATTTAAAGGTTTCAATCATGTCACCCCTGTCTCCTCTCCTCCAGTGAGTACATGTTCAACTCCTTCAACCTTCTCTCGTATGATAAGTCCCCCAGCCCCTTGATCATCTTTGTCGCTCTGCGCTGCACCCCTTCCAGTAACTTAATGTCCCTCTTCAGATACGGATGCCAGTACTGCACGCAGTACTCCAGGTATGGTCTAACTAATGACCTATACAGTGGCAGAATCACCTCCTCCCTCCTCGAGGATATACCCCTTGCAATACAACCCAGCATTTTGTTGGCCTTTGCAGCTGCCTTCCTACATTGTGCCGAGTTGTTCATTGACCCTGTAATGAGCACACCCAGATCCTTCTCCTCCTCTGTCTGGGCTAGCTGCACTCCCCCTAGCTGGTAACTCCTCCTTGGGTTCTTCATCCCAAAATTCAGCACCTTGCACTTTTTGGCATTAAAGCCCAGTTGCCAGGTGTCTGACCAGGTTTCAAGCTTTGCCAGATCATCCTGCAACCCCTGCCATCCCCCTAGGTCATCCACCACCGCCTACCTTGGTATCATCAGCAAACAGACTGATCTTGCTCTTGATGTCCCATGATATGTCTGCAATGAATATCCCAAACAACACTGGTCCCAACACTGAGCCCTGTGGAACACCGCTCGTCACTGCCCTTGGGTGTGAGAGCTCCCCACCCACCACCACCCTCTGTTGCCTTCCCTGCAGCCAGTTTCCTACCCATCTCATACTCATACTCATACTCATACTGGTAACAGAATATGCATTGTAAGTAAATGTTAAGCAGGCTTTATTATTTGACATGTGGAAACTGACAAATATTTTGTCTCAGAAGTCATTCAATGTACAGTGACTGAATTACTAAATAAAATCTAGTTAGTACTTCATGAGGTAGATGTTTTTAGATTTTACAAGATATGCTACATTTTTTTTCTCAAACATCCCCCCTCCCCTATCAGTCACAGCCTTGAACCTCCTTCCACCACCAATCCAATGCCATGTTCCCACCATGGACCTGCTGAGGACCCCACAGCCCACCCACATCTCACTGCTGTGCTGCCCCTTCCCCTCTTCCCGGCATTTCATCTACCACTCCGGCATTACTTCCTCACCATCTATCTAGTCATACAGAGCGGAGGTCAAAACGTGGGGCACTTCCTGGATGGCAGCAGTTGGAGCCCGATGGTGAGCGTGGCGAAGAGGCAGGAGCTTCATCTGCCCAGTCCTGCACCACATTCCTCATGACCTCACCAACCCTCCAGGAGTGTGCTTACCTCATCAGGTGTTTGCATGCCTGATGCAACTGACTGCAGTGCTCATTCCAATGTCCCTATCTTAAAATTTTCCCCTGCACCGCCACCTGTGGTCACCCAGGTGGTGGTAGAGCAGTGGACCTCCATGTCCCCCTCCCTTGAGGAGGAGAGCATCTGTTGGGCTGTCCATCCCCCGCCCCCCAAACCGGCTCTCTGACATGCTACATATTGATGATTTTTTTTTTGAAAATCAGCTTTATTAATGCATACAGATAATCATGTACAAAACACGGCACCTTCTTATCTCAGTACCAACAAAGTGCAGAGCAAGCAAATATACAGTGTAATGATTCAATTACTCCATTACCTTCACCCCTAGGGTGAGGCCCCCTTTCTTGACATCCAAGTTATACACAGTTTCCTTATAGCTCTGCAGCCTGTCAGCACTGCTGGAGAAATAAAGAGTCAATAGCACATACAAATAATCATAGCCTAATTAGCAGAACAGTCTACTTATCCATGAATAAAAAGGGACTTTTTACTGAAACAAACACAAGGTGCCACAATTACAAGGTAACGAGAACAGAACTTGTCCCCTGTAAAACAGGCCTTACCAACCTGGCCCCCAGTTGAGCTACCCTCAGACCCCCCCCCACCGCCTCTGCCACGAACCTCTCCTAACAAGTTAAGTATGCCACCCGATCCTCCATTCATGCTTCTCTGTAAATGCTACTCATTGCCCCAGCCTAACGTAAGTTGAAAGTCACAAAATAAGTTATGTCCCGCGACACCCGCCCATCCTGTGTGTGTCATCTCTCACTCCAGCCCCCAACTATGTTGGCACCGAGGTTAGTAACCCCATCTGCTCCATCTCTCAATATGCTTCTCTGAATTAAATCTTAATTGAGCTGTGATAGATTCCATCAGAACTACCTCCCTCATCCTACGGATCCATTCACCCACAGTTGGGGGCCTGTCTGAGAGCCAATTTCCTGTGATGCATTTTAAAGCAACAGCTACAAGAATTAGGGTCACATTTCAGGTATCTCCCTTCAGGTGTGTTATCGTAGGAATACCCAAAATCCACTCCTCCCCCGATGATGGGATATCTACCTGTTATATGAGTTACTGCAGTATGGATTTCCTTCCAGAATTGGTGTATCATTGGGCACTCCCATAATATGTGCCAGTGAGTTTCCAGCTGCCCGCAGCCCCTCCAGCATGCCCCAGTGGCCCTAGCCACATAATGCCTTGTAACTGTGGGAACTCTAAAGAACCTGACCATAACTTTGCAAAAAAACTCTCGCCAATTCGGGGAAGACGAGACCTTTCAACCCCATTTTAGTCTGTGGAACCAGTTTGACTCTAAAATCTGTATATTGGCTTCCTTTTCCCCAGCGCTCCGATATGATCCAAGAGGGTCAGATAGTGGTTGAGAGAGGAGTTTATAAAGGGAGGAAATATATCAGTCTGATCCTGCGATAGTCACAGAACCATATAGAAAATCCTCCCATCTAGAATAGGGATGCAATAATCGGAGAAGATGGTCCTCCGAATTTATGAAATGCCTTATTTGCATAAAGTGAAAACATTCAGCATCTGTCCAGTGGAACTTGTCCTTGGCCCTTTGGAAAGAGATACAGCTCCGGCCCCCTAGGATCTGGGTGAATCTAGTGATCCCCTGGGATGCCCATGCTGCATAACGAGTCTAGCAGAGGTGGCATAAATGTCAGTTCAAATCATATAATTGACAAGGGGCCCAACCAGGGTGGTGTAGTTAAAGTTTTATGGATCTTCTGAAGAATGTTTAAGCCATGTGTCACCCACCTGTTTCGTATACTATGTTTGTATTCTGGTGTGCAGGCCACCAGTACTAGTGCAAATAGCGGTCTATCACCCAGGGCCACCTCTTCTAACCTGTACCACTGCAATGTTATTCTCTGTTTAGCCCAAGTCATAAGGCTAGCACCTTGAGCCGCTAAATAATGTAATAGCAATTTAGGTAAAGACAGGCCATCGGCCTCCTTAGGAAGGTGTAGTGTCTGTTTGGAAATTCTAGGTCGTTTGTTGTTCCATATAAAGCGGAAGATTTCCTTATCCATCTTGCTCCAGAATGCCCTATGCAACTGAATTGGAAGGCACTGGAACAAAAATAATAAACAGGGCAAAATATTCATCTTGATTACCTCTATGCGGCCTACCAATGCGAACATACAACATTTGCCAGCAGATAAAGGCCTAGAGGTCTATCAAGTCTGCTTGAATGTGCAGCTAGCACCCCTTATTCTATACCCCAATGACAGGGGAAGGAGGTGCTATCTCACCAATTCCTGCTTGACCACCCTCCACAGCCCTTCATAATTAGCTGAGAAGAATCTGGTAAGGTCCACTGGCACTTGGATGCCAAGATATCGAATCTGGTTTCGGGGGGCCCATTGAAACATAAAAGAATGCTTAAAAGTGTCTGATGGGGCACCACTTACTATCAAAGTCTCTGATTTGGAAAAGTTAATCTTATACCCTGAAATCACACTAAACTTATGTGGAAGTTCCATAAGAGGAGGAAGAGATGTCTTAGGGGAGGACAAGTAAAAAAATGGAATCATCTGCGTATAATGAGATTTTTTGTTCCAGTCCCCCCACTGTTATACCCCTGATCACCAACGTTTGGCGCTCTCTAGCCGCCAGAGGTTCTATGCAAATGGCAAATAAAAGTGGGGAGAAGGGGCAACCCTGCCTAGTTCCTCTGGAGATATCAAAAGGGACCGAGCTAATACCATTAACTCTCACCGAGGCCTTGGGATGGGAGCATAATTGAGTGAGAATACCTAAAAATTTAGAGCCAAAATTCATTCTCTCCATGGACATTTCTAGAAACTGCCAATTAACCCTATCAAATACTTTTTTTGTGTCCATGGAGATGGCTAGTTGGAATTCCTGGCTGGCAGATTGGGATGAAAGAATGTTTAATAATCTGTGGATATTATCAGGCAGATATCTTTTAGAAATAAACCCTGTTTGGTCTTCATGAATGATTTGGGAAACCTCCCTCTGTAAGCGCGTAGCTAGGAGGCTGGTAAATATTTTTAAGTCAACATTAAGTAAGGATATGGGTCTATAAGATCCACATTTTAAAGGGGCTTTGCCCTCCTTATGCAGTGTGGATATAAGAGCTGTATCCCAAGACTGCAGTAGCACTCCTCCCTCCCCAGCTACCTCCCTGCACACCCACCAAAAGGATTGGGAGCAAGAGATCTTGAAACTCCTTATAAAATTCTGAAGAAAAACTATCCAACCCCCAGTGATTTATTATTCTTAAGGGCTTGGACTTGCTCTGTGAGTTCAATCAGTTGAATTTCGGCCTTATGATTGTTCCTCACCATTGAGGAAAGCGACCGAAGAACCGTCTGGTGTAGAAAGTCCCCTGTCAGCCAGTTATATCTGGGACATGTTCCTGAGTATATAACTTTTTATAGTAGTTTGCAAAAACTTTCGTAATCTTCTCAGGTCTACAATGTACTATACCGTCCCCCACAGGTTTCTCAATTTTAAGAACTGGCCTACTAGCTAGTTAGCTGGGAATGCAGATTAGCTGCTAGCAGTTTCCCAGCACGGTTTCAACCCTCATAATATTGCTGCCTGACTTGCCGGTAGGCGCCCTCTAGTTTCTGTGTTAAAATCCTATCTAACTTCTGCCTGTTCTCCTCCAGTTGTTTTTTAGTCTCAGGGTTCAGTGTGATTTTGTACTGGAAATCTAAGTATGCAATTGTGTTTTGAAGTTGTTCTGTTTCTTGTGATTGTTTTTTCTTCTTCCATGCAGCAAATCTAATAATAGTGCCCCTTATAACGGCCTTGAGTGCGTCCCATCTGACAGCCTGGATAGTTTGCCCCACAAGATTATGGTCTAAAAATTCCCTGATTGACTCCCTGATATATTTTTTAAAGTCAGGATTATTGAGCAAACAAGCATTGAAGAGCCAGTGTGAATTCCGCAGTGCTGGGGTCCAGGCCAATACCAGCTCCACCGGGGCATGGTCAGATATAGTACAAGGAACAATTTGGCTTTGTTGTATGGTATAACCCCATTCTTCAGAAACAAAAAGAATATCAATCCTCGAATAGCAACCATGCTTATCAGAATAATGGGAGAAGTTTCTAGTCTGGCCATTCACCCAGTGCCACGCATCCACCAAGCCCCAGGTTCGAGTCAACTTGTTCAAAGTTGATCCCACTAAGCCCAGCCTCAATTTCTGTGCCCCCCCTTTCCTGTTTAAAGTGGTTGAAGTCACTGTATTAAAGTCACCGCCCAAGATAAGGAGGTTATCTTCCACCTGCACCAGCTTTGCAAGAGTGGATTTGAAAAAGAGGGAAGCCTCCCTATCATCATTCGGTGCATAGATGTTGATAAAACTGTAGGAAACCTCCCCCAAATCTGCATTTACCTGGACAAACCTTCCCTCTGGATCCATCCAGACCTCCCACACCTGGAGAGGACATGTCTTATGTACAAGAATGGCAACCCCACGCCTATGGGGATGTTCCAAGTAAGAGGAGGAGTACACCATTCCCACCCATCTGCGAGCCAGTTTATGTTCCACCTCCGTGAGGTGGGTCTCTTCTAGAAAGGCCAGTTGAGTGTTCAATTTGGCCAATTCCCGTAAAATTCTTGATCTTTTGGCCGGGTGATTAATACCTCACACATTGTATGAGACTATGTTAAACCCCTCCTTGCATCGAGTTCCGGACAGAGCACAAAGTAAAAAATAGTGTCAGCAGTAGGCCCCTGAGGGGAGAAGGCAGCCCGAGTCAAATAACTTAACTGAAATGAATCATTAAAACACCCAACACTAACAATAACAATTCTACATTGTACAAGCAGTAAGCTCTCAACCGGGGAACCTATTTCTGCAACTTGTATTACTAAAGATTGCTTCCAAGGTGCCACGTAAGCCCCACCACATACTAGTTTCTTTGTGAAGGTGGAAAGTGCTGGGTTAAACCCAACACCCAGCTGCTCCATCCATAAAAATGGAGGACATGTGCAACTACAGTGGAGTCTCCAGACCCAATGTAGACATCCCTTCCCCTGGCACTGCATCCTGATCAAGCGAAAGAGAAAATCTCTCCTTTGATAAAATTAAGGGGGGGGGGAGTATTGCCCATCCCCCACACACCCCTCACTCACAGGGTTTGGCCTTTCCCTTTCAATGGTTAGTTGAGTCATATGTGGTATATGGAGTTCAAACCCATATCAAGCAAGCTCAGCACATTTAAAGCGGTTTTGAAAGGCCCTCCTGGAGCCTAAGCTGCCCTCCATCTCTTCCTATGTTAGTGTCCAGCATAATTCAAGTTGCCAGGCTCGGGTCATTGACAGTGTCTTCAGAATGGGTTTGGGATTTAGCTCGATTTTGCAGCCGGGACAAGGCACTAGGGCTGTGGGGTTTACTCGTGTCATTCAATTTTGCTTTCCTTCCAACGCTACTTCTCATCGTCAACCACTGTCGCTTCTCAATTTCTTTCAAGTGTCCTGGTTTAATCAGATCATCTAAAGCAATGTCCCAGTTGGCCAAGTATTTCATTGTGTTTGGGGGAGAGTCAAAGATCTTAGTACCCACATCCAAGGTCAACAGCAAATGTGCAGGAAAGTCTACTCGGGCTCGCAGTCCTTTGACCCGCAAAGCTTTGATGACTGGGAACCAGGCCTTACGATGCTGCATGGTGGAAGGGGCGTAATCCGGTTCAAAGAATAATCTGACATTGCCAAAGACAATTTCCTTCTTAGTCCAAACTTTCCTCAGGACCATCTCTCTGGTCCTGTAATCGAGAAAGGCAATAATAAGAGAGCGGGGTCTTGCCTTGTGATCCTTCGGGGGAGCTGAAAGCACGCGATGTGTGCGGATGATGTGTAGCGGTACGTCTTTGTTCAGATCTAGCAGCTCCTTGATTAGCCCCTCTACATACTCGGGAACATTACTTGTCTCCGTGCGTTCTAGGAGACCATGTATTTGCAAGTTCACCCTGCGGGATCTGTACTCAAGGTCCTCTAGTTTGTTCATCAGGAGTTGCGAATGATCATGGAGTTGCAAGATAACCCCGTTATGAAGATCGATCGTTTCTGCATAAGTCGTAAAATGTTCTTTCACCTGTTGGAGTTTCTTCCCCTGCTGCCTTGATGTCAGCTTTAATTGAATCTAATGTGTTGCTAAGTCTGCGTAGCTCCCAGCAAAGCTGCCAGGACGTAATAGTAAAATCCTCCCCCTCTTCCTCCGAATCACTCTCCCAGCCCACCTCTACTTCTTCTGCAGGCTTTGCAGCCTCCTGGTTAATGGCCAGTGCTCTGGGGGGCCAACTGAAGTTTTTGCTGTCGCATTCCACCTCCATGAGCCGCTCGTGGTTTATTTCTTGTTGCCATACTTTAGCACTTAATAAACTACCGAGACTCGCACTTACTTACGGGAGAAAGATAAAGTTTAAGGATATTAAGCCAGAGGGTTAGGCAGAGCTCGTCTCTGAAGCGTCTACATTAGGCGGTGACGTCACCGGAAGTCTCATTGATGAATTTTTTTATTTATTGATTTTATTTTGTTTTGTTGACCAGAAGGAGGGGGATACAGATGAATGCCAGCTGACCTTGAAACAGATTAAGTTGTTGGTGGTTTTTTAGTGAATGGGGGGAGAATTTGACCAGGGCACCGGGGAAATTCCTCTACTCTTTTCAAGACGTGCCATTGGATCTTTAACATCCACCTGAACTACCACCAGAGCAGGCAGATGGGATCTCAGTTTAACGTCTCATCCAAAAGATGGCACTTCAGGAGTGCAGCACCTCCTTCATGCTGCACTGCAGTGTGAGTATTTGGATATTAACCCTGGTGCCTGGTGTGGTGATAGAACCCACTTTGCCATTCTGTTCAAGAACACAAACCTTCATGTAGAAGCATATACTGTACAAATGGCAAAATATTTATCTAACAATGTATCCTGATCAGTAGACACTGTAAGAAAAAGTAAAAGATCCCCTTCGAGGTAATCTCTTGCAGCAGGTCATAACACATGGGAACCTTTTGCTGGAGGCAACTGTTTCCAGAAGACTTATCAGCAGTCGTACCTGGGATCACCCCCTCATGCACCACCTGACCAGGTCTGTGCACTATAAAAGAAAGGGTGGTCCCGATACTCCTCAGTTCTTTTTCCGTGACCTGTGCACATCTCTCCTGGAGACCAGCTTCAGTCAACGACAACCTCACCTTATATTCTACTAACTTTTATCATCTCCGCCATCTTTGAAAGAATTAGGATCAACGACGAAGACGATACTTCGAATAATCGTAAGTATAATTTCAACTTCAGCCCTCTCGTCGACAATGGTTTCAGCCCTCTCATTGACGATGGCTTCAGACCTCTCGTTGATGATGACTTCAGCCCTCTGGTTGATAATGGTTTCAGCCCTCTGGTTGCTGATGGTTTCAGCCCTCTCCTTGATGATTACTTCTGCCCTCTCATTGACGATGGCTTCTGCCCTCTCGTTGACGATAGCTTCTGCCCTCTCACTGATGATGGCTTCAGCCCCCTCATTGACAATGACTTCAGCCCTCTCACTGATGATGGCTTCATCCCTCTCATTAATGATGACTTCAGCACTCTCATCAATGATGAGTCCCACCCTCTCGTTAACAATGGCTTCCGCCCTCTCTTTGATGATGGCTCCCACCCTCTTGTCGACGGTGGCTCCTGCCCTCTCATAACCGATGGCCTTTGTCTTCTCATTGCCAGTAGCTTCTGCCCTCTCGTTGATAAGGGCTTCAGCCCTCTAGTTGATGATGGTTTTAGCCCTCTCGTTGACGATGGCTTCTGCGCTGTTGTTGTTGACGGCTTCAGCCCCCTCGTTGACAGTTGGCAGATGATACCCAGCTGTATTTGTCCTTTAATCCTGGACAGGAAGATGCAGTCTCTATGCTTAACAGCTGTCTGTCCGAGATTAAGGATTGGATGAGTGCCAGCTGGCTGAGGTTAAACCCAGATAAGACTGAGGTGTTGGCGGTGGACCCAGGTCACCTTGAGGCGGGTTGTAGGGCTGGGCTTCCCTCGGGCATATGGCTCGATGGTGCCCAGCTCTCAACCTCAGACTGGGTGCGTAACCTGGGCGTTGTTATTATTGACGATGGTTTGACCCTAAAATTGCAGGTGTCATCTGTTGTCAAATCCTCTTTTTACCATCTTAGGAATATCGCCCGGGTGAAACACCTAGTTCCTCCAGATGACCTTCCTACATTGGTCCATGCCTTTGTGACCTCTCGCCTTGATTACTGCAATGCCCTGTACCTAGGGCTACAGGGGTTGATATCGCGCTTGCAGCTGGTGCAGAATGCAGCAGCCAGGCTCTTGACTGGGACATCCAGAAACAGTCACATTATGCCTGTGCTGGCGCGGACTGCACTGGCTGCCAATTCAGTGGCGGATCACCTTCAAGGTCGGGTTACTGGCCTATAAAGCCCTACATGAACAGGGACCGCAGTACCTACAAGATCTCCTTACTCCCTACTGTTCCTCTCGTTCACTTCGATCCACCGACAAGGGATTGCTAGAGATTCCCAGGGTTCGCTTAAAAACATCTGGGGCATGTGCATTTTCTTACGCGGCCCCCACCCTGTGGAATTCTCTACCTCGTCGGATACGAAGCTGCCTGACCGTCAGAGTTTTAAGTCTGAGTTAAAACATATCTATTTTTGAAGGCGTGGAGTGATTCCTACTGTGATTTTTATTGTGATTTTATTGTTATTATTATTGTTATTATTATATTCTGTAATTAAATGTCAGTTCATCTGTACAGCGCTTTGGTTTTTGAAAAGCGCTTAAAAATAAATTTTACTTACTTTACTTACTTACTTACAGTGGCTTCAGCTCCCTCGGTAACTGTGGCTTTCACTCTCTCATTGACGGTGGCTTTCTGCCCTCTCATCAGCGATGGCATCAGCCCTCTCGTTGCTGATGGTTCAGTCCTTTCGTTGACGACGGCCTCGTCCCTCGTTAAAGCCGATATCAGCCCAGGCGATGGCTTTGATCCTCTTGTGGGCAAGGGCTTTGGGCCTCTCGGCGGGGATGACTTTAGCCCCTGGTCACTGTGGGTCTCGGCTCTTAGGTGGATGATGCACTTGGAACTCTTGTTACTGATGATTTCTCGTTTCAGATGTCTTCACTATGCTCGTCAATGATGACATTGGCCCTCTCATCAACGAGGGCCCTTTAATGGGAGATCTGTGACCCCTTTGTCACTTATGGCCTCAGCCATCATGGACCCCTGGCCCACAGTTGCCAAAGGCTTTGGTCCTGTATACTCTGAGGGCCTAGGCCCTGGTGCCATCAGCTTTGGACCTTGATTTTGGCCTCATCATTACCTCGGGGCATGAGTTATATGCAGCCTGACTGGTGGCTTCTGCAAAGGGGCGTCCTATATAATTCAAATAACCCCGGACGTCATTTGGTCTTTAACCAGAACTCTGCCCTAATACTGGGTCTGCAGTTATTTTTTCCAGTGCTTCGGTGTCACCAGTGTCCTCCTCGAAAACCGAGGGACTCCTCTTTGAACAGTGATGACTCCTCTAGCATCAGCTCTTCGCCAAGCCAATTGAGTCTTCTTCCCCACCTGTTTAAATCTCTCCATTATTCCGATGGAGTCTGACTGTGCCCCTTCGGGGCTGCGGGTTTATGCCAGTATGGCACAGGTGAACATGCCTATTCTTGTTCCTGGTGGCCCCTATTTGTGGTGCCCCTTTCTGGTCTCATCCCAGTCTCCTCCTAATATATCTCCAGGATGACTGGTGCCTCTCTGGCCTCCAGGGCTCCATCTCTAGTTGTTGGGTTGGTGACCCCCTTTCCTCATTCAGGAATAGGAACTGAATGATTAAAATGTAGCTCCAGATAGGGGCCATAGCCCCCCTTCCTCGGCCTTTTCCTTCTCCTTTATGGAGTAGGACGCCACTACCGGTTCTACCCTCTAGGGCCCAGGTATAGGTGCTGCTCGCCCTTAGGCGCTAATTGGCTTATTACTTGGAGACTTCCCTACAGTGGTCATCCCGCCTCTTGTAGATGTTTAAGTAGCTGCTATACTTTCAGCTTGGAACTCTGCAGGCTATGGATTACATGGCCTCTATTATGTGAACCTGTCTCCCATTACTTTTTTGGTTGCATATGTTGGGCTTTGCTCCTGCCTCTCAGCATTTTCTTCTTGATGCTGCTTTTACAGGTCTTTCCATGAGCCCCAATGCCTCTGGTTGCATCTTACTTTGGTGCATTTTGCATAGTCTTTACATCAGGAGAACTCTTTAACAAGTCACTTTCAGAGCCCCGCTGATACATTGCGAGGGCCTCCCTAACACTGGTTCACTGTCTCTATTAGCCTCCCTCACCTTTGATTCCAAGGTCAGCAGGTGTTGTTCCACCGGTTCCCCATCTGGGACCAACCACAGCATGAAGGTGCCCTCAAAATCCATGGTTCCATTCTCTGTCCTGATGTCTGGGGTTCGTGTTTTTCTACTTAAACATGCCCGTCATACCTGTGCACCCCCCTCATCAAAGTTGGGGATTTACTTTCCTTCTTTCCTGACAATAATCACAGTAGACCATCATCCCATACTACAAAACCATGCAACCGGATCACGCTTCTATGGTTCATGCCACTATCACTCCGGGGAGATGGGCTTTGCCCTCTGGAAATGAAACTCCCATTTGGGCTAGACTCTGTCCCCGGAGTCTTCCAATAATGCCTGGCCGTGATCTCTGTGACTCTTTGCAAAGTGGGCATCTATGTATTTTCCATACCCAGATGTTCTGCTTTTCATAAGCACCATCTGATGTTCTCCTTGCATGAACACCTGCCAGTACTCTAAGTATTGTTCGAGTATCTGGGCATAACAGTACCTTAATGGCATATGCTCAGTTGTAAACACTTTCCTTCCAGTAAATCAGAGGGCACGCCTGGTCTGCCTGGCTTCCCAGGTATCTCAGCCAGGCTTTGCCTGCTGATTTTTTGGAGATACTAGGCTGCGGCCATCCCAATCATTAACATATCCCCAATAATACATGAGACTTTGTTCACAGGAACTCTGAAAACACTGTGACTTCAGAGATCTACCTAGACATGGATACCAGGGTCTTATCACCCGCTATCTCAATTCTCCATTGGTGGATGTACATGACCACCCTTACGGTGCATACCCTGAATCCAGGATGAGAGTGTTCCTTTCAGAGGTCTACAAATTCACCAAGGTGTTTGGCAGCCGGTGATGCCACTCTGCCCATCTACAAGAGCCATTTTCCATGTTCTCTAAACTTTCAGGAGCCTCCTATGGAGTCACGTATCATGATTCAATCAGATATTTCCCCGATGTCTGTTACCTGTCATACTGATAACAATACATGCTGTTACCCCTATGTGGTAAAACCTTGTATATAGGGTTCTGGGCCTTGCATAATGGAATATGCCCCGTAGAGGTATACATCCCAGGCAGCAGGACTACGATGATGGTTACCCTCTGCCACTTCAAGACAAAGAAGCACGAATGGGAAATTCCCCAGGATGCAGTCGAAGACATCTCCATCTGCTGGGATCATCCCAACAGGGATCTGTTCACCTCTCCACTCTATATACTGCTGCCTCACTACTGCTCACTGCAGCCAGCCCCAGACACTATCTGGCTGGCCATTCTCTCTCTTTTCTGGAAGCACCTCTGTGGCCAGGACTGTTGTGGTTCCCACTGTTATGACTGAGGGTTCAGGTACTGATGCCTGTCCACCTCTGTGCCCACCCTCCTCCCTTTTGCTCCAGAAACAATCCAATTTTGCACTTCCTGCTCCTCCACGCTTGGTTCTAGAGGGCTTACCCCTCTCTGGGTTCCACAGTAACCTTTATTATGGCAGGCGTCTTTTATATCAAACTGGTTATCTTATACCATACCCCTTTATTCGCAGGCATGGTAATATGTCTCTATCTCAGTAAAAGGGATTGTGTTGGACCCTGTTTTCTTGTCCTCCTCTGTAAATACTGGATTATGTACTCTCCCTTTCGGTGTTTGGGGTTCCCTTTGTCAGTGAACCTCTGCCTTTCCTTCCCTGATGGGAGGAAAGTCTCTGACTCAAAGAGAGATATTGAGAATGTTCTTGAGGGCTGTTTCTTTACCCCTACTTCCCGGTAGGACTCCTCTTACCTCTGGGGATCTCCATTAAGTCCTAGAAAGATGGACGATTAGTCCCTTTCGGGCCCGCAGCTCCATATATGGCCAGCGCTTCCTATTTTGGCATACTTTACTTTTCATTGCAGTCAAGTCAGCTAGAAGCATTGCTGTGATATAGGCTCTGGGCATAAAGCGCCCTATCTGAACCCACCTTTCTATCCTAAGGTGGTATCAGAATTTCCTGTGAATCAATAATCATTCAGCTACCAGTCTCTTCTGTGGGACATTCATCTCCTGAGGCTGCTCTTTTTCACTTCTCGGTTGTTCACAGACCCTTACGTTTTTTAACAAATGAGGCTACAGCGCAAAACAGAGCAAAATTTTGTTTAATTTACCCCAGACAGTGGAGGAAACAACCTGTTTTGGTGCAGTGTCTGTCCACCTGTGTTGGTTTCTTTGTTATGGCACGAAACATAACATATATACTGCCACTCGGCTGTGGTCAAGACTCACTCCACACGAGCACTGGCTACCGCCACAGCAGGTTTACAGGGGTATCACCCGCTGTACTAAGGGATATGGCTTCAGCTTCCAGGATCCATCCCTTTCTTATACATTACCATTTATGGGTTTGGTTTTCTACATGAGGACTGCCTTTGGACATACAGTCCTCCACGGTCTTCTTTCACAAAGACAGACTTTCCTGCCATCCTGATTTACACATGACTGCTAACAGTTTGTAAGATCTTTAGAGCAATATTCCCAGCTCTATGACAGAGGTTCTCTGCCCTCATTCCGAAGGCCCCAAACTCATCCATAGCATCTTCAACCTCCTGACCCTGCTGGACCAGCATGTTATCATCAATCTGCAGCTGTGGAAACTGTCTACGCCTCAACATATCTTTATATTTCTGCATATATTTGCATGTTATATTTTGTATTGTTCTCCTTTTAACTATTGTTCCCCTCTTGATTCATGCTTGTACCTCCTGCATTTATCTGTATTTGTGCATTGCCTTGGAATGTCTCTATTCCCTGGGTCATCCCTGAAAAAGGGACATGACTGTCTCAGTGGACCCACCCGATTATCAAAATTCAAATAAATAAAATAAATAACTGCTTGGAAATCATCCCATGTGTTATACCCTGCTGCAAGAGATTACCTCAAAGAAGATAGTACAGCTTAGTAAGAAGAACTTACTGTAACAGTAGATCTTCGAGAGTATCTCTTGAAGCAGGTCTAGTTGCCCTTCCCTCCATCCCCCTTGTCCTGTCTACACTATAGGATGGAGCTTGTCTCTATTTTCCAACTCCTGTATATCTATATATACATACTGTATACATTTTCATATCTGTATATTTATTTTGGTTATATCCAAAAACATGATTTTATTAATTCCTCCTTGGTGACTTCATGGTCAGGTCACTAATGAGGATGAAGAACTGAGAAGTATTGGGACTGCCCTCTCTTTTATAGTGCACAGCCCTGGTCAGGTGGTGCATGAGGGGGCAGTCCCAGGTACGACTGCTAAGTCTTCCGGAAACAAGTGCCCCCGGCAGAAGGTTCCCATGTGTTATGACCTGCTGCAAATATACTCTCGAAGATCTACTGTTACGGTAAGTTCTTATGCAACTGTACTATTTATTGGGGAGCACTGAGATTGTATAGTGAATCCCCGCAATTTCAGTGTAATTTTTGCTAAAAAATCTCAGCATTTTGATCAGTGACTCTGCTAATGACTTGGCTAACAGACCCTAGTGAAGAATATCTTTAGGAAGCTAGGAGGAAGCTCAAGCTGACAGTGACCTCAGTACCCTTCTCTGAGGTCCTGCCGGTTTGGACTAGGGAAGAGGGGAGGCTTCTGATCGCACACTTCATTTCTAACTGAAGGTGGGTGTGGGGAAGAGGGCTTTGGGTATGTGGGAGACTGGTAGTGTTCCTGAAGGGATAACAGAGCATACTGACAGGATGGCCTCCTTCCCTCAGAGGAGAGGACCAGGATGCTGAGGTCAAAGTCTAAACAGCACTTAAATGCATTTTTAAATGGGGGGGGGGTATAGTTCATTTGCTGATAGGTGCAACTACTCAAATAGGGGAGACTGGGATGGCTAGTAGATGAGGGACAACCGAGAGAAAACAGAGTGGAGACAAAGGGGTAACAGAACAAGCTGCAGTGCAGAAGTTATGGGGAATCCCAGGGAGTGGGTGATGGGAGAGGGGCCAAGGATGGCAACAGGGGGACTGATGGAGACAAGGAGTTGGGGGGGTGACATGGAGGATTATGTGTACTAATGGCAGCAGACTGGGGAACAAAAGCAATGACCTGCAGGCAGTGGTGACAGAAGTACGCTTGGATCTGGTGTCAATTACAGAGACATGGGCCATGCAGTACCATGATGACTGACCATTTCAGGGTTTACAGTGTTTAGTAGGGTTAGGGAGTGGGGAAAGGGGTGGCACTAGACATATGAGAGGTATAAAAGCCATGGCGGTCAGGAATATTAGGGAGGAAAAGTCTGTAAAGAAATAGTGGATTCAGGTGGTCACAAATGGGACAGGATATCAAAATAGGAGTGGCATTATGGCAAGAATTTGCTTGGAAGGTGAGAACTCAATTTTTTTTTTACACCCCAGCCATACAGCGGATATGGATGCAATGGGCCTCCCAGGCTTGCTGGAGAAACTGTTCGGAAACTAAGGCTTATCAAACACACATATTTTGCTCTTGTCCAGATCTGTCTAGTAATTCTGGGAGCAAGTAACTGTAACTCTGACAGACTTGTTCTGGATAGACTTCCCACTTAACTTTCAACTGGCCATCTCTTCCCCCCGGTCGCAGTGAGACGCAAAGATGGCCTCTTCTTATGACATGTGTTACTGGTTGCTACACACAAGGCCATAACTAGACATTAGTTACAGGCACAGCCACCCAACACACAAGCACTGGCAGGAGATTGAGGGGAGATACATTGCATGGAAGAACTAACCTACTGGGTAAACGAGTGGATGCCGTATTTCACAGGAAGCTGGGCATGTTGTATTCTGTACTAGTGTGGGCGCAGCCGGGATGATACCCACTATAATATACTTACAGAACTGCCCTGAGGGGTTGCATAATGCCTCAACCCAGGAATAAATATTATAACCACAACTACTGTCTGTCCTTTTCTAAACTGAATATATGGAACCATATGCTGAAATGTACTGTGTACTCATTGACTACAAAGTATCTTAAGTGATGTTGTTTGTATCGGAGTTATTCAATAAACTTGAATTAAAAAATAGGAGTGGTATATAGACCACCATTACAAACTAGGTAACTGACAGAACTAGGGGATGAAATTAAAACAGTACCAGAGCAGGGGAAGGGGCTGCTAATAGGTGATTTCAACATATCATATGTGAACTGGAGGATCCCAGTGGGAGGAATCAACTGCTGGCAGGGGAGGGGGGTGGATGGTTCAGGAAGCATTTCTGACCTAAAAGTTTGAGACGTCTATGGGAGGGGGGGGAGGCAGTCCTTGACTTGGTCCTCTTGAACAGGGTAGTATCAGGAAGATCACAGTGCAATACCCTTTGGGAACCAGTGACTATCAATCCATATGGTTTACTATCACACCGGAAACTGAGAGGAAGAAATCACAGACAACACCCCCGATGCATCTGGAAACGAGCTGTTAACAGCTCAGTATGTCTTTCCTGGTAAAACGTTTGAGCTACATAAATAAATAAAAAGAGGACATGCTGATAGATGTCCTGGAGGTGAACAGCATGGATTTCCAGGATGTCCGACAGCATGAGTTCATGGGGGGGGGGGTCACATGAACCTGACTCTAATTGGGTGATGAAGGTGGTAGATGGGGCGGGCAGGCAGTGCAGTAAAACCTTCAGCTCTGTCTCACATGAATGGCTGGTTACGAAGCCGGAGGCCTGGGGTGGTGAATAAAATCACAAGATGAATAAAACTGGTTAAGTGAATGCTTCCAGGAAAAAAAACAGGTAGGCACATCCCAAAGAGTTGCCCTGCATCACAAATTATTTGACGGTGAAGCAACCACAAAACCACCTTAGATGACTCTCTACTCCCCAAAAATAAAGCAATGTGAGCAGTGGCTTTAATAGGCAGTCAATTAAGATGCTCCAAGCAGAGGTTGTAAGAGGCAGGAAATCGGGTGGGTTGCCTTTTGGCTTGGCAGCTCTGCAGACAGACGACCAGTAGAGCAGCGCAGCCCTTAAATTTGGGGGGGGGGGGACAGAGGAATAGTTTCACACTGGGATAAAATAGTTTTTTGCAGATTATTTTAAATCTTTTATACGAAAGAATGCATGCCGACACATGGTAGAGAAAATTCAGGCATATTTTCAGAAGCTGCACATGCCTTTCTTTACCCAAATAGAGGCATATGCCTTAGATACCCCAGTAATGGAAACAGAGTTAAAAGAAGTAGTAACAGACCTAAAGAATGGGAAGTCTCTTAGTATTTAAGAAAGGGTGGTAAATGCCTGGAACAGCCTGCCAGAAGAGGTGGTAGGGGTGAAGATGGTGGGGAGCTTCCAGCATGCATAGGATAAGTACATGGCTATTATAGGTAGGGGAGGAAGGAGGGACACCTGTGATGATGTAGGGTGCAGGGTGTACTGTTAGGCAGAAAAAATAGACCAGATTGTGTGGACCTACTGCTTCTTTCCTTCTGACACTTTTTATGTTTCTAAGTTCCTAGGGCTGGACGTCCTGACTGCTGAATTTCGCAAGATGTTTAGGGAGAACCTGAGACCAAAACTACTTACATAGTATGGAGTGGTCACCCAGAACCTAGTGCAAGGCCCAGATTTTGATGGTGTTAAAACCTGACAAGGACCCACCATGTGCAAATCCTATCGCCTGATCACATTACTCCCTGTGGACCATTAAATGTTCACTTCCATCCTGGTCTGACACCCACAACAGAAGGTGGGTAACCTAGTCAGTTTGAATCAGACAGGATTTATTAAGGGTTGGAGCTACGTTATAACATCTGGTACCTCTTTAATATCCTATCATCACAACCGACAAGCTCTCAGTTCCAAATCGCCATCTCCATGGACACAGAAAAAGTGTTTGACTGAGTGGACTGGGCTTTTCTAGGAAACATTCAAAGAAATGTGTTTGGGCCCTGCTTCAGAGCCCATATATACTCTTTATATGATGGTCCAGAAGCAGTGGTATAAGTGAATGAGGTGGTAGACACTAGAAACAGCCTGCCAGAAGAGGTGGTGAGGGCAAAGACAGCTTCAAGCATACGTAGGATAAGCACATGGGTATTCAGATAGGGTAGGAGGGAGGGACACCTGTGATGAAGCAGGGTCCAGGGTGTACTGTTTGGCATGGAAAATAGAGCAGATTGTGTGGACCCACTGTACCTTTTCTTCTGACACTTTCTATGTTTCTAAGTCCCTAGGGCTGGATGTTCTGACTGCTGAATTTCACAAGAAGTTTAGGGAGGACCTGAGACCAGAGCTGCTTAGATAGTATGGAGTAGTGCTGGATGGGGAGGAGGCACCCAGAACCTGGTGCAGGCCCCAGATTTCAGAGATTTTAAAACCTGACATGGATCCACCATGTGCTAATCCTGTCGCCTGAACACATTACTCCCTGTGGACCGTTAAATGTTCACCTCCATCCTGGCCTGACACCCACAACAGAAGGTGGGTAACCTAGTCAGTTTGAATCAGACAGGATTTATTAAGGGGTGGGACCTACATTATAACTTCTGATGCCTCCTTAATATCCTATTGTCATAACCGATGAGCTCACAGTTCCAAATTGTCATCTTCATTATCACAGAGAAAGCGTTTGACTGAGTGGACTGGGCTTTTCTACAAAACACTCAAAGTGATGTGTTTGGGTCCTGCTTCAGAGCCTGTATATACTGCCACTGATGGTCCAGAAACAGTGGTAGAAATGAATGGGGTGACATTTTTTTGATTCCCCCTGCAGAGATGGACTTGGCAAGGATGCCCTGCCCCCTTCCCCCTATTCACTGTCTGCACAGATTTGTTGGTGATTGCAGTATGCAAAAACCAGAGCATAAAGGGGGTGAGAGTGTGCATGTGTGTGTGTGTGTGGTGGTGGTGGTGGTGGGAACAAAAGCTTGGCTTCCATGCAGATGACTTGATGTTTTTTTCTGCGGGAACCCATCACCTCTACTCCATTCCATCTGTCCTGCATAGCACCCATCCCCCCCCACTTCCTCCCCTGCCTGGTGACCCCACTGTGCACTTACCCCAATGTTCCCTCTTTATCCCCCCTGCCTTCCTGCTTTCTCTTCACAATTACTAATCCCCCAATTTTGATCCTGCCCCCAGTTTCCCTCACCTTATCCCCACACTTTAAAACCCCTTCCCTTATCCCTCTCTCCCCCCACATCACCCAGCCCTGACCTATCACCTGCATACGGTAACCCTGGGCAGATTCCTATCCAATCCCACCCCTCTGAATACTCAATCCACTTATTCTGTCACCCCTTTGTCTCTGCCCCCACCCTCCCCTGCTCTCATCTATTCTGTCCTCCCCCTCCTTTGGTCACCACCGTTTCTGACCCTCCATAACTCTACCTGCATGCTCTAAAGCTCAGCTACCACTATAAATTGCTTGTCCACCTTCGGTATGCTCTTAATACTGTTGCAATAAAGTTGACCTCTCCTACCTGCTGTATTTTAACTGTACTTGCTTGAATCTGTATCTGTATGTACCATAATGTACTTGCCTACTGTATATACCTCTATCTGTTTTGTAATGTTTATGTACCTTGTGTATTGCCTTATGACGTGGAACCTTTGTAAACGAGCTTATAGCTCAAAGGTGTTATCCGAGATTCCAATAAATAAAGAAATAAATTCCTGTGTAACGAATTAGACACATTTGGCTCCATATCAGTGTATAAAATAAATTATAATAAACTAGAAGCAATATTGATCACAGTCTTGCCCACCTCCGACACATTATTTAAGATGATCTTTCTGTTCAGATGGGCCCCTCAAACATAATCTGTATCTGGTGGTCTAAATAAAACCTAGACTGTCAAACTCTGTTCCATCTCCACCACCAGCCCGTATTAGAAGAAATTAGGTAACCTGACCACCTGGTCACTGCTTCCTTTCTTACTGGGAGGATGGATTTTAGCCCTAAAAATGAATGCCCTACCCCTGCCTCCTGTTATACTTCCTGGCCCTATCCACAGCCATCCCTACAATGTTTTGGCTTAAGCTTAAAAATGAATGCTAAAATTTCTATGGCAGAGTCAACGCATCCAGGTAGGCCTTAACACTGTTACCCTTCACAGGGAGCAGGGGGATGAACCTTCCAAACTTCAAATAGATACATAGATGCTGTACATAGAAAACGACAGCAGGAGACTGAGGGTCAATCGAGTCTACCCATGAGAATCACCTAGTGGCTCA
This sequence comes from Neoceratodus forsteri, assembly GCA_016271365.2. NCBI lineage: Eukaryota > Metazoa > Chordata > Ceratodontiformes > Ceratodontidae > Neoceratodus > Neoceratodus forsteri. The sequence goes on from JADMNL010000031.1 coordinate 125,006,983, forward strand.
TATTGCCCGAATGATAACTATGGCCAAACAGAAATTATTTTATTTTATTTATTTGAGAAAATTGGAATTACAGCCCTTTGAGTCGTAGACACGTTTCCAAAGGCTCCACGTCAGATAAATAGTAACAATAATAAACAATCAGAATACAAGAGTGTGCAAGCAGGTAAAGAGAACAGTGAGCTTCAGGTGATGATGTGAGGCCTATACAAGCAGTAGCTAAGCAGTGGAAAATGACACAGTTGGTGAAAAGGCATATTGTAGGAAAGAAAAAAAGAAAAAGAAATGAACAGCGTTCAAGCCTATACAATTGGTAGCAAACAGGCAGCCTCGGGCCACAACCCTCCCAACCATGCATTAATCCAGCATTAGATGCCACCTTCGTTGTGGCTTAATGCTTACTTGACGTATGTAATTAATGAAAAGAGGCATCAACACATAGAGGAAATCTATCTCTCTAATTAGACTGTGGTTGGTATCAACTATAAAACAGAGTGATACCCCCGGCCCTCTTTACACATGCCCTTTTATAAAATGGGTGGGCCCTCTCCTGCTGCATTTAACTAATCCCTGGATAAAGTGGTCCCTTACAGTGCTTCCTCAGATCCACTGACAGACAGTGACCCCCAGATGATGTGTGCCTCTTCGTGGATATTATAGGAAACCCTGATTTTGTTCCAGGGAGGGTAGATCCGGGGTGCCGTTGCTGGGATCACATGGCTCTCACTATATTTAGACCATTCTGCAGTAGTGGAGTCTGTGTGTCCTTTGCTGATTTGTGGCAAAACTTCAGCCTCTGGCATGGAGATCATTATCATTTCCCTACAGGTCAGATTTCACGTGACGGGAGCCTGCCTGCCAGTTCAGTGGTAGTGCTACTGCTCACTGCTCTGCTGACCCTGCTTCCGGAATGAGCCAAGGCCATTGGAGGACTGGTGGAGGGGAGGAATATCGAGCGACAGCACCATGGATTACGTGGGTCTGCAGCAAAAATGAAAGTAGAGAAAAAAAATGTGTGAATAGAGTGGACCAAGCAGTTCTTATATGTCGTCAGATTCTTTGTTTCTATGAACGTCCCATAGGATACTTTCCTCCTCTGTAATGGGAGGGTGTCACATCCTGGTGCCATAGGCGTAGGAACTGGGGGGGGGGGTGAGAGGGGCGGCAGCCCCCCCACTTTTTATTTTTGTATGCCAAAAATTAGTTTAGAAAAAGTGCCCTTTGTACCCCCTTAAGTGCCCTTTGGATCCTTCGCCTCCTCAGCTTTTACTATCTTCCGGCATCCTTGCCTGGTGCATTAGCAACATCTAGGTGATGACAGGTGGTGGTGGTGGTGCAGGGTATACGCAATTGTGAAATGGAACCATTGGAGCATGCCTACAGGTTGACTGCGACAGGCCTTGCTGGCAGCTAATCCTGACCAGATTTGTTTGGCAAAACCTTCCTCTCATAAACCCGTTTTCTGGGGTCCTGTAGCCCACTTCCCTCTAGGAAGTCCACCAGTTCCTCCCTAAGTAAAGATTCTATGATTTTCCCCCACTGCAGACGTTAAATTGACTGGACTGTAGTTCCCTGGGTCATCCTTCCTTCCACTCTTGTGTAGAGGGACTACGTCTGCTGTCCACCCTAGGTACCACCCTCATAGCCAGCAAGCAGTTTAATATGTCTGCAGGTGGCCCTGTTATCACTTGGTAACTTAGTAACATAGTAGTTGGTGGCAGATAAGGACCGCTAGGCTCACCTAGTCTGCCCGTATTACCTGCCTGCATCAGTGGCCGCTGACCCTACTTGGTCATTGGCTGTCGCCTCTCTTCCCCACATCTAGGGTTCCCATATGTCTATCCCATGCATGCTTGAATCCCCCCACTGCGTTAGTACTTACCATTTCCTGGGGTAGCCTATTCCAAACATCTACCACCCTTTCTGTGAAGAAAACGTCCTCACATTTCTTCTTATCCTGCCCCTCCGATCTTATGTCATGCCCCTCGTCCTTGTACAACTCTTGTACTGAAAGATGTATTAATTATTTATTTGAAAATGTTTAGCCAGGAAAGGCATATTGAGCTACAGTAGCTTGTTTCCAGATGCGTCCAGGGTGAAGAAGGGAAGACATTGCAAGCAATATCCATATACATAAATACAAAAATAGGACAATCATAAAAGGGGGGAGGGAACATTGGTTAACCAGGAGTAGCACACTAAGCCGAAGCTTGTTTCCAGATGTGACCTGGGAGCACAAGGAAGTTAAGTGACTTGCTCAGGATCACACAGTATGCACCTAGGCAGCTGTGGGATTCAAACCCAGGTCTCTAGATCTGCAGCTCAGAGCCTTAACCCATTGTGCTATACTGCCTCCTGTGATACAACTTAAAAGAGAAGCTACAGAAGTAATAAAACAAAACACGGCAAAACAAGTCAACAACATGCAACTGAAATAATAAGGCTATTGCCAAGCATATTTTATGGGAACAGGCTAGTAGTATAGACAATAATTTTACAGGAATTACCCTTTGGGCTAGAGAAAGCAAGAGCAGAAACATTTAAGGTAAGAGAAAGTAATAAGAGAAAAGAGGAGAAAAAGTTAAAGATAAGGGCAGATGCAGTTGCCAGATGGAGAAAAGTGGTTTTGAAGAAGATAGAATAATGAATGAGTGGATGGGGCAGAGTGGATTTCTAAGGGGAGGGAGTTCCAAATATTTGGACAGTAGTAGGAGAAGGCAAACCGTCCCAGATTGGAAGAACAGGCGGAGAGGTAAAGATGTCACCTACCTGCACTTTGTTCAAGCCTTTAAGATACTTGAAGGTGTCTATCATATCCCTCCATTCCCTCCTCTCTTCAGGTGTATACATATTGAGGTCCTTTAATCTGTCCCCATATGTTTTCTGATGCAAGCCCTGTACCATCTTGGTCACCCTTCTCTGGACCGCCTCCTCTCTCTCAATGTCTTTGTGAAGATGTGGCCTCCAAAACTGAACATTGTATTCTAGATGAGGCCTGACCAGTGTTTTGTACAATGGCATTACCACCTCCCTTCTTCTGCTAGTGATACCCCATCCTATGCACCCCAACATCCCACTGGCTCTCCCAACAGCCTTGTTACACCATTTGGCCACCTTTATGTCATCTGAGGTAATTACCCCTAAATCTCTTTCTTCCTTGGTGACTGTCAGCAATCCTCCCCCCCCCCCAATCCTGTAGTTCTTCGCAGGGTTTCTTCACCCCAGGTGCACGATTTTGCTTTTCTTTTCAACTTTATTTTATCACCTTCGGGCCACGGCATCTCTCATAAGTGCCCTCTTGATCTGCCCTCTACTCCCCACCAAGACCCCCTCCTTAGTCCCCCCCCACCAGGACTTCCCAGCCCCCCCGGATCACCCCCGGGGGAGGGCCTGCCTCACCTACATGGTGGCTCTGTCTGAAGTTAGAGGGTCCGTCCTATGGGTGGCACCTGGGACCGTCAGAGGAAGGGTCCGGTACTGGGGATGTGGGGGCCAGATCCCTGGGGCCCTCGTCGCCTCCCTGTTCCTCTGGGGCTTTTTCATGAAGTTTCATCCCCTTGGATCGCAGATGTGCAATGGCGTCCATGGAGCTAACATGCTGACGCTTGCCCCCGGCATCTGCTGCATGTTCCCAGCATTGCCCCCGGCCAACCACCAGGAGCCACAGAGGAGCGGCACTAACCCCAGATCTCTACCTGGGAAGGGAGAGCAGTCCACTGGATGCTCAATCCCTTCCCATCCCTGCCGCCCCCTGGCGGCCTGAGTTTGCTTCCGAACCTGGGTCGCTGGCATGGCGCACGGTGTGGCATCCAGTGCCTCAACCCTCACTGCCACAGGGCCGGCATGATTTTGCTCTTTTTTTTTTAATTTCATTTTAATTGCCACACTTTTGACCATTTTTCCAGCTTTCCCAGATCCCTCCTCATTCTTTCAACCCCCTCTGAAGTGTCTACTCTGTTGCAGATCTTGGTACCATCCCCAGATAGGCAAATCTTCCCCTCCAGCCCTTCAGCAATGTCACTGACGAAGACATTAAAAAGGCCTGGCCCCAGGACTGATCCCTGAGGCATCCTACTGGTCACCCTTCATTCCTCAGATTTGATCTTATTTACTGCCACCCTCTGCTTCCTGTCCCTCAGCGAGTTTCTAACCCAGTTTTCCACTTTGTTGCCCACCCCCAGGCTACCTAGCTTGTTCCCAGTCTTTGGAGAGGTACGGTGTTGAAGGCCTTGCTGTAATCAAGGTAGGTGACATCCACTGCTCCTCCCTGATCCACCTCCTTCATCACCCAGTCAAAAAAGTCAATCAGATTTGTTTGACATCACATTCCTGCTGTGAATCCATGCTACCTTGGATCATGTGCTCCCATTTATTTATTTATTGAAGTCTCGGTATTACAAAACATTTGAGCCAGAGATTCATTTACAAAGGCTACACGTCATAAATGGAAGAAACAGTGGGATAAGTTAACATATTAACATAGTACAAAGGTTGAAAGAGTATACAGAACAATACAATAGAGTACGTACAGTACATAGTTAAGTGCGACATCGGTAACATGAGTTACAAGGTAACAGATATTGTTCAAAATTGAGTTGTAGCAGTCAGAATGGATGACCTTGTAAGGAGCCACAAAGCTGTAAGCTCAGAGAAGGAGAAGAGAGGGTTTCGAGGACCCCAGAAATAATAATTGCAGGAAGCCAAAGGCATGCATTGTGCAAAGGAGGGTGGGGAATATCCTGGACCAAAAACTTGAATGAAAAAGATAGTGAGAGGAGACTAGGAGTAAGAATAAGGTACAGATCGTGTGTACATACAGTACTTAGTAGTATTGGCAGGCGGTCTGGGTGTCGGGTGGGAGGGGTGAGGGTAGTACTCAAGGAGGGGACAAGGCAGCAGGAGATGGGGAAGGCAAAGAGAGGTATACCTGGAGGGACATACTGTGCCAGAGTTAGTGAGTGAGGCGATAACACTAGAGTAGTAAAGGGAGGGATAGTAGGAGGGTGGAGAAGAGGTTAGGAAGAGGTTGATGGAGAGATATAGTGAGAACAGAGAGTTTGAAGGGGTGGAAGTGTTCCACAATCCTTTCATTAAGCAGTGCCTACATAATCTTACTCACTACTGAGGTGAGGCCGACCAGCTATAGTTTCCTGCCTCCTCTTTGCTACCACTCTTGTGGAGAAGGACTACATTTTCCCCCTTCCAGTCCTCTGGAACCACTGCTGTATTGAGTGACTCAATAAACAGGGCTGCCAATGGCACTGCTAGCACTGTTTGTAATTCATTTAATATCCTGGGGTGTATATCATCTGGTCCCATCACTTTGTCCACCCTCAGTTTTGTGAGTCCCTCCAGGACTCTCTCTCTCTCTCTCTCTCTGTTTCTGTAAAAGTACTGGTGTTTACTTCTCTCTCTCGTCCCATTGTTCTTGCTGCCTAGTTGTGGTCCCTGTCCCTCCCCCTCTACCGTGAATACGGAACAGAAGTATTCATTCAGTATCAATGCTTTTTTCTAGATCACCCTCTACCCACACACTTTCCTCCCCTTTGAACCGCATCACTACACAGTAAGATTCAATTTCCAGCCCCCCCCAATAGGCCTGCCCCTGTGGAGATGGTCAGATACTGCCCATTGAGGGGTGTAACTTCAGAGGGTCTCTTGACGGTATTAGACTTATCGGGAGTTCTGAGGGCAGGTGAGGATCCAGAGAATCTAATTCTGGCCTATAATAAGGCTATTACTGAAGCTCTGGATGCAGTTCATGTTCGCTCTTTCTCTCTCTCTCTCCGCCCTTGGTCCACTTGGTTTGATGGGACCTTGAGGAAGCTGAGACAGTTAGGATGAAGGTTAGAGTATCGCTGGTGGAGAATGATTCTTGAGGCCGACCACCTTAGATTGACAGACCACTATCAAAGCTATCAATCAGCAATCTCACATAAGAAGGCAGAGTTCCTGTCCGGCAAGATAGCTGCCACTCAAAACCAACTGGCTCAGCTCTTTCAAACCATGGACAGGTTGTGCAACCCAACCTGTCTACAGGTTCGAGGAGCATTTTCACAAGATAAGTGTGATGAGTTTGCTCGATTCTTTGCAGATAAGGTGGCTGACATCAGGGCCGAAATCTGTTCAGCACCCTCTATGGGGGTTAGTGGTGAGCGGTGTATAGTCACCTCCCTTCGGTCTTCTTGGATATCTTTCGAACAGTTGGAGATAGGGGACATTGTGCAGATTGTCCAGAATTTGTGGCTAACATGCTGTAGTTTGGATCCAGGCCCTGCACGCCTATTATTAGGGTGTATGGAGACCATCGACCCGATCTGTGCAGAGATTGTTTGGTGCTCCTTAGACTTAGGAGAGTTCCTTAGCTCCCTGAAAGAGGTGATGGTGACATTTCTTTTTAAGAAAGCTTCTTTAGACTCAAACATCTGTGCAAACTACAGACCCATCTCTAACTTTCCCTTTGTCGGGAAGGTGACTGAGAAAGTCATCGCGCTGCAACTGGAGAACAATCTTACCATCCACAATGTCTTCGATCCTCTCCAGTCAGGTTTCCGGAAGAGACATAGTACCGAGACCACTCTGGTTCGGGTGCTCAATGATCTTCTGATGGCAAGAGACCAGAAGCACTGTTCCATCTTGGTGCTTCTGGATCTCTCTTCAGCGTTTGACACTGTGGACTAAGGGGTTCTGCTCGAGTGCCTGAGGGTTATCTGTGGCCTAGCTGGTCCGGTTCTCAGATGGTTCCACTCTTTCCTAGCCGTCAGGTCTCAGAGGGTGGTGTCTGGGATTTTTTCCTCAGAGCCATTCTCTCTGCCTTGCGGGGTCCCTCAGGGCTCGGTGCTGTCCCCCATGTTGTTTGCAGTGTATCTTTTGCCCCTCGGAGACAGTGTAAGAGGATATGGGCTGAGGTTTCACTGCTATGCAGATGATACACCGCTCTATCTGTCTTTTGCACCCAACCAGGATAGTGCGGTCTCGATGTTTAACAGCTGTCTGGCGGAAATCCATGACTGGATGAAGTCTAGCTGGTTGAAATTGAATTCCGGGAAGACTTGAGGTGTTGGTTGTGGACCCAGAGCACCGGATAGAGAGGTTGGTGTTGGGGTTACCTTCTGGGCTTTGGTTTAATGGTGTACAACTGCCCACCTCTGAACAGGTGCATAATCTGGGGGTGGTACTTGATGATGGACTGACAATGTGGTCGCAGGTGTCGGCAGTCGTTAAGTCTTCCTTTTACTATCTTAGGAACATCGCCAGAATTAGGCACCTTGTTCCGTCCAACGATTTGCCAACACTGATCCATGCCTTTGTGACCACGTGCCTTGACTACTGCGACTCCCTATGCCTGGGGTTTCTGGGGGTTGATGTCTTCCGCTTGCAGCTGGCGCAGAATGCTGCGGCATGATTATTGACTGGGACTTTGTGTACCAGTCATATTACCCCCATGCTGCGTGATCTGCACTGGCTGCCTATACAGTGGCGGACCACCTTCAAGGTTGGTCTTTTGACTTACAAAGCCCTACACGGACTGGGACTGAGTTACCTGCAAGAGCTCCTGGGTCCTTACAGCCCTGGCCGGCCTCTCCGCTCAACTGACAAGGGTTGTTAGAGGTTCCCAGGGTGTGGCTGAAGACATCTGGTGCCAGGGCCTTTATGTTTGTGGTGCCATCCTTGTGGAACTCTCTACCTCATCACATTAGAGAGTGCAGGACCATGGAGAGCTTCAAGACCAGTTTAAAAACAGGCTTTTAATACTTGATGTTTTAGGAATTGTGAGAATTTAATTGAAGTTGATGTATTTATGTGGTTTTATTGAACTGTTTTATGATGTTTCGTATGTAAAGCACTTTGATGTCTGAATTGCACTATACAAATAGAAATATTATTGTTTATTTTATTATTAATAAAGACATTAAAGAGGACTGATCCCAGTACTGAACCCTGTGGCACCCCGTTGGTTACTCCCCTTTCTTCAGATTGAACTCCATTTACTACCACCCTCTGTGTCCTGTTGCTAAGCCAATTTCTGACCCAGTTTACCACCTTGTGACCCACTCACAGACTGCTAAACTTGTTTACTAACCTCTTATGCAGAACTGTGTCAAATGCCTTGCTAAAATCTAGGTAGGCCATGTCCACTGCCCCTCCCTGATCTACTACCCTTGTCACCCAGTCAAAAAAATCTATCAGATTCGTTTGATAAGACCTTCCTGTTGTGAATCCATGTTGCTTTGGGTCCAGTGCCCCACTGGCTTCTAGATATTCCACAATCCTTTCCTTTAACAGTGATCCATCATCTTTCTCACCACTGAGGTCAGACTGACCAGTCTATATGTTTCCCGCTTCTACCTTGCTTACACTTTTGTGAAGGGGTATCACGTTTCACCTCCTCCAGTCCTCTGGTACTACTCCCTCCTCTAATGATTTGTTGACTAGGGATGTTAGTGGTGTAAGTAGCACCTCTCTGAGTTCTTTTAGTATACTGGGATGTATCCCAGCTGGCCCCATCATCTTGTCCACTTTCAGTTTCAAGAATTCCTTTAGGACTCTCCCTTCTGTGAATGGTCTGGCATCTACCCCCTCTTCCCTGTGTGTGTCTGTTGGATAATTCCAGTCCCTCTCCCTCCCCATCTTTTGTGAATACTGAGCAAAAGTATTCGTTCTGTATCTGTTTTTTCCCAGGTCCAGCTCTCTCACCCCTTTACTTAGCCTCACTATCCCTCCCTTGGCTTTTCTTCTTTCCCTTATCTATCTGAAGAAGGATTTGTCCCTCTTCTTCACTGTCTGGACTATCCTTTCCTCTGTCTTTGCCTTTGCATGTCTGACTGCTTTAATACCTTCTCTGGCATAGAGGCCCCCCCCTTTTTTTTACCCTTGCTACTGTGCAGAATGTACCCTGCTACATTTACCTCCCAGTCATGGCTTCCAGTGCACCATGTCTCTGTAATTGCCACTATGTCCAGGTCCGCCTCTGCCATCAAGGCTTCCAGGTCTGGGATTTTGTTTCTCTGACTGCAGGCATTTGTATACATGGCTGTCCATGTTTTGCAGCCTGTGTCCCTTGCATTTCTACCTTTGACTTTTCACTCCCTCCTTTCAGCCCTGTGTCTTTTTTTCTTCTTCTGCTTGTTTACCTCTGACGTATTTCTTGTAACGAAACCAGGTATATATATCTATGTATCCCAGCCTGTCCCCCTTACTGTATATGTCTACACTTACCTTCCTATTCCCCCTTTCCAACCCTGGTTTCTTTCTTTTGCTGCCTCCCTACCTCTGCCTTACCCCTTGTAATGAGCTCGGGAATATCTGCCCAACATTTCCTCCTGATCCACCCTGCTAGCTACTCTGACCTGTGTAAGTTCCTTCAACATCCTTGGATGTAAGCCATCAGGTCCCATAGATTTATCTACTTTCAACCATGTAAGCTTTTCCAACACCCTTTTCTGTTATTTTGACCATGCCACTTAAGTCCCTGCTCTCCACCTTTCCCCACTTAAGCTCACATTCTGGCACTGTCCCATCCTACTCCATAGTAAATACAGAACAAAAATATTTGTTCGGGATCTCTGTTTTCCCTTTTCCTCCTCCTCCCATCCTTCCTCACAAATCTCACAAACCCCCCATTGACCCTACGATTGTCTCAATGTACTCGAAGAATGCCTTTTCACTTAGCAGCAGTCCCTTGTTCACCAGAGTTCTGTTCTCACCTTGGCCTCTCTCACCTTCGTACTGACTACCTTTGTTGCCTCCAGGTACTTCTTCATATCTTCCTTCCATTGGCTTCTTGTATACTTTAACAGTGCCCTACTTTTGGCTCTTACCACCGTCTTTACTTCTACTGTAAACCACATTGGGTCTCCTTGCCCTTTTTTCCTTTTATAGCTTTGCAACTGAGCTTTCTGCTCCTTTTGTCATTGCTTTTTTAAAAATTCTTCCCAATTTTCTTCAGCCCCTCCATCTGCTCTATACTCTTTATGCTTTTACCAGCTGTTTCCTCATCTTACCAAAATCCTACACACTTACTGTGTTTGTTCTGTTGGTGGTCCCTATCTGGACCTCTATCACCATTGTTCTTTGGTCTCTGGAACCGAGTGGTTCCAGGACTGCTACATTGTGGATCCTCTCACTGCTGGTGAGCAGCAGATCAGCAGAGCCCCTTCCCTTGTCAGGCTCTGGACTAGCTGAACTAGGAATGCCTCTTGGTAGGCATCCACCAGCCACGGATTCCTAGTACTTGCCACAGTTGGCACTTTCCTGTCCACATTCAGCATATTCAAATTCTCTAACTACCACCACCTCCTCTAAACTGGCCACATCCTAAGTATCTCACCCAGTTCCTTGTCTGCCTCCTGATCCTGACCCAGTGGTCTGTAGACTACCCCAGTTCTGATTTATTTCCCATTTCCTGTTGCTGCTGGCAATCACTTCCTAAATGACCTTCCTGCTGCCTGCACCTCAGCATCCATTCACATGTGTGCTGATGACACAGTCCTCTTTGCCTCCGGCCACTCCCCTTCTGATTTGATGACTAGACTTCAACGGGACTTTGACATCGTCCAGCTCTAGTCCCACTCAAATCAGCTGGCTCTTAACACCAAACAAATGGTCTCAATGACTTTTGGCACAAGTCAAAAACTCTCAAAGACTGGTAATCCCCCCCTCCTTCTGCACCCAGGATGGGTCCACCACTGAGAATTTACTATCCTTCAAGAACCCCGGGGTCTGGCTTGACAACCACCTTGACTATTCTGAACACATTGATGCCATGTGCAAAAAACTGCACCCTATGTTAGGAGCATTGTACCGCCACCGTGGCTGCATCCCTCTGCTGGCCCCCAGAGCCATTGTTCTGAAAATGATCCTCGCCATATTTGACTATGGTGATACAGTCGACAGCACTGCCCCTAAATCCACTCTCTCCAGACTGCACACTCAATTTCACTCCCTCTGTCATTTTGCTTAGGACTGCTCAACCCACACACATCACTGCATTCTCTATACATTCCTCTCCTTTCCTTCCCTTGAAGCCAGACGCTTGGCACACTGCCCCTCTTTCATTGCCACATACTGTTTTGGCTCCTTCCCTTCCTATCTCTCCTCTGCCCTCTCAGACCCCCAAAAACTCCTATGCCCTTCTCAGCTCCCACTTCCATTCTCCTCGCACTCCCAGGACCGCCTCAGCTGGCCAGACTGCTTTCTCCTCACGGACTCCTAAGCTCTGGAACTCCCTCCTCCCTTCCCCAGCCACTCTGCCTCCTCCTCCTCCTCCTCCTTCTCCTCTCCCTCTCTCTCTATCCTCCCTGCTGCTTAGCTTCACCTCCCATACCTGTAACTGCAACTGAACTCCACTACTTGTATTCTACTGCCTTCCCCCAGCCCCACTCCCTTCTTCCCAACTCTCAATCCTAACTCCCTCCTGCCTCCCACCAGCCCTTCACAAATCCCATTCCTAACTCCCTCCCTCTAAGTCATTTGCTCTCCCTCCTACCTGATCCACCCTCCTCCCTTTCCTACCACCCTCCTCTCCCCCCTTCTGAAAGCTTGCTTTCTCCCTGCTTTTCCCCACCTCTACCCTTTCTTCAGTAAAGGCCAGGTAACCTGTCTCATGCTGCTGTGCTCTCACTCGTGACTGCCCCTTGTGTGGTTTTCACCCCAGAGGAATGCTGGCTTGCCTCCCTTCTCAGCCTGCCCCTCCTCCTCCTATTCCTCTTTCTCCTTCCACCCAGTTGTAACTGACTCAGAGGGGCCTTTCACCCCAGAGGCTCTGTATTTATTTACTTTACACTGTTTAGTTCACATACCCACAGACTGTACATAATTGTTTTCAATGTTTCATTGTACCCATTAGCGCCATATGGCGTCAGAACCACCCACTGATTAACCTGACCCAAAATGGTGGCATCAGATAGAATGAGGTAATTAATGTATAAAGTTTATTTTTTGTTAAACCTTACTCTGTTGTAAAATCAAGTTGTACTTTCCCTGTCCCCTTCCCCACAGAACACATCTGTAAATGAGCTACTTTTGTTCAGTGTGCCTTTCCTGGTGAAATGTTTTTAAATAAATATATAAAAGTCACACCTCGTGCTACACTGGTGACCTGAGTTCAAGAATGGACTTGGGTTGCTCGGGGATCGGCGGGGCGAGGAAGGATTAAGTGTCTGTAGACAGCTCTCCTTCCTCGGGAAGGGGGGATCACACGGTGCACTGTAGACTGGCACCCATTGTTGACTGGCTGTCAGCACAGGCATGCCGCCAAGAAAGGGGAAGGGCCCATGTCCAGGGCAGAGGAGGAGACAGTCAGTCTGCCCATTACACAGTCGTGGGCCTGGGGAAAAAGCGGACCAAAATCAGGAGCCAATAGGGTCCATGATGACTTTGTCCACCCTACCTGTGACTCCTGGTACCCCCTGTGCTCCATCTCCAACACCCACCAATTTGACTTGTATAGGACACCTTGCAGAGGGGCTGGAGGGTACAGTGAGCCATTTGTGGATGATGTCAAGATCTGCGATACAGTGGGCTTACAGGAGTGGGCCGAGAGGATGCAGAGGGACCTAAGGAAAACAGAGGAATGGGCCACAAAGTATAGGTTATCACTCAACAAGGACAAATGCAAAATCATGCACCTATGCAAACAAAATGAGAGAGCATAATACAGTTTGGGGGCAAGGCCTCTGGTAGGGTAGTGTGCAAGGATGAGAGGGACCTGGTCATAAACATCTCACAGGATTTGAAGGTGGCCGGGCAGTGTGGGAAGGCAGTGACAACAGCCAGCAGACTGTTGGGTTGCATTGGGAGTGTGACCACCAGCAGGAAGAGTGAGGGCCAAATGCCCTTGTACACCCAGCTGGTCAGGTAGCATCTGGAATACGGGGTCCAGTTCTGGAGGCCATACTTTAAAAAGGATGTGGAAAGGGTGGAGAGGGTACAGAGGAGGGAAACTAAAATGGTACGGGGGCTTGACCACTTGCAGTATGAGGAAAGACTGGCAGCCTTTGACATGTACTCCCTGGAGCACAGGAGGGAGCAGTGAGACATGATAGAGACTTTTAAGTACCTAAAAGTGATTAAGCAAGTATCTAGTGAGAGTCTATTCAAACTGCCCCAGAAAGCGTCACCACGATCTCCAGCTGGGGGGGAGATAGTTTATGGGAAATGTCAGGCAATGCTTCTTTACTGAGATGGTGGTGAATGCCTGGAATGGGCTGCCAAGAGAAGTGGCGGGTTAGAACACAGTGGGGGGGGGTGAAGAGGGCTTTGGACAGGCACAGAGGGTTGTTGAAGGGAGGGTGGAGGGGGTTACCACAGCAAACCTAGAGGTTGCTGGACAAATGGCAACATTAAATGGTCCTGGTGGTCCCGTTCTGCCATCACCTTCCTATGTTCCTATCTTCATCCCGGGTGCAGCTGCTGTGCCTATAAAGGCTGCCTCATATCCCCCCCCCCACCCTCTCCCCTACCAGGGCAGCCTCCCTTATAACTCCCTTCCCCCCTAGGTTGCACCTTCTCCACCTTACCTTCTCCCTTAATTGTGCCAACTGGTGACACACCAAACAGCCTCCCATCCTCAAAGGCAAATCCCAAACAATTGCCTAAGCTAACATCGGACACCCCACCACCATAGCAAAGATGCTGGACCTAGTGATTTTTGGCTCATGCTTAACCCCCATCCCCATCCGATTAAATGTCAAGCATGAATTTTACTTTGTACTGTATGCCTCCTCACACCTTGGCTGACAAGAAGACCCATAGATACAAGTATATAGAGCATATAAAGTATACACAACAATAGGTACCTTTATCTTTATGCATTGATAACATCTGGCTGAGGTGTTGTCTGCAAATATCATGCACCAGTACTGGCACTGTGGACTGAAATTGGATACAAATAATTATTTTGTTAATGTTTTTTTGTTTTCATTACATTATTTTCTTAACCAGGTAAGGGCTACTAGGCACAGGTGACTCTTTTCAGGGTCGGCACTGGGGGGAATAGGTAGGTTAAGTGACTTGCTCATAGTCACACAGCATGCAACTGGAGGTGTTGTGAATCTAACAAAGATCTGTATGCTGGATATAGCTAGGTAATTGACAGCTCATTATTGTAACCTCTACACTGTACTGTGAGCCCCAAAGCAGGAGACAGAAAAATAATTCAAGATCATGTAGTGTGGAACAAGAATGGGTGTAGCAGGCCGAAGTTCTATCACCTCAATGTGTGGCGCTTACTTCAGGCGAGGGTGGGGGTGTTAGGGTACAACAGAGTTATTGATTTAATATAGCCGTGTGCTCATTGTTTAGTAGAAGATTTATTTCAAAGACTTTATATTTAAAACAGTTATTTTGTTTATGAATATCTACTGCTAACTTTAAATATGTGTTTGTAATTTTGGGGCAGTTGTGGTAACTGTGCGCAGATGCTGACTGCAATTGAAAACAGATGTTGCTATTTCTACTGTGCTGTTACTGAAAAATTTGAAGAGATGGAAGGGGCCTCTTGTATAACTGATGTCTGTGGGTTCCAAAACATGTGTCTTGATGAAGATGTTCTCACATCGAGTCTGTACGAGTACATCGAAATAGACAGACCTGTGGGGATAACGAGTCTACCAACGAGTATGTTCCATGTTCTACATAGTTTTCTTTTGCTTAGTTTTCCAGGAGTTGCAATGCTTTGTTTTCAACACCTTCTACACCTTAACCAACACCCACATCCCACCACCCGTGTTGTATCTCAATTTTTTGTACAGTACTGCTCGCTGTAATGCCACAATTCCTATTTGTATGTAAGCTATAACCCACGACTGACCATGGGTAGAGTAGGCATTAATGGATGTCTCCAGTGTGTTGTGAGGCACGATGGCACAGCACGAGTGACTACCAACCTCATGAGGTATGCATTAATGCCTATTATACACATGGCCAGCTGTGGGTTATAGTTGTCTCACAAGTAGGAATTGTGCCTTTACTTTGAGCAGCACCTTGATAACCTTCAGATGCAACACGTATGTGTGGTGGGGGAGGAGGTGTTGGCTATTGCACTTGTAAAAGAAAAGCATGTAAAAACTTACAAAAGTCATCAAAGTATCCAAAAATGTTTTTTATTAGATTATTTTTACCTGTGTCAGCCAGACGTCGAAATTACTTGCCTCTGTCCATAACAGAAACGTGGAAGATGAACCTGTGTAAATTTTTTATTGTTGTTCAGTTAGTTTATTTCTCTCTTTTATGGGTGGAACTCCTAGCATGATCCCCCTTTCACATGCCCTGCTTGTGGCCTACCTTACACTGTCCTCCATGGCTTGCACCCAGTGGCGGTCATCGTGGATGCCTCAACCCGCCGCAATGTATCTTTTGCGGATGGCACCGCTATTCCTGTGGATCGGCTAGCATCATGCCGCTTTACCAGGAATCTTCTTACGCTTGTCTCCCCTTAGGAGAGGAGGCGTGCAATTATGCCATAAGGAAAGAGCACACACATGAACAACACAAGTGACCCATATTGTGGAATGTACTCGGCTGCCGGGGGTCGGCAGGGGGGAGGAGAGGATTGAGCATCTGGAGGACTGCTCTCCTCTCCTAGGGTGGTGGAGAAGGACGCATCACTTGGCAGTGGCCCCCACTGGAGACTGAAGGCACTGCAGCAGCCTGCAATACATGGGGAATTTCAAAACCGGAAAACAGCTGTGTTCTTCGCCCAATAACGGCGCATGATCCCCAATGCTTTACTGCACTGGTCCCCCCCCCCCCTGCCCTGGTGCCTTCCACCTGGCAGAGAGGTGCCCATCCAGTGAAGTGATATGCAGTGATACACAGGGTGTTGGCTGTGATTTGAGGGTGGATGTGCTTCAGAAGAGGATGGACTGTAGGTTGGGGCCTTGGAAGCACAAAGTAGTGGGTGACAGAGCACGTGGAGAAAAAAATCATGCAAAAAAAAAAAATGAATCAGGCAAAACTGAGTGGAGGTTGTGGTGGAGGGAGAGAATAGGAATTGAAGAGGGGAGACAATGGCCACTGCCATACCTATTTAATAGTTCAGTACAGTGAGGTGTGGTACATCAGGGATACAGAAGTGTTACCAAGGATTACCAAGTGAACTGATGACAAATCATTCTGACCTCCATTGTGGCCAAGATCATGGAGACCATACTAGAGGAAAGGTTGCTGGAATATGTAGAGGACCATGGTCTCCACTATGCAAGGCAGCACGGGTTGATGTGGTGGTGGTTCCTGTCAAAGAAATATGATCAATGTCTTACAGTGGGTTCTTACACTACTTTTGTTTATTTTCTTCTTATAGGTTGCTTTGTTACATGGCCTACCGAAAATCTGTATATTAGGTTTGGCAATATCTGGGCAGAGGGAATGGTAAAGTGCTGCCTTCCTGTGCAGTGTTGGCCATACGGTCCAAGTTCCCATTTGAAACCTACACCGGTTTTCACAAAGAGTTAAATCAGTAAAAGTAAGCAAGTTAGTGTTCTGCATACTTCCAGAAGGTATTAATCATTATTTGCAAAGCTTAATTGTGTTTGCGTGACACACCCTTTGCCCTATCCAAGCCCCTCTTCAAGCATCACACTGTTTTATATTCAAGCACCCATACGTGTAGTACATTCCAGTCTGCTACAACCATTTCCATAAATTAATGTATCTACGTCTCCCTTGTAAACTGTCCACACTCCAATGTCATGTAATTAACATTAGTGTCTCTCCCCACCCTCCCCTTAAGCAGCACCTGTGTGTCTGTCCTTTTTATTCCTTTCCCCTAGTCCCAGTATCATCCTGTTTGCACTTCTCTCTGTTCACCCTCCTCTGGAACCTCTCCATAAGACCAATTTGACTCTTCAACTATGGACACCCAAACTGCACGCAGTATTTGCGGTGTGGTCTAAGCAGGCAATTGTACAGGCGAAGGAGCACCTCTTAAGTTCTTGAGGTTATCCCCTTGGCTATGCAGACCTGCATTTCATTTGTCTGTGCCTCAGTCCTCCTATACTACTCTGAGTTGTTCATTTTGGCATCCACCAGCACCACGTGGTCCCTCTTACCCACTGAAACATGCACTGTGTGTCACACCAGGGTGTATTCCTAACCTTGAGTACCACCACCATGTGCAGAACCCTGCACTTCTCTGCATTAAACTTAAGCTATCATGCTTGTGACCACCTCCCCAAAGTCTCCATGTCCTCCTGGAGAGCAAGCTTACCGTACTACTCTCATGATCCGCCCTTCTGTACAGTCTTCTATCAATTCTGCTACGTAACCTATTCAGTTCATAGATACATAGATACATAGACAGTGTCGGCAGATAAGGGCCTATGGCCCACCCAGTCTGCCCATTTGAGCTTGTAAGTTCAGTTTGTTTTCCTAGAAGTCTGTTGCCCCTTACCCCTGACCTCCAGAATTCCTTTACGTCTATCCCATGCATTCTTAAATCCCGTGATTGTTTCTGCCCCCACCACTTCCTCTGGCAGGGTGTTCCACTTGTCCACCACCCGTTCTGTGAAGAAATTCTCTTCTCATGTTTCCTCTGAATCGTCCTCCTCCAACTTCATCCCATGCCTCTAGTCCTGGAACATCTTTTCGCTTAAAATAGTGTTTTCCTGCACCCTGTTCCTCCTGTAAGATACTTGTATGTCTCTATCATATCCCTCTCCTCCCTCTCCCCAGGGAGTACATGTTCAGTTCCTTCAACCGGTCTTCATAGGACTTGTGATGCAATCCATGCACCATCTTTGTTGCCCTCCTCTGAACCTTCTCTACCCTGTCTATGTCCTTACGAGGTATGGTCTCCAGAATTGTGCACTGTACTCCAGGTGGGGCCTCACTAGTGTCTTGTATAGTGGAATTATGACCTCCTTTTCCTGCTGGTGATGCCCTCGCCTATACATCCCAGCATCCTATTTGCTTTACCTCTGCCTTGTCACACTGTTTCCTATCTTGAGGTCATCAGAGATGACAACTCCAAGATCCCTTTCCTGCTTGGTGCATGCTATATCCTCACCCCCAATTGATATATTGTGCCAGGGTTTTGTGCCCCATATGCATTATCTTGCACTTCTTTGCATTGAACTTCAACTGCCAAACCCCTGACCATTCTTCAAGTTTCTGCAGGTCGCTTCTCATTCTGTCTACACCCTCTGGTGTGTCTACTCTGTCACAGAGCTTTGTGTCATCAGCGAACAGTGAAATTCTGCCTTCTAGATCCTGCTCAGTGTCACTGATGAAGATATTGAATAGGACCAGTCCCAGCACTGATCCCTGTGGTACCCCACTGGTCACTCTTCCTCTGTGGAGTGACAGCCATTTACCACCACCCTCTGTGTCCTGCCACCCAGCCAGTTACCTACCCACCACACTACTGTCCTGCCCACACCCATATTCCCCAGTTTGTGTAATAGTCTTCTATGTGGCACAGTGTCAAGGCCTTGCTGAAGTCCAGATAGGCCATGTCCACTGCCCTCCCTGATCCACCTCCCTAGTCACCCAGTCAAAAATTCAACAAGGTTGGTCTGCATGACCTCCCTGGTGAAACCATGCTGCCTTGGGTCCTGTGTCCATTGACAACCAGATGTTCCACCAATCTCCTTCAGTAGTGCTTCCATGATCTTCCCACTACCGAGGTGAGGCTGACTGGTCTGTAGTTCCCTGCTTCCTCTTGTTCCCACTTTGTATACGGGACTACATCTGCTGTCCTCCAGTCTTTGGGTACCTCCCTGTTTCCAGTGATCGGCTAAACAGGATAGCCAGAGGTTCAGACACCACCTCTTAGTTCTTTAAGGACCCTGGGATGCACCCGTCTGGCCCCATTGCTTTATCAACTCTTATTACTTCCAGTTCCTTCAGGACCCTTTCTCGTAAAGGGACTTGTGTCCATTTCTGCACCATTCTCACCCTTGTACTCCCTTCAGACCCATTACCCCTCTTCCTCAGTAAAGACTGAGCAGAAATACCTGTTCAATATGTCAGCTTTACTGTTGTCATCCTCCATGCGGCTCCCATCCTCCCCCTTCAGTCTCACTATCCCTCCCTTTGTCTTTCTTTTTTCACTTATGTACCTGTAAAAGGTTTTGTCCCCTTTACCCCTTTACAGTTCAGTTCAGTTGAGTTGCGTTTATTGTTTGACAATCATGAAGTTGTCATTACAATTTCAAATTAAAATTATAAAATCATTACACATTTACCATTTTGTTTCATATTACATATTACCTTTTTAACTACTACAATATCTACCTCAGTCTATCTACTTAAGGAGTCATAATGACCCCCACCAGGGAATATACCCCAGAAACACCCGTATACAGCAGGTAAAAGCAGAGAACATCTGACCCACTACAGTCAATATCCCACCTATTACTCTTTAGAGGCTTGTCATGCAAAAAAGGACTTAGTGCAATATCTCAATCCTTTTCTTTAAGGGTTCAGAATATGCTTAAAGGATTACTCTCCTATGTCTTACAAATCCTGGATAGTGCATATCAATAAGACCCCCTATTAGGCTCCCATGGGCAGGCTTCCCAGAGAGACCTCACTTGGGTCTTTTATGGTCCTAAGGCACCAATCGCGGAACGTCAGACAACGAGTTATCCAAGCGCCATGGGCATGGGGCAACTAGTGTCCCTTCCCAGACTGCACAATTCGCTTCAATTGCAATGTCTTACCCCCAAAAAATTTCTAGATTCAGCATATCACAGCTGGGAGCTCTACTGTCCATCAATTTCCCCCAACATGTCCCAGGCGAAATCATGGCACCTCCCCAGGTACATCAAAATTAACACCCTTCTAGCAGACTTAACAGCAGCATATTGAAATGACTTGCTGGCTACTTAAATGTCCTTTATACCAATATACCCATTTCCTAGTGCTAATAGGAATACAATAATTCACACTAATAGTTATTATAACAATAAAACTATAATCTCTTAAGATAAATAAAAGGCCAATTAGCCATATAATATTAGATTAAGTAACCCGTCAAGTCAGTCTCCATAGCTATAAATTATTTAAATTCCAAGCTCATACAAATGTGCAAAAATGCTCTTAATTAAAAGCTGAGACACTACCCCATAAAAATACCTCTTAAGAGCAACCATACAGTTTACAAGTTGCCATGTTAACATCCCACCAAGGCCTACAGAAAACAAGAAAGAATCTGGTCTCGATAAGAATATAAGAATTATTTCAGTAAGATACAGTCTCAAATTCTCAAGTCCCAAATCTCATACGAGCAAAAATGTCAACTTCCCTTTTGCTTCGGCATGAATGAGGGTACAGCATTTCAGGACTTTTTGCTCGTTCAATCGACTACCTCTCTTGCACTCCCATTTTCCATCTCCCCTTTTTAAATTGTCTCTGGATCTCTTCCCTTTACTGGAATCAAATGCCAAAGTAGCCTTCAACCTGAGGAGATAAAGAAAAGAAACAGTGCTCCACTAAGTGCAATAAGGTCACTCTCTGTATGAAACAGAACCCCGCAGTCCTAGGCAACGATATGGCATACCTTTATTCATTTACATATGGGCATATCTGCACACAAGTGCTCACTTCTCCTCATTTCCAATGTATCCTATGTGTCCATTCTTCCGTTCTTCCTCAAGAATTACCAAGGTCCTCACGAGTAGAGCACTCCATCAAAAACGCCCGTTATAAACATAACCATCCATTATTGAGTAGTCCGGCTAAAGTCTCGAGTTCGAATTGCCACCTTCGCATCACTCTTTTCTCGAGCAGGAATTAAAAGGACCTGAGAACTAGATTCTTAAATACGAACTACAACGCACAATAGTTCTCTGTAGGCCGACATAACCTGCAACTAGCAGTGCTCGGAAAATGCCATTAACAAAGCAAAATGCTCAATAGTATAAACGTTTGGTTTCTATGGTTACTTTGGTTTTTGAGCTACAGGCTCACAACTTGAATATATAGCTTAAATCATCGAGGGTTTCTTTCATAAACTCTCGAGAAACTCAAAAACCCTTATTTTAATCAAAATCCATGCAATGTAGAGTGTTTTCTACGGGAAGCGGAGCTGCCTGCAGCCATTTTGCCACGTAACCTATTGGAAAAAAGGGATTGGACATATAAGCATCTCGTGTATAGGTAATTACTGCACTTGCACCTAGTGTTACAATTTTAAATAATAACATTAGTGTTCTTTTGATATTACTGATGTGCTTACTTTAAGTTAACGTTATTCTTTGCTGCATAGGCTATGGTATCAGCACCATAAACAGTGATGTAATAAAACCCCTATATAGATCAGTGTGGAGACCACACCTCAAGTCATGTGTACAGTCCTGGACATGTCGGAGGTGTTACAGAGGTTGATAGGGCTACAACGGTTACAAGTTACACAATGCATACAATACACACAAGGGTATCTTACAAGTAAGGAAAGAGTTGTTGAAAACCAGAGACCAGGTCTGTTCTGCATTTGCAATTTAGGTATTGAAAAACAGTGTATATTGCAGTGTTGTTTTGTATGGAACTCAATCACTTTCAAAATGCTGTTGTACCACAGTTTAAAGGTCAAGTAATATTATTGTACCATACTGTGGAACAACAGCATTCTAGAACCTCTACGGACTGCATGAATCAGCTTAATTTTGAAAGCAAAAGAAGTCAAACACATACAGTATTTCACACAGTACTATACACTATAAAAAATACAGGATGACCAAATCTATGCACAACCAGTGTGTTTTGCCACCTCGTGGTTCTGATTCCCACTGACCTCTTGAGCTTCGCTATGGATGTCGGAGGGAATCAGAACCACTCTGTGGCACAACACACTGGTTGTGAATAGTTGTGCATCCGGTATTCTGTATGTAGCGCACATAAGGTTGACCATGAGGTCCTTCTATACTGACAAATTCTATGTTATTTTTCTATGTTGCGTACAACACCAGCATCACAGATATGACAGAATTCTGTGATGGGGAAAAGAAATGTGTTGTTGTATGTTTGAGTTATGTGTACCATGAAAGTGGCTTACGTAGAAGCATATAAAGTTACTGCAGATTACCATAACAGGGCACACCAGTGGATGTATTTGGTGGTGAAATGGTAACTGATTTTAACAATGCAATGCCACATTTGGCGAGACTGTTTAACTTGTCCTTGGTCACAGGTGTGGTGCCAGTGGACTGGAAGAGGGTGGAGGTGGCTGCAATACTCAAGGGAGGAAGAAAAGACGAGGTCAAAAACTACTGCCCTGTTAGTCTCACCTCAGTGGTGGGAAAGGTAATGGAAACATTACTAAAGATTAGGTTGGTGGAATACCCGGAGATAAATGGCATGCAGGATGAAAGGCAGCATGGCTTCACTAAGGGAAGGTCCTGCCAGACTAACCTGATAGAGTTTTTCGACTGGGTGACGCAGACAGTGGACCAGGGAGGAGCAGTTGACGTGGCCTATCTGGACTTCAGTATGGCCTTCAACATCATTCCACATAGGAGGCTGATGAATAAGCTGGACAGACAGGGGTGGGTCATAGTATCACTAGGTGGGTAGAGAACTGGCTGACAGGAAGGAGTCCAACAGTGGTGGTAAATGGGACACATTCCAGGGAACAGGCAGTGACCAGTGGGGTGCCACAGGGGTCAGTGATTGGACCTCTACTTTTTAACATCTATGTTACTGACCTAGCAGAAGGTCTGGAGGGACAGGTGTGTTTATTCAAAGACGATACAAAGGTCTGCAATAGGGTGGATTCACATGGGGGAGTGGAAGCCATGAGGTGGGACCTGGAGAGGCTGGAGAACTTGTCAGAAACCTGGCAACTAAAATTTAATGCACAAAAGTGCTTGGTGATGAACATGGGGAGAAAAAACAAGAGGGAAACTTACTCCCTTGGGGGGGGTGATCAAGGAAAAGGAAATGGAAAGGGACCTAGGGATTATGGTATCTAGGGATCTTAAGGTACAGAACCAGTGTAGCAAAGTGGTGGGCAAGGCAAATGGTATGCTGGCCTGCATTGCGAGGGGCTTTTTTTTTTTTTTTTTAGGATTCTATTTACACCCCCAGTTCCAGAACTCTCTATGGCTGCTCCACTCACCAGATCCACTCTTACTGCCTGCTGTGGACCGTGCCTTCTTCAAGGACGTTACTGTCTCCCCGAGACCCAGGGCTGCTATAGACCCAGGGAGACCGAAGGGGCAGAGGCAGGGAACCACCATTGGACGTGTGGTGGTCCGGCACTGGGAGGGCTATCGCCTATCTGGGCTGGAGGGTATTTTTGTCGTGTAATTCCCCGAAACTCCTCCTCACTCCCAAGCGTGACAATCCCCTTGACACCATGGCACGTGGCAACCCTGCCAGTGTCTGTCACGCTCACCTGACATGCAGTCCGCATCCTGCAGTGCCCCTGCTCTCCACCGGGGGTCACTGGGATACTGGACAGGCCCACCACCCTCCCCCAGAGAGAGGAAAGCAGCCTCGTGGACGTTCAATCAAAGATGGTGAGAGCTAAATCTGTGCCCTCTGGAGACTAGGAGGGAGAGGGGGCACATGATTGCGACTTTTAAGTATTTGAAGGGGAATAAATAGGGTGAAGGGTGGGAGCTATTTCAAAATGAAGAAGGGAGCGAATATGAGAGGACATATAATCAAACTGGAAGGTGGGAAATACAGAGGTAATGTCAGGGGGCAGTTCTTCACAGAGAGGGTGGTGGAGGCCTGGAACAAGCTGCCAGAAGAGGTAATGGGAGCCTAAATGGTGGAGAGATTCAAGAGGGCATGGGACAGATATAAATAGTTGGGAAACAAGATGGAAGTATAAGAAAGGGGGGTGTGGAGGGTAAAATGTATTGGACCGAGTAGATGGGCCATTAGGCCTTTTTCTGCCGTCACATTTCTTCGTGATTGTGTGTGATTCTGCATGTGACCATTTTCCACGTGTTGTGTATTACATCTCTACTGATTTTGTTCAACCATAACCAGTAACAGGGTGTCTACCCTATGGAACATGTTTGTGTCATTTTCAAATATGCATACCTTGCCTTCTATCACCTCGGTAATGTCAGTAATAAATACTTCACCGAGGTGTTGGTCGGTACTGACCATTGTGGCATCACACTGGTCGCTCTACCTTTCTCAGAGACAGGGCCCTTCACTACCATTTTGTTGTGTATCCTCCAAAATAATTTGCAACAAACTTTACACCCTTTACGCCCATTAATAGGCTGCGCAGATTGTCTACGAGTTTCCTATGTTGAACACAGATAGAGGTCTTCCAGAATTGTATTTAACCAAAACAGTTGCATTACTTCAATAATGACTTTGCAGCAGACTGTACTTATGGTAGGTGATGGGAATCTTGATCTGTTTGAAAACTGGTGCTCCGCCCCAGCTTTTGTGGAATGAAACACTCTATCGCGGTTTTCCATCCCTTGTTATTGCTTGAGCTTGTGCAGAGTTTTCATTATAGTGTAGTGCTGCAGTGGACAACCTGTTAACAACAACAGTCTGTAAACATTATTTTCTTTTTTACATATCTAATTGTTTTACACAGTAACAGTACCACGAATGAGTATGGATACCTTTGGCCCCTCCGGTCTCCAAAACTGTACACAGTACTCGAGGTGTGGCCTAACCAAGCAATTATGCATGGGTAGGATCACTTCCGGCTTTCTGAAGGTAATCCCCATGATGATGCATCCTAGCATCCTAGTTGTCCATGCCACTGCCCTCATACAGGTCTCTGAGTTGTTCATTTTGACATCTATCACTACCCCCAGGTCCCGCTCACCATCGTGACTTGAATTTTGTCCCCTCCTCCCAGGGTATACCCCGGCCTGGATTTCTGACTCCCAAGTGCAGAACCTTGCACTTTCCCGCATTGAATTTTAGTTTCCATTTTCCCGACCACCTTTCCAGAGCCTCCAGATCCTCCTGTATGTCCACCCTCCCATCCTCCTCATCCACCGCTGCACCCAGCTTTTAGTCGTCTGCAAAGAGACTCATTTCACTTTGTCCATCCGAAGGGACCTGAGAGCTTCCCTTGCTCTCTCTACCGGGATTTCAGCCACCACCTACTACCTTTTGCACCCTGTATTGCTGGCCCCCCACCTGCCTGTGGTGGCCATTCCCATTCCCCAGACCCATCAGTGCCCCTGATCTGTACCAGTCCCATCCCTTCCTCCGGTTTGTCTCAGCTCCCCATGCAAGACATAGCCCCTCCATCCCCCAGGTAAAAACAGATGCAAAGTACTCATTTAGGATCTGTGCCTGTTCCCACGCCTCCTGTGCCCAGCCCTCCCCTATCCGTATCATGCTGATCAGCCCCCTTACTTTCCTTTGTTTCCCCTATGTATCTAAAGAAACCCTTGTCCCCCCTCAGGATCCCCCTGGCCAAGGACTGCTCCTTTTTGCCTTAGCTGCTCTCACCACCCTGGTGACTGTCAGTGCTGTCCATTCATATTCACCCTAAACATGGAGAGTCTTTTTTCTGTGGTGAGGTTTGTTGACTCCAAAGTCCACGATTCTACATCCCAGTCTGAAGCTGTCATCGTGTACCAGGCTGACACAGCCCCACGAAGCCCCCGGAGATTGAGACGTGCCTGTAGTTATCAGAGAACAGGGGGTCACCTAGTGCTTAGTGGGTCTTACCTGGTTGCCAAAAAGAATAAAATAAATATGCATGTTTTACCATTTTTCACAATACTCTGCAATTTCTTGCAGCTTACTGAGTAAAATTGCTTTAAATTTAAAAAATGTTCAAGGAAACTAAAAAATTCTGATAATTTGGTATGCAGACTTGGGTTTTACCTAAACGATAGTGTGATGCGAGGAGGAGTTTTATGTGACTGTGTTTTCATCTGCATCCCTTCTAAATCCCCTTTTTGGTTTCAAAATCCTCCAGCCATGCATACATACACTTGAGCAAACATCTGTTGTTGAGGCAGACTATCAAAAGACCTTTTGCTGCTACAACTGGAACAATAGATGGGAGTAAAGGTGCAAACGCTCCCATTCCTCTAAATGGAGCGCTAACTGGGAAGCTTAATTTTGAGTGGTAGGGTAAGTGTTTCTTTGTCTGCATGCAGCCAGCCCAAATGTGTTTTGGTTCACACTGCTGAGGGGTTTGAATGGTTCTGCTGATTATAAACTGAATGTTTCTCTGTGGGAGTCAGTTTCTTGGATTCTTTTATTTATTTATTGAAAGTTTTACCAGGAAGAACATACTGAGCAGCAAGTACCCATTTACAAGTACAAGATTCTTCATGCAATGACAGCAAAAAAAAAAAACACACTTGTGCAATACTATATAGTATTCCTGAAAACAAGCTGATAAAACAGGAGAAATATATTTGAACAGTTACAGTGCCTTCAAATAAACAAAAACCATTACAGCTAGAGTAACAGGCATTACAGACTGTCGTATGATACAATGAAAGTCATGGGCATGATCTGATGCTTTCTGCATGTGATTTTAGACAATTCTGTGCCTACAGTGTAAATAAAGTGAAATGAATTGAATTGAAAGTGAATTGAATTGAATACAATGTAAATGAAGAGCAACCATTATTTATTTATTTATGTTTTACAAAATACACTTTTTTTACTAGAATGTGGTTATCTGCTTAGTTTATCTTTCGCCAAAGTATACTGGTAACAGAGGATGCATTGTAAGTAGATGT
Organism: Neoceratodus forsteri; assembly: GCA_016271365.2. Classification (NCBI taxonomy): domain Eukaryota; kingdom Metazoa; phylum Chordata; order Ceratodontiformes; family Ceratodontidae; genus Neoceratodus; species Neoceratodus forsteri. Next base: position 125,033,622 of record JADMNL010000031.1, read on the forward strand.
TGAGCAGGCTTTATTATTTGACACATGGAAACTGACAAATATGTTGTCTCAGGAGTTATTTAGTATAGCATGACTGAATTACTAAATAAAATCTAGTTAGCACTGCATGAGGTAGATGTTTTTAGATTTTAGAAGATATGCTACATTTTTTTCAAACATCCCCCCACCCCCCATCAGCCACAGCCTTGAATCTCCTTCCACCACCAGTGCCAATGCTCTGTTCCCAGTGTAGGCTCCACCATGGACCTGCTGAGGACCCCTCAGCCCACAACATGTCACTACTCTGCTGCCCCCCATATTTCATCTACCACTTCAACATGACTTCCTCACTATCTATCTAGTCATACAGAGTGGAGGTGAAGGTGTGGGGCACTTCCTGGATGGCGGTAGTTGGAGCCCGAGGGTGACATGGCGGAGAGGCAGGAGCTTCACGTACCCAGTCCTGCACCACATTCCTCATAATCCCCCGGAGTGTGCTTGCCTCATCAGATACTGGCATGCCTGACACACCCAACTGCAGTGCTCGCTCCAATGTCCCAGTCTTAATGCTTTCCCCTGCATCACCACTCGTGGGCAACCCAAGTGGCGGCAGAGCAGCGGACCTGTGTGTCCCTCCATCCCCTGAGGAGGAGAGTATCTTTTAGGATAATCAGTGCTCCCCCCAGCCGTCTCTCCGATATGCTACATATTGATGGATTCACTGTTCATTTCAAGAACACAAACCTTCATGTGAAGGCATGTATTGTACAAGTGGCAATATAGTTATCTATTTATCCTGGTCAGTACACGTTGTAGGAAAAATTTAAAGATTTATTATGGAGCACTGAGATTGCATAGTGAACCCATGCAATTCTCGTGCAATTTTTGCAAAAAAAAATCTCTGCATTTTTTGGGTAATTCTGCAATTTTTCTTTTTTTTTTTTCTTTTTGTTTATTGGTTTTACAGTAAGCATACATTCACTTTTCAGGATGCAGTGTATGAGGAAAACTTCAATGACACGTGAGGGCGCAACCCCTCTTAATACATGCATTTAAAGAAAATTTGTACTGCATCAACTGGATACATCGCCGGGGTTAACCATGAAGAAAAAATGAACACTGGAAATTCACACATATATATGTTGTGTATTGCGAACCCATGAGCAGCATGCAGCAATAAACAATGATCACAGAACTGTAGCATTTAAACTAGACTCTGCTTTCTATTAAGGAAGAATGAGTAAAGGCATGCTTAACCCCCATTAGCGTACCAAAAATGTACAAATCAGTTTGGGATTTAACTCTGCATTCATTTTATCTTCCTCTATCCTGCCATTTTACCTAAACAAGTCTAGTTGTAGCCCACCACTAACCTGACTTCATTTTCAAGCCATAATAATCTATCAGCACAGCTAGCGAAAGAACGAGAAGCCTCCTGCCTCATTCTATCAGCCTGCAGTGCCTTCATCAAACACACACTTTACCAAAATGGAGAATTCAAGAATCAGTAGACAGAAAATAAGTGGCGTTTAAGGCAAAACAAAAGTTAATCACTGTAGTGGGCATACCTGAACTCGAAATCTTAGGATCTCTTTAGGTATCTGCTCCTTCTTCTTCCTCCGATTCTGACTGGGAGAGTTCAGTACTCCTTCTTGGTGTTTTCGCATGTTTTGGGGTCCATTTCAGGGCCTCCACATAGTCTGAAAAAATGTAACCTCCCCCCCCACCCCGTGCACCAGACATAGATGGTCAGGAAATAACATACTGTACCATCGAAGTGTTTTTCTTCTGGTGGGTGGCGTAACTCAGGTCTAGGTAGATGGACACCCGTTGACCATCTTGGAGTAATGTACGTTTTTGCCTCACTAAGGCCAGTATCAGATCTCAGGTCCCTACGCCCTCAACCACTGCTACTATTGCTCTGGGAGTATCTGTGTTTGTGGAGTATCTGTGTTTGTGGGCCTTCCATGGAAGGCTACCCTGTATGTTTTTTGTATACTGATGTTTCGGTCTACAGTGGCTGCTCGAGACAGTCTTTAAAGAAAAACCCAAGGTGATCCCTCCTCACTTCGTTCCGGCATTCCAATAGTTTGTAGGTTGTCTGTTTCATTGAATTTTGTTGACCTGGTAAGCCCACTGAGCCTAGAAGTCCCTTTTTCAGGGGCAACAGGGGGGATACAGATGGTAAGCAACTGAAACTGAACCAGATTAAGCTGTTGGTGGTATTTTTTGTGAAATTTGGCCAGGACACTGGATAAATTCCCCTACTCTTTTCGATAAGTGCCATGGGATCTTTAATATCCACCTGAACTACCACCAGTCCAGGCAGAAGGGACCTCACTTTAATGTCTCATCTGCAAGATGGAACCTCAGAAGTGCAGCAGCCCCCTCATGCTGCACTACAGTGTCAGTACTGGGATATTAACCCAAGTGCCAGATGTGGGAACTGAACCCACAGTCCTCTGATCTTCCGGCCTCAGAGGTGAGTGTGCTACCTACTGAGCCACTGACACTGTGGTTGGTGGCCCGGGCTTGGTTCTCTAAATTTTCAAGCCGGGACCGCAGATGGGTATTCTCCTTCAAAAGTGAAGCTGTAGTCCCTATGGCAGCTTCCGATTGCTTTTTATCATCTATTGCCGCTGTTTTTATCATAGTTACGTCCAGTTCAAGCAGTGAGACTCTATTTGTTAGTGAGTCGAATCTTTCAAACAGTCCTGCCATGGAAGTATGCATTCTATTTATTTTTTGACCCAGGGTCTGTAGAGTCTCTTCTCCCTCTGTGGCTGGTTCAGGGAAATTGCAGCCCTGTGTAGACCTAGAGGCTGGTGGTCCTGAGACATTTTTACTTTTATTGCCATCCACTGAGGTTTTCTCTTTCTTTGGATTCCCCATTACCACTCTGGAGCTGTTTTGATATCCATAGGTTGTATTAGCACCAACTAATGTGTCCAACAAAATTAGTTTTATGACTTTTTAAATGTATCTAGATGCAGAGTTTTAGATCCCGGCGGCCATTTGCTTGGGCTCCACAGCACCCTCCAAACTCTACAATTTTTCAATGACTCTGCTAATGACTTGGCTAACAGACCCTAGTGAAGACTATCTTTAGGAAGCTAGGAGGAAGGCTCAAGCTGACAGTGACCTCAGTACCCTTCTCTGAGGCCCTGCTGGTTTGGACTAGGGAAGAGGGGAGGCTTCTGATCACACACTTCATTCCTAGCTGAAGGTGGGTGTGGGGAAGAGGGCTTTCGGTATGGGGAGACTGGTAGTGTTCCTGAAGGGATAATGGAGTATACTGACAGGATGACCATACTCCCTCAGAGGAGGGGATCAGGATGTTGGGGTGAAAGTTTAAAGAGCACTTCAAGGCATTTTTAATCTGGGGGGGGGGCATAGTTCATTTACTGATAGGTGCAACTACTCAAACAAGGGAGACTGGGATGGCTAGTAGATTTATTTATTTATTTGAATTTTGGTAACTGGGTAGGCCCACTGAGACGGAATGTCCCTTTTTCAGGGGTGACCCGGGGATGAGCGATAACCGAGAGGAAACAGAGTGGAGACAAAGGGGTAACAGAACAAGCTGCAGTGCAGGAGTTATGGGGAATCCCAGGGAGTGGGTGGTGGGAGAGGGGCCAAGGATGGGGACAGGGGGACTGATGTGGACAAGGAGTTGGGGGGGGAGGAAGTGACATGGAGGATTATGTGTACTAATGCCAGGAGCCCGGGGAACGAAAGCAGTGACCTGCAGGCAGTGGTGGCAGAAGTACTCTTGGACCTTGTGGCAATTAAGAGACATGGGCCATGCAGTACCATGACTGACCATTTCGGGGTTCACAGTGTTTATTAGGGATAGGGAGTGGGGAAAGGGGTGGCACTGGACATATGTGAGGATATAAAAGCCATGGAGGTCAGGAATATTAGGGAAGAAAATTATGTGAAGAAATAGTGGATTCAGGTGTTCTTAAATGGGACAGGATATCAAAATAGGAGTGGTATTATGGCAAGAATTTGCTTGTGTAACCCCTAGATGGTGCTATCCCAAGGGCTACTACCCTTGCCTGCTTGGCTAGTTGCAAGTTAAGGGGCCTGGGTACTGAAACGGGTGCCTCCACCCGGAGGACAGGGTTGTTAATAGCAAGGCTAACCTGGGTACAGTCCTCCGGGACACTGTAACCCCTCTCTTTTCCCTCTAGTGACCTAGACAATATGCAACAAACACTTTCACGGTAGCCCCTAATCAGCATACAAATCCCCACACTGTTTGCACTTACCACCAGGTCTGGTCCCACTAGTTTGACCCTGGAGACCCACTGTAAAACAAGATTAGGCACAGCAAATAACAATAGCACAGTGCTTTTCGTACAAACTAGAACCACAGTCAAATTAGATGCAAAGAGTTAGATCTGATTTATTCAGGGGACTTGAACAAGGGAGGGGTGTAATCAGGTGGATTGATTCTATAACTGATCTAGTCAGGCAATTATGCATACACTTTTAGTCCCTGCACAGTCACACGCTCTGGGTACCCAGTTGGTGAGATAGGCTAGCCTGATGTGTTGCCCAGGGTAGGCCGGCGTCGCAGCTGGTTGGGGCCCTATGGTGAAAAGAAAAGGCATGCACAGCCACACACAATTTGTAGTCTGGAGCCGGGAGGCTCAGTTCGTGAAAGGAAAACAACAATGCAATCAGATGACAACACTTGTGATTTAGCTGTTGTTACAGGGAGCTACCTTGTTGGTTACTCATGCTACCCAATACGAGACACAGGAGGGATGAAATGGAGACTGCAGGTTGACAACTGGTATGTCAGGAGAAGCAGGGCCCACATGAATCACTGGGGTGTTGTTCCTGTCTGAGATGTTGAGCAGGGGGCTGATCCCCGGGCGTGTCTCTCGTTGATGGTATTCTCTGCGCCTGAAGTAGCTGGCTGGGCCAGTGTGGCAAGGCCCAGGTCGGGTAAAACAGTTTGGATATAGAAACATAGAAACATAGAAGTTGATGGCAGATAAGGACCGCAAGGCCCATCCAGTCTGCCCATTTCTTTTTCTACCTTATATGTGCTATCGGCCTTTGCTCTGTCAGTGGCTTATCTATTCATACTCATCTGTATTGCTCCCTTATGCCTATCCCATGCCTGTTTGAAGCCCTGCACTGTATTCATAGCCACCATTTCCTGAGGTAGGCCATTCCATGCATCCACCACCCTTTCTGTGAAAAATAATTTCCTCACATTCCCCCTTAATCGGCCTCCCTCTAGTTTCATGCTGTGTCCTCTTGTCCTGCTATTTTTCTTATATTTAAACATGTTAGACTCTTTCACCTTGTTAATGCCCTTAAGGTGTTTGAATGTTTCGATCATATCACCTCTCTCCCTCCTTTGCTCAAGGGTATACATATTGAGCTCCGTTAATCTGTCCTCATATGTCTTCTGATGCAGGTCCTGCACCATTTTGGTTGCCCTTCTCTGGACTGCCTCAATTTGGTTAATGTCCTTGTGAAGGTGTGGCCTCCAGTACTGCATGCAGTACTCCAGATGGGGCCTAACCAGTGTCTTGTAAAGAGGGATATCAGTCCGGGAAGGCTGGATGCAGCTTCCAGCAATCATGACATGATTAAATAGTGGGGAACCAAATCGAGACCCACTAATAGCATACATGCACATTTATAATACAGCAATCACCATACCACAAAGCGGATAGCAGTCTGGCAGCAGTATCAGTGTCTCTGAGCAAAACCAGGAGTTCTGTGGTGGGTGAATGAATGTCCTGACAGGCCGGTCGCATACAGCAAATTTTCGGTCTTCTTCAGGTTCAAGTCTGGTCACATTTCAGTGGCTTTGTCACACTTAAACTCTACCTCCAGACTGACACACTGCAGCAGGCAGCTTGGGAATTTCCCTTCGGTCCAAAAGGTTCTGGTTGGTTGATCCATCAGTCTGTCAAAGCAAGGGCTCCCCCTCCAGGTCCATTTAAGTGCCAAAGTGCAAAAATTAATATTCCTACAGAAATTTGCTCCCACAAGACCCCTCGGGACAGACAGCATTTCAGAGTCCCCAAAGGTACCGACTGGTTCCAAAAGGCAGTCCAGAACCAAGATGGTGAGGCAATACTGAAATGTCCATACTGCAAAGGAAGGCAGGCTAGACAAACTGCAATATTATTATTATTAAAACAGATAAACAGTTAACAGGCACAGTTCCTAGCAGGGCTCCCTCCGCGCAAATAGCGATGGCAGAATGGAGCGATAACACATCAGCCTGTGCGGGTCTCAAACCTGAGACTACTCGGTCCCTACCCAGATTAATTTTACACCACAAGATAAGCAGCTCTTAAAGAGACAGGCATGAAGGCTAACAGGGCACTCACATGCAAACACTTTTAAATTGCTAGGACACAGAACACCAGCCTGGCAGTGGGCATTTAGGCAAGCCCAAGGAAGACTTTTGGGAACCCCCATTTGCAGGGGGGTTACACTTGGAAGGTGAGAACTTGATTTTTTACACCCCTGCCATACAGGGAAAATGGTTGCAATGGACCTCCCAGGCCTACTGGAGAAACTGTTTGGAAAATAAGGCTCATCACACACACATATTTTGATCTTGTCCAGACCTGTCTAGTTTCTGGGAGCAGGTAACTGTAACTCTGACAGACTTGTTGTTCAGGCTAGACTTTCCACTTAAATTTCAATGGGCCATCTTGGGCTTCCCCCTGGCCAGAGTGAGAGGCAAAGATGGCCTCTTCTTAGTACACGTGTTACTGGTTGCTACACACAAGGCCATAACTAGACATTGGTTACAGGTACAGCCCCCAACACACAAGGACTGGCTGGACATTGAGGGGAGATACATCGTATGGAAGAACTAACCTACCAGGTAAATCAAAGGATGCTGCATTTCACAAGAAGATGGGCATGTTGTATTCTGTACCAGTGTGGGCACAGCCGGGACAATACCCACTATAATATACTGACAGCTGAAACAGAAAAGAAGCTGGGTACACACCAAGGCTGAAAATAATGAAAGGGTTTTATTTAGCTTATTGCACAAGCATGGCAGACTACTGGACTAAGACCCCTACATACTGACCCAGTCACATGGGTCTTCCTCAGGGGGCCTCTACTTTACAGGCAGATACTAATCTGAATCAAATTCTAGGTAGTGTGCCTATGGCATCATATCACAGAGGTCAGAATTTGAGGGAGAGCGAGAGAGGGATCGAGCAGCAAGAGGGAGCTCATCGGAGCTCTGGGACTGAACTTTAACATTTTATTTTCGAGGCCAAACCATGCAGGCTTGCTGCCCTATTTAACGGGTGGCCTGCAGCAGCACTGAGAGGAGAGAGGGATCGAAAGAAGTAAAGGGAGCTCATCAGAGCTCTGGGACTGGGACTGAACTTTAAAATTTTATTTTTGGCGCCAAAACACTGCAGGCTTGCTGCCCTATTTAACAGACGTCCTGCAGCAGCGCCGGAGAGCGAGAGAGGGATCAAGCAGTGAGAGGGAGATCATTGGAGCTCTGGGACTGGGTCTGAACTTTTAAATTTTATTTTTGGTGCCAAAATGCTGCAGGCTTGCTGCCCTTTTTAACGGGCGGCCTGCAGCAGCGCCGGATAGCAAGAGAGGGATCGAGCAGCGAGAGGGAGCTCATCAGAGCTCTGGGACTGAACTTTTAAATGTTATTTTTGGTGCCAAAATGCTGCAGGCTTGCTGCCCTATTTAACGGGTGGCCTGCAGCAGCACCGAGCGAGAGAGGGCTTGAGCAGCGAGGGAGCTCATCGGAGCTCTGGGACTCAACCTATATTTTCTCCTCCCACCCACCCCCACTGCCACCCTTTAAATAACCTTTATGGACTGGTAAGGGAAGGGGTTCTCTGGAGGTGGACAAATCAGGACTTCTACTTTAATAAAACTATCATTCTAGGGAGAGTAAAGAAATTCATGGAGATGCAGGTAGGGCTATGATATTACAGGCCACTGGAGGGTGAAACAGAGCTAAGATATACTATTTGATTGCTACAGAATAATATTATAGTAACTGAGGGGTAAAACAGTGTTAAGTATACTCTATGACTGATGTGCAAACTGTTAGAACTTATTAGAACTGTTTAGTTGCTAAATGCTGTGGTAAGCTGTTAGTATCTCTTAGAACTGTTTAGTTGCTAAAGTCTTTACCTAGATTAGGAACTAGTTACGAGGGCTGTGTTGTATCTGTTCAACTATAAGGGGCTGTGAGTCTTGTTCGTAGACCACCCCAGTACGGCCACTTGGAGAAGGGTGAGGGATATTACCCCAGGGGAAGGAGACCAGGCCGGGGGGGAGGAAGTCCGAATTATTATGGACAAGGACAACTGGGGGGGGACTACAGCCATCAGGGCATGTATATTCGGAAGGAGTATAGGCTGCACAGGCTGTGGGGCAGCGATAATACTAAATTGGGCCTGGCAGGTGGGAGGTTGCCCACTCTGCAGGCAACTTTTGCAGATCAGGGGAGAGTTAAACTGGCTAAGGATGCAACAGGGGGCATTGGGGTGGGTAATGAAGGATAATGGGGGGGGATGAGGGACAAGAGAGAAGTGTCGGTGGAAGACCAGAACAAGTTTCATCCAACAGGAGGAGAGAAACTACGGAAAGAGGACATTTCCACAGCAGTAGGAAGGTGACTGGTGTGTCCAGAGGGAACCAAGAGGGGTGGTAGGGAATCAATGCTAAGACAGGGAACTGGCAGAGTTGAGAAGGTATAAACCAGGCAGGAAAAGGTGACACAGGAGATGGAGACTTCTAGGAGATCAGGAGGCATTGAGGCAAATACCGCTCAGGAGGGGTGGAAGATGGTAGGTTCAGGAAAAAGAAGGAGGAAACCGGATATTGTGGGCCCAACTTCAGATGGGAGCGCAGCAAACATGGGAAAGACAAACATGGGGGTTCAGCAGGAAAACAGTTATGCACCCCTCATCACACTGACAGGGACAGGAAGAGACTGCGAGGAACCACTGGAGGAAGGAGGAGGAGCAAGGAGGATAGGAGACACTCTCCCAGAGGAGGGCACAGGGGCACAGAAGCTGGGAGACAAGGGGGGAGTTCTCTTGGGAGCTGGGAAATTGCCCAAAAATGGGGAGGCCCTTTTGGGGACACACCTGGAGGAGACACAAGTTAAAGGAGGAAAAGAGGCAGTGGGGGTTAGGATGGAGGGGAAAAAGAGCAGGAGGCTTGGGGGGGGGGGTCTGTGCTCCAGAGAGGAGCTACTGGGTTGGTCACGAGCATCACTGGTGAAAGAAAAGAGACTAAGGGGGACGGATCAGTGAGGAGGAAGATCTGGGGACAGGGGGTCTCTTACTCTAGGGGGACAAACTGCCACTGTTCACAGTGATCCAGCAGGATGTAATGGAACCAAGGGGGTCAGATCAAAGAGAGATATGGGTTGGAGCATGGGGGACGGACAAGGTTTGGGCAGGTGGGAGAGAGGATGAGGCAAGCAGAAAAATGGAGGGGGGGACACAGAGATAGCGAGCAGAAATGGGGATAAGGAGGCAGTAAGGGTGCTGCTTTGGGTGACTCCATGACTAGGGGGATCAGGTGGAGAGGGGAAGGGGAGGGGGGCTTCCTGTGGTGTTAAATCAAGGAGTATACCTGTCCTGATGGTGCACCAAGCAAAACATCACATCTATTCTCTAGCGCAGAAGTGTGGTGGCACCCCTGACATATTAATACACCTAGGTACTAATGATATACATGGGAACAGTGAGCTGGAGATACAAGATAGGTTGAGGGAGCTGGCCAGAGTGTGTCAGGATGTGGGATGCTCGGTCTCCTTCTCTGACATCCTTCCAGTGCCCAGGGCCAGTGTAGAAAACAAGCAGAAGATATAGGATATAAATGCATGGTTCTGCAGATGGTGCGAGACCAGGGGACATGGGTGGGTAGGGGAATGGGGATCAACCTGGGAGGACAAGGATCTGTTTGCTAAGGACAGGCTCCACCTTAGCAATGAGGGAAAAGAGGTCCTGCAGCTGAGACTGGCAGAGTTCATCCACTCCAGGTGGGGTTTAAACTTGTGAGGGGGAGGGAGAAGGGAAGGCCCTGGCCTTCTCCCACAGGCAGAGGGGAGAAGTCACAGGGCAGGAGCAACAGATAGTGCAAGTGTTGGTCCTGGTAGGCAGAAGGCAAGGTGGTCTCAGGGTGAGGGAAAAGAAGGCAAGGGGACAGGTTTGAGGGTGGTCCTGATAAACGCCAGGAGCATGGGAAATAAGATGCTGGAGCTGCAGGTGCTGATGGTGGGGGTGGATGTGGTGGCAGTCACGGAGACGTGGGCCTCATCCAGACATGACTGGGACCTAAACGTACTTCGGTACACCACTTGCAGAAGGGATGGGGGGAAGAAAGGGGGGGGTTGGCTTTTATCATCAGGGATAGCATAGCGATAAGCAAGGTGGAGGAAGCAGGGGATCAGGTAGAGGCTCTTTGGGTCACCCTGCAGGCTCAGGGTGGAAAACGGGTGAAGATGGGGATGATGTATAGATGCCCTGGGCAGGAGGAAGAACAGGACGATGGCCTGGTGGCTAACCTTAAGGACCATTGTGGTGGAGAAAAGGACATCACTGTGGTGATGGGGGACCTGAATATGTCAGGAGCAGATTGGGGAACCATGGTGTCCTCATTGAGCAAGGAGCAGCGCCTGTTGGACATCTTCCAGGATGCGTTCTTTACCCAGCTGGTATCGAAGCCGACAAGGGAGGGGCACATCCTGGATGTGGTCCTGTAACCGCTCATCAGGGACCTGGCTGTTGGGGACCCACTGGCAGGTAGTGACCATGCCACAGTTTGGTTCTCCCTAGAACTAGGGGGCAAGGTAGAGCACACAAGAATGACTGTGGTGGATTTTAGAGGGGCAAACTTTGGGGGGATGAAGCGGATCTTGAGGGGCTATCTAGATGGGATCAGGCCAAGCATGGGCATGGAGGCAGGGTGGGAATTAATAAAGATAGGGCTCCTGGAGGCTACCAAGGCCTGCACAAGAGAAAGATGTAAGGGCGCAAAGCTAGGAAGCCAAGTTGGTGGACGAAGGAGGTCCAGGATGCAGTGAGGGAGAAAAAGGCTGCTATAGCTGTTATAAAGGCTCTCAGGGGCTATATCCAAGGAGGAGGAGTATGATATGGCAGCCAGGAGGGTCACCAGGGTGGTGAGATCAGCTAAGGCGGGGTCGGAGCTGAGATTGGCACAGGGGATAAAAGGGGGAGAAAAGGGTTCTTTAGGTATATCAGGGAAAGAAGAAAGGGGAAGGGTCAGATCAGTCAGCTCAGGACGGGGGGTGGGTTGGTGGAAGAGGTGGGAGGGAAGGCGGAGGTACTAAATTACTTTTTTGCCTCTGTATTCACCAAGGGGGAGGGGGGAGAGCAGCACCGGTAGGAGAGGGGGCGGGGGATACGGTGGTTGAAGAGGTGGGAAAGGATGAGGAAATATGCAGAGGTAGGCTGTTGGATGCACTCAAGGCCCTAAGAGGGGACAAGGCACCGGGCCCCGATGGGATCCACCCCAGGGTGCTCTGGGAGCTGGTGTGTATACCCTGGCCACCCCCCAACAGATCTTTTTAACTCCTCCCTGCAGTCTGGATAGGTACCTCAGGACTGGAGAATGGCCCACATTGTGTCTATCCATAAGGGAGGCCCACAAGAGAAGCTGGGTAACTATAGGCCGGTTAGCCTGACGTCAGTAGTGGGCAAAGTGATGGAGAGCATCCTGAAGGAAACGATAGAGGGGGGTGCTAAGGGCTCAGGATCACACAGACATTCACCAGCACAGCTTTGTTAATGGCAGATCATGGCAGACAAATCTGGTGGAGTTCTAGGAAGGGGTGACAAGAGCGCTGGATCAGGGCAGGCCAGTGGATGTCCTCTTTCTGGACTTCAGCAGGGCTTTTGATTCCGCACCACATCATGGGCTACTGGAGAAGCTGGAGAGTATGGGGTGGGAGGGATGGGCAGATGGATAGAAAACTGGCTGGCGGGGTGGGTACAGAGGGTGAGGGTGGGGAGGTCTCATCCTCAAGGTTAGTCACAAGTGGGGCACCATAGGGGTTGGTGCTGAGTCCACTCCTATTTAATGCCTATGTCATGGACATCTGAAATGGTATCAGGAACAGGATGAGTCTCTTTTCGGATGACTCTAAACTGTGGGCGGTGCTGGATGAGGAGGAGGGAAAGTTAGACCTCCAGGAGGACCTGGAAACTCTAGGGAGGTGGTCAAGAATCTGGAAACTAAAGTTTAATGCTGTGAAATGCAGGGTTCTTTACCTAGGAGCCAAAATCCCAACTCATACATACACCTTGGGGTAGGGGTATAGCCAGGGATTTCAGATCTGCACACCAAGTGGACTCGCTGCTACCCCCCACCCACCACCGTTAGGGTGAGCTACCCTCCCACCCCCGGGGTGTAGCCAGACAATATACAAATGTACACCAGGACCATGTTTGTTGCCTCATTTGGCACAATAAATACAACTTTTGTATCTCATGACAATGGTTGTTGCCATGCATGGGTAAATACAAATGCCATGCATTGTTCCCTAAGACACCCACATACCAGCTCAGAGCCTGTAAAGTTGTATTGTCCTTAGGCTGCAAAGAGAGTATTAGTGACCAGTTCTTCTAGTTTCAACTCCTATGAATAAAATTACAGAAAGGTTCAGTATTTTCTTTGCTAGTTTTCATGGAAAAAGGAAGCAGTTCAGAGCCTATTTGCTACCTCCCTTAAATAAAACTGCACACCATGGAGTGCTTGGAGTATGCCTGTCTACACCCATGCCATGGGGGACATTGCAGGTTTCAAGGGGGAAAGGGACCTCAAGGTGGTGGTGGATGCCAAAATGAACAACTCAGAGCAGTGTAGAAGGGCAGCGGCACAAGCAAATAAAATGCTGGGGTGCATAGCCAGGCGGATAACCTCAAGGAGTAGTGAGGTACTCCTTCCGCTGTACAATAGCCTGGTTAAACCACACCTTGAATACTGCGTGAAGTTTTGGCATCCCTACTTAAGGAAGGACATTAGAAATGCAGAAACATAGACTTTGACGGCAGATAAGGACTGCCTGGCCCACCCAGTCTGCCCATTTCCCTACCTACAGGTTAAGCTGCAGATCCTAGTTAACCAACAGCCTATTTCTTCTTACCCCCCACAAGAATTGCCTTATGTCTGTCCCATGTATCCTTTTTTTTTTTTATACTTTCTTTTTTACGCCCCCTTCTCACCCCAGTGCTTCCTCACCTTCAGGAGTCTCCTGCGGCCTTGTGCGTCCCTGCTCGTCTGTCAGCATCGGGTGCAATCATCCCCATACTTGCCTTGGTTTTGACCCCAGGCGGAGTCCGGTGGGGGCCCCTTCCACTGCCCCGAGCGACTGAGTTTGGCCGGGGATCCATCATCCGTATTGGCAGGGGCCCTGGGATCAGGGCCTGAAGCTCCATCTACAGGGAGCACCAGAGGGTATTTTCCTTTTTCTGCCCATTCCGTGGGGACGTCCTAAGCACTAGGAGAGCCTAGGGCGCGAATCTGACAGTGTGCTAATGTCCGGCTCCCAGCGGATGTCCTCCTCCTCTACATGCAGTCCCGCTGCACCACCACCCGTGGTCACCCAGATGGCGGTATCATGGGACTACATCCCATCCACCGGAGGAGAGAGCAGCCTCTGGGCACTCGATCCTCCTCCCCGGCCGGTCCTCCAGTTCACCGAGTCCGTTCCCGAACTCGGGTCACTGGTGCCGCGAGCGGTAACTCTACCGCTGCGCCGGCGGGCCGGCCGATGTCCCATGTATTCTTGAATTCTCCTGCAGTTTTAGACCCCACAACCTCCTCAGGAAGGCTGTTCCATGCATCCTCCATGCTCTCTGTGAAAAAGTACTTCCTCATATTGCCCCTGAACCGCCCCCATCTTTAAATTGTGTCCCCTTGTTCTTGCACATCTCTTTTTCTGAAAGATGCTACCCTCTTGGACTTTGTTGATTCCACTGGAGGTACTTAAAAGTTTCTATCATCTCCCCTCCTCCTTTCCTCAAGAGTTATTATACATATTAAGCTCCTTTAGTCTCCCTCTTATAGCTCTCTTGCAGACCCTGCACCATTTTAGTTGCCCTCCTGTGGACTGCCTCTATGCTGTCTATGTCCTTGTGGAGATGGGGTCTCCAGAACTGAACACAGTACTCCAGATGGGGTCTCACCAACTGTCTGCACAGAAGGATAACAACTTCCTGTTTTCTGCTGTCGATGCCTCTCCCTATACATCCCAGTATACCCCAGCCCTCCCTACTGCCTTCTCACATTGCTTGCTAACCTTAAGGTCATCTGATATGATTACCCCCAAGTCCCTTTCCTATTTTTATGTTTGCTTGCACGCATGTGCCAGAAACATAGTGCCATCATCCAAGTTTTTGTAGGTGTGGCACCCTGTCTTCCAATTCAGTCAGTGTGTTTGCAGGCGTGGCCACAGTTTACCAATGAATGCTGCAGCTGTCTATGACAGCAGTTAAAAATGCAGTGGCGTACAGTTGAAAGGGAGAGACCGCTTCAGTAAGCAGCGATAAGATAGTGTTGATTAGTATATTGCCAGCAATCCTGCTTGTATACGTCTCTGCTTTCTCCTCCTGGAACATAAATTCAGTTTGAAGCGAACTTTTCCTAGGACTCTCTTTCCGGGAGGAGGCAAGTGACAAAAATGACATTCTTGGAATGTTTCCAAAAAAGATCTAATTGCCATCCTTGGACTGTTGAGTCAGAGTTCAGGGCAGGAGCAGCCAGGGCTCCAGATAAGGTGTGTACTGGCCTATTTTATGCACCTCATTTAGGAAATACTCTTCAGAAATTTTTTTTAATGAGTACCAGTACTCACCAACATTTGTAAAAACTCCACACGCCGAAGAATAGTACTTCATAACATAACTGGTGATTCAAAACAAACAGTTTTTTGCCAGATTTACAGCACTTGTATGCATCCCACTTTTGTTTTACTCACTATGTTTTAAAACTGGTGAGTAAATTCCTATCTGCCAACATTATTTGAAGCATTGTTGGCACCAGAAACTCTTATCTAGAAAAAAAAAACCTACATTTTTTTTAAATAAATGTACTCCTCAGTCCACTCTAGCAAGACATTTGCACACATCTGAATTTCGTTTTACTCACCTCACTTTCAAAATGAGGAGTACAGGTACGCATCCCAAAAAATCTTATCTAGAGCCCTGGGAACGGCATTGACTAAAGCAGAAAAATAGAACCCCAAAGAGACTGAAAAAGTAAACGCAGTTGTCGTCTGTTGGCACACCTGATCACTATTGTAATAATATTCCCCAACCCTCTGAGTGTCTCTGAATAGCACTCCGCCCCGTCCGCCGCACACAGTATGGCTGACGGGGGTGCCCAATCCCCCGTCGGCTCTGCGCCCCTCCCCCAGAGTTCTAGGTGCCACGCTGGGAGCCCACCCCAATGTGGCATAAGTGAGAATGGTGATGGGGGTGCCCAATCCCCCGTCGGCTGAATTAAACCCCCCCCAAAAGAAACAGACTTCCAGTTGCCACACTGGGAGCCCACCCCAGCGTGGCACACGCTCAGACTGGCCGACGGGGTGCCTAATCCCCGTCAGCTCCACTGACCCCCCAAAAACATCTTCCAGCTTCCGTGCTGGAGCCCACCAACGTGGCACAAGTTCCAAGTCTGCCTTCCTAAAAGAAGACAAACACCTGAAAAGAAAAAACGGTCCCTTGTTGATTGTCTTGCCCCCCAACCTGCGCCCACCCTCTGCACATTCACCTCCCCACACCCTCACCTCACCCCATACTTACCTCTGGAGGCTGGCGAGATGATCTTCGGGGGACCGGGAACACTTCTGCACTCTTCAAAGCTGACCGCGAACTGAGCAAATGCCGTAAGCTGTATAATAGAATAATTAGGGTTTTCAACTTTGATGCATATCTCAGGCATTTTTGAATTTTGCCACCAAATTTTCAACATGGGGTTTTTGAGACCCTCCTCATGAGTTCTGGCACTGTCATGGCGTTAATCAGCCGAAGGTGATTTCGCGGTCACCGCGCAGAACCACCTTTTGGGACTGATTTACTAAACAACAGTGTCATAGTTCATGAGGTAGGCTCCCAAAAACCCTATGTTGAAAATTTGGTGAAAAATTCCAAAATGATTGATTTACGAGCCGCATTGCGAAAGTTGCTACGCACACTGTAGTTTGGTAAATTTTAATATTGTCACTCCAGATTTTCAACATTGCCATTTTACCACACCTCCTTATGAGCAGTACAGCTGTCATTTTTCACATCTGCCCAAAATGTGTTTCCGCGCATGTAGCGCACAATGGCGCAGTCAGTGTACGAAATCAATGTTTGGGACAGATTAAGAAAATCACAGTGACACTGTTCATGAGCAGAGGTCTTAAAATTGCTATGTTAAAAATTTGGTGACAAAAGTCCGTAAAATGACTGTGTTATGAACGAGCATTGCGCAGTTTCCACGCACCCTCGTAAGTTCTTGAATTTGTAATATCTTCAGTCCAGATTTTCACCACTGGCATTTTTCCACACTTCCTTACGAACAGTACAGCTGTCATTTTTCACACCATGGCCGAATCGTAGTTTTGCACTTCCAGTGCAGAAATGCGTGGTGACCATGGGAAATCACTGTTCGGGACAGATTAAGAACATCACAGTGACACTGCTCCTGACCGGAGGTCCCAAAATGCCTGTATTGACAATCTGCTGTAAGAAATCCCCAAACTAATTACATTACAGGTGTGTGTTGCACAGTGTTTATGCATGCTTGTGACTTCACCAGTTTTTTTTTTTATATTTTCACTGCAGATTTTCAACATTGCCATTTTTTACACCTCCCCATGAACAGTACAGCTGTCATTTTTCGTATCCTGTTCAAAATGTGTTTTCGCACCTGTGATGCCAAATGGCGTAGTCGCTGTGCAAAATCTGCTTTCGGCTAACAAACTGATATTGCCACTGTTCATGAGGTGGGGGTCACAAAAAAAACATGTTGAAAATTTGGAGTGAAAATACCAACGAACGCCTGAGGCGTTAGGGTTTCTGACCATAACGCCCCACCCTGTAGAGACTGACAGGCATCAAGGGTATGACTTGGGATTGTCGCCTGTAATGCTCATACCATTCCAACCCCACCCACACCCTGCAGCCAGTGAGAGGCATCGAGGTCTGCCTTGGACTCTTTGGCCCCAAAGTTCACCCCATTCTCCTATACAGCACCCATCTCACCATATTTCCTGATGGAATGGGGTGAACATAAGGGCCAAAGACCCTAAGGCACACAGTAACACTTGTCAGTGTCTGCAGGGAAGGTTGTGATGAAATGGCGTGGCCGTTATGCCCGACGACCCAAAGGCACACCCAAATGCCTGACAGTATCTGCAGGGTGGTGGTGAGGTTGACTTCAGTTCAGTACTTCACTGCCATTCCTATTATGCAGCTCTGTAACTCCTACACTACCAATGCCAGCAAGCAAACATTCAGCATTGACAAATGCTTGTTGTTGTTGCTACCTCCCACCCCATTGTGTAATCTTCCCCTGGGTTTTTGTTTCTCAGGTGCATTATTTTGCACTTCTTTGCATTGAATCCAAGCAGCCATACTTCTGACCATTCCTCCAACCTTGCCAAGTCCCTTCTCATCCTTTCCACACCTCCTTGTGTATCAACCCTGTTGCAGATCTTGTGTCATCTGCAAAGAGGCATACTTTTCCTTCCAGTCCTCTGCAATGTCACTTATAAAGACATTAAAAGGACTGGACCCAGTACTGAACCCTCGGTACCCACTAGTAACTCCTCTTTCTTCAGAGTGGACTCCATTTACAATTACCTTCTGTGTCCTGTTGTCCAGCCAGTGTTTTACCCAGGCTACCACCCTGGGACCCACTCCCATGCTGGTTAATTTGACTATTAATCTTTTGTGTGGGACTGTGTCAAATGCCTTGCTAAAGTCTAGGCAGGCCGTGTCCACAGCCCCTCCGTGGTCTACTACTTTGGTCACCCAGTCGAAGAAATCAATTAGATTCGTCTGACATGACCTTCTCGCTGTGTACCCATGCTGCCTTGGGTCCTGTGCCCCACTGGCCTCTAGGTACTCAACAATTCTTTCCTTCAGAAGTGATTCCATCACTTTCCCTACCACAGAGGTCAAACTGACAGGTCTGTAGTTTCCTGCCTCTGTCTTGGTCCCACCTTTGCGAAGGGGAATCACATCCACCTTCCTCCAGTCCTCAGGTACCACACTATCCTCCCATGATTTGTTAAAAAGGGTAGTCAGTGGTTTCACTAGTTCTCCCCTTAATTCTTTTAGAATTCTGGGGTGAATTCCGTCAGGCCCCATTGTTTTGTCCACCTTCAGTTTTAGGAGTTCTTTTAGAACCCTTTCTTCTGTGAAAGCACTGGGATTGACCCCCCTATCAAGAGTGCTTCTGTTAACTGGATTAGGCACCTCCCCATCTCCTCTTTTGTGAATACTGAGCAGAAATATTCATTTAGTATCCCTGCTTTTTCACTGTCCCTCTCTGCCCACCCACCATCCATTCTATTCAGCCTCACTATCCCTCCCTTTGTCTTTCTACTCTCCCTGATGTACCTATAAAAGGTTTTATCCCCCTTCTTAACCGAGTTGGCTGTCTTTTCCTCATTGCGTTACTGGTGATGGGACGGAGGAGAGCGACTAGGATGGTACTGGGGCTAGAGGAAATGCCCTATGAGGAGCGACTCGGGGAGCCCAACCTATACTCGTTGCAGGAGAGAAGAGACAGGGGGGATATGATAGAGGTTTTCAAGTATCACAAGTGGGTCAATAGGGTAAGTCTTGATCGGGTCCTACAGCTAAGGGAACCGGGGAGTCTCCAGGGGCCACCCCATGAAGCTGGATGGGGGGAGGTTGAGGTGGGAACAAGGAGGCGCTACTTCACTGAGAGAGTGGTGGAGCCCTGGAATGCATTGCCCAGAGAGCTGGTGGTTGCTACTACTATGGTGGAGGAGTTCAAGAAGGGCTGGGATAGGTGCAGGGGGAGGGTACATCCAAGAGCCCCGCTGGGAAATAGGGGTCCTTGTGTGGGTGGGAGGAAGGGCTAAAAATTGGTGCCCGGCATAGTCACTGACCATCGACCAGACTTGATAGACCATAGAGCCTATTCTGCTGGTTTCATAGTATGTTAGTAAGTTAGATATGATGACTTCAAGTCATTTCTAGAATCCAGACAGTATTAGAAGACAAATTTCTACACAGAAAGGTTTTTTAAGTTTAGATGTTGCAATATATATGAATATGCTGCCACAGGGAAAGACTTTATTCATCCTAGGATAGGTCAAAAATATTTTTTAAATCAATATTTAGACTGCCGATGTCCATTCACTGTCTATGCAGCCTGGTGTGAATGCAAGCAGTTGTATATAGGTAGAACTGTAAGACCTCTTAAAAACAGGATACAAGAGCACGGAAGAGCAATTATTGATGTTAAATTTGTATATAGAGATAACTGATGTGAATTAATGTAAAGTGTGATGCAGCCTTATATCCCAGAGAAAGCTGGTCTGGTGTGGTGTGGTGTGGTGTTTTTATGTAAAGGGGACAGAATGGGGGCGGGGCTAGGACCCTTACCTATGGGTGACTTTTTGCACTGAGCTTGACCTTCCATATCTGGTGTTTTTTTTAATGTATTGTTGATAAGTTTTTCCTATATATACATATAGTGGTGGCTAGTTTATATAAATAAAAAGCATTGTTGGAATGTATGTATGAATTTTGAAACGCCAAAATGCATTAATCTAATACAATGGATGAACATAAGAATAAATATACGGGTACATATATTTTCCTACTAACATTAAATAAAAAGTAATTTTATATGAATACTTGAGACTATAAAATGGTTAGTAGGTGATACATGAAATGTATATGTAAATGTTTTTGTTTTGTAATTTGTGCTATTATGCACCTTTTTCCATTCTGTAGTACCGACTGTTTATTTGAATAATTGAACATTAGATTAACCTGATAATTTGGGGTGTATTTAAGTAGTGCTGTGGAAGGCTACCTCCACCCCTGAGGAAGACCCATGTGACTGGGTCGATACGTAGGGAGGGGTGTTAGCCCTGTAGTCTGCCATGCTTGTGCAATTAGCTAAATAAAACCCTTTCATTATTTTCAGCCTTGGTGTCTACCCAGCTTCTTTTTTGTTTCAATTATATGTTTCTCTAGTTGGAGCACCTTGAGAGGGCTTGATGTGCACTCTCTCATTTGTTTTTTGCTATAATATACTTGCAAAACTGTCCCCAAGGGAACCCAAGAGTTGTATAATGCAGCAATCCGGGAAGGGGGGTGACTATTACAACCACAACTACTATCTGCCCTTTTCTAAACTGAATGTATGGAACTATATGCTAAAATGTATTGTGTAATTATTGACTACAACGTACCTAAAGTTATGTTATGTTATGGGTAGTAAGCTGGCAGGTACAGGTGCGGGATGAAAATGGTGGGATGGGTAGTAAACTGGTTACAGGGAAGGCAGCAGAGGGTGGTGGTGGTAGGGGAGCTCTCATCTCCGAGGGCAGTGACAAGCGGAGTCCCGCAGGGCTCAATGCTGGGACTGGTGTTGTTTGGGTTGTTCATATCAGACATCTTAATGGGCATCAAGAGCAAGATCAGTTTGTTTGCAGATGACACCAAGATGGGAGCAGTAGTGGATGACCTAGGAGGGTGGCATGGGTTGCAGGATGATCTGTTAAAATTGGAGACCTGTTCGGACACCTGGCAGTTGGGGTTCAATGCCAAAACGTGCAAGGTGCTACATTTCGGGCCAAAAAAAAAGAAGAAGAAGTTACCAGCTTGGGAGGGGGGGTGTCAGCTAGCTGTGACAGAGGAGGAGGAGGAGGAGGATCTGGGAGTGATTATAAAGGGCTCAATGAACAACTCAGCACAATACAAGAAGGCAGCTGCAAAGGCCAACAAAATGCTGGGTTGCATTGCCAGGGGTATATCTTCAAGGAGAGGGGAGGTGATCCTGCCGTTGTATAGGTCACTGGTTAGGCCACACCTGTAGTACTGAGTGCAGTACTGGCGCCCATACCTGAAGAGGGACATTAAGTTACTGGAGGGCATGCAGCACACGGCAACAAAGATGATCTAGGGACTAGGGGACATACCCAACGTGAGCAGGCTGAGGGAGTTGAACATGTACTCACTGGAGAAGAGACTGGGGGATATGACTGAAACCTTCAAGTCATGAAGGGAATAAATAAGACAGACATGGAGGGACTATTCAAGTTAGGGGGGGGTAGGGACACACGAGGTCACGATCTGAGATTGGAGGGGGGAGGCTCAGGAGGGAAATGAGAAGACACTTTTTTACGAAGAGAGTGGTGTCTGGGTGGAACACACTGCCTGCAGAAGTGGTATCCTGTAGAACAGTTACCTGCTTCAAAAGGGGATGAGATAGGGTAAGAGGGAGGGAAGGGAGGGGCAGCTACAGTATAAGGGTTGCTGGCTACGCACTCGAGCAGACTTTATAGACTATGAGGCCTTTATCTGCTGGCAAATTTGTATGTTCGTATGTTATTTTGTACCCAAGTTATTCAATAAATTGGAATAAAAATAGGAGGGTCTGCTAATAATGGATGATTTCAACATGTCACATGTGGACTGGAGGATCCCAATGGAGGAACTCGACTGCTGGCGCTGGGGCGGAGGGTTCAGGAAGCATTTCTGACCTAAAGGTTTGAGAAGTCTACAAGGGGGAGCAATCCTTGACTTAGTCCTCATGAACAGGGATAGTACTGGGCAGATCACAGTGCAATACCCTTTAGGAACCAGTGACCATCAAGCCGTGCGGTTTACTATCACATTGAAAACCGAGAGGAAGAAATCACAGACCTCCCCCATTCCCGGTGCATCTGAAAACGGGCTGTTAACAGCTCAGTATGTCTTTCCTGGTAAAACATTTGAACTGCAGAAATAAATAAAAAAGAGTCGCTGATGAATTTCCTGGAGGTGAACAGCATGGATTTCCAAGATGTCCGACAGCATGGGTTCATGGCTGACTCTTTAATTGGGTGATGAAGGTGGTGGATGGGGCAGGCAGTGCACCTACTGTGCCTCGAGTTCAGTAAAGCCTTCAGCTCTGTCCAACACAAATGGCTGGTTAAAAAGCTGAGGACCTGGGGTGGTGAATAAAATCACAAAATGGGTCAAACTGGTAAAGTGACTGCTTCCAGGAAAAAATCAAGTAGACACATCCCAGTGAGTTGTCCTGCACCACAAATTATTTGACAGTGAGGCAACCCACAAAAGCACCTTAGATGACTCTGTACGCCCCCAAAATAAAGGAATGTCAGCATAGGCGGTCAATTAAGATACTCCAAGCAGAAGTTTTATGAGGCAGGAAATATAGTGGGTTGCTTTTTGGCCTGGCAGGTCCACAGACAGCTGATGGGTAGAGCAGCCCTTAAATTGATGGCGGGGGGAGGCAGAGGAATAGTTTCACACCGGGATAATGCAGTATTTTACAGATTACTATAAATCTTTGTATACGAAAGAATGCACGCCGACACTTGGGGGGGAAATTCTGGCATATTTTCAAAAGCTGCACTTGCCCTTCTTGACCCAAATAGAGGCATACACCTTAGATGTCCCGGTAATGGACCAGAACTACTTACATATTATGGAGCGGTGCTGGGTGGAGAGGGGTCACCCAGAACCTGGTGCAAGGCCCAGATTTTGATGATTTTAAAACTGAACAAGGACCCATGTGCAAATCCTATCGCCTGATCACATTACTCCCTGTGGACCGTTAAATGTTCACTTCCATATAAAAGAAATTATAATAAATTAGAAGCAATACTGATCACAGAGTCCCCCCCCCAACACATACACACATTTAAGATGACTTTTCTGTTCCGATGGGCCCCTCAAAACACAATCTGCTATCTGGAGGTCAAAATAAAACCCAGACTGTCAAACCCTGTTCCATCTCCACCAACAGTACTGATTAGAAAAAAATCACAGGTAACCTGACTACCTGGTCTCTGCTTCCTTTCTTACTGGGAGAATGGATTTCAGCCCTAAAAATGAACGTCCAACCCCTACCGCTACCTCCTGTTTTACTTCCTGGCCCTATCCACAGTCGTCCCTAAGACACTTTGGCTTAAGCTCCGGAAATGAATGCTAAAATTTATATTGCAGGGTCAGCACATCCAGGTAGGCCTTAACCCTTCCCAGGGAGCAGGGGGATGGGCCTTCCAAACTCCAGATAGTACTACCTAGTGGCTCATATAATTGCCCACATGATAACTATGGCCAAAGAGAAATTAAACTCTGGAATAGTATCAACTATAAAACAGAATGACACCCCCCAGCCCTCTTTTCACATTTCCTTTTATAAAATGGGTGCGTGCTGGCCCAGTGGCGCTGAGGGTTGAGGCGCTGGACACCACACCTCGCACTACGCCGGCGACCTGGATTCAGGAATGGACTCGGGTGGCCGGGGGTCGGCAGGGGAGAGGGAGGATCGAGCGTCCCAGCAGATGCTCTCCTCCTTCAGGGGTGGGAGACCAAGAATGCACTAGCGTTCTGCATCCCTTCAAGCCAGTGGAAGCACTGACAGTAGTAAGGGATGGAGGCGGCTCTGCTCTGCAGAGTCGGGAAGGGGAGACATTGGACGACACATGAGAGGTAAGGTGTGCGTCAGCATGCCACCCCTCGGGACGTATGTCCCATGCACTGGACATCTCAGAGGGTAAAAGAGAGTACAAGGGAGATAAACGGAAAAAACACCTCTCGGCAGCCCTAGATGAAAGCCACTCCGGTTCCATCCAAGACTACCAAGAAGGGACAGACCCTGCTGTGCAGGAGGTAAGAGAAGGAGGCACTCTAGAGGCAGATCCCAAGAAGATGGGGTGGTGGAAATGAGTGGACAGAAGGAGTGGGCACCAAGAGGAGATAGGAGGGAAAAACACAAAGTAAAAAAAAAAATGGGTGTGCCCTCTCCTGCTGCATTTAACTAAGCCCTGGATAAAGTGGTCCCGTAAGGTGCTTCCTCAGATCCATTGACAGAGACCCCAGATGATGTGTGCCTTTTTGTGGTTATTATAGGAAACCCTGATTTTGTTCCAGGGAGGATGGATCTGGGGTGCTGCTGCTAGAATCACATGGGTCTCACTACATTTAGGCCACTCTGTAGTAGTGGGGTCTGTGTGTCCTTTGCTGATTTGTAGCAAAAATTCTGCCTCTAGAATGGAGATCATTATCATTTCCTACAGGTCAGATTTTATGTGACAGTGGCCGGCCTGCCAGCTCAGTGGTAGCGCTATTGCTCACGGCGCTGCTGACCCTGCATCGGGAACAAGCCTGGGCTATAGGAGGGCTGACTGGGGGGGGGGTGAGGAGTACTGAGTGACAGCACCATAGATCACGTGGATCTGCAGCAAAAATGAGAGTAGAGAAAGTAGAGAAAAAAATGGGTGGACAGGGTGGGCCAAGTGGTTCTTATCTGCCGTCAGACTCTTTGTTTCTACAAACGTCCCATAGGATACTCTCCTCCTCCAGGACGGGAAAGTGTTGCATCTCGGTGCATTAGCACTGTGGGGGGGGTGTGGGATAAGAGATGGACCAGACACCAAACTTCAGGTTCAACACACAATCTCTGTGTGGCGTTTATTCAGAATGCAGAAAAAAAGCTTCAGCAATAGCATGTTCCATGCCTTCTTCAGTACATCAGTTTGCAGCAACAGACTATGAATGTCCCTTCTCCGCATTTAGCCAGCACCTACTGACACTGATCTCTGATCTAACCACTTTTCAGTGAAAACCCTTCATCCCTATGTGGGCCCCGTTACTTGGGTAGAGGGGGCTCAAAAGGAAAAAAAAAATACAAGCTAAAAACAAAGAACCTCAGTGCAGAAACACTGAAAAAAGGGTTACCCCAAAGGGCATTGGCAACAAATCAAGTTTCAAAGAAATACAACATCATACATACTTCAAAGCGTCATGGGACATATGCAAATAACCATGAAGATTCAGACTTGTTCAGTTTACAGCAATTTACATACATTTTAAATAGCACAACAAACTTAATTTCTTTAATAGTCACCTAGTACTTTTTACCATTATCAAAAACACCTAGTGCCATGGTGTTTTTAACATTTACAGGTTTCATAAACATAAGGTATATTATGACATGGTGCTATTACATACTAAATCCAACGAAGATAAACACAACCTGTTTTACATACGCTTGGAGGTCACAACTATAACCTCCCTGTACAAGGACCTGAGAGGGAAAAAGAAAATTAAAGAGGACACTATAGCACAGTCAAGAAAGGGAAGGGGGTGCCCATAGGTGGCCAACCTTATGGACTAGAAATTGTAAAGGACAGAATAGACTAAGAAATAGAAGAACTGTTGCAACAGATTTAAGAAAAGGTTAGTCCTCAAGAGTGGCAGGAGCTCCTGGTCACAAGCACCACCTAGGTGACAACAGGTGGGGGTGCAGGGGATACACAATAGTGGAACGGAGCCATTGGAGCATGCCCACAGGCTGGCTGCAACGGGCATTACTGGCAGCTAATCCTGACCAGATTTGTTTGACAAAACCTTCCTCTCATAAACCCATGTTTTCTGGGGTCCCGTAGCCCACTTCCCTTCGGGAAGTCCACCAGTTCCTCCCTTAGTAAAGACTCCATGATTTCCCCCCGCTGTAGACGTTAAACTGACTGGTCTGTAGTTCCCTGGGTCATCCTTCCTTCGTTCCACTCTTGTGTAAAGGGACTACATCTACTGTCCACCAGCCCCTAGGGACCACCCCATGACCAGTGAGCAGTTTACTATGTCTGCAGGTGGCCCTGTCACTACATGTGCTACTTACTTCAACATCCTCAGGTGTAAGCCATCAGGTTCCTTAGATTTATCTACTTTCAACCCTGTAAGTTTTTCCAATACCCTTTTCTCAGGTATTTTGACCGTGCCACTTAAGTCCTTGCTCTCCTCCTTTCCTCACCTAACCCCACATTCTGGCAGTGCACCATCCTTCTCTGTAGTAAATACGGAACAATAATATTTGTTTGGTATCTCTGTTTCCCCTTTTTCCCCTCCTCCCATCCTTCCCCACTCTTCAGTCTCACAACCCCCCCGACCCTATGATTGTCCCGATGTACCTGAAGAATGCATTTTCCCCTAGCAGCTCTCCATTGTCCAGCCAGAGTACCATTTTTGCCCTGACCTCTCTCACCTTCCTGCTGAGTACCTTTGTTGCCTCCAGGTACTTCTCCCTATCCTCCTTCCATTGGCTTCTCGTGTACTTTAAGAGTGCTCTCCTTTTGATTCTTACCACCGTCTTTAGTTCAGTTTTGAACCACACTGGACTCCTTACAGGGGCTTCAGAGCTGGGGGGGGCCAGGGGGGCCATGCCTCCCCCCCCACTTTGAAACGTGAGTGGGTCATGCCCCCTCACTTTTTTTTGCCAGAATTTTAGAAAAAGAAACATGGTCTGGCTGCTCTCTGCTGAGCCCTCAGCACTTACACAGTACGGCGTCAGCTGCATGGCTGGCAGTCCAGATAAAGAAAGCACTCACTCACTAGACTGGTGAGCAATGATGAGCTGCTAACTTGTAAGAGTTGCAGGCGGCTGTCCGAGAATGGAGCTGGGTCTGGATCAGGACTCGTCTACTCGGGAATCAAGTTCCAAACAGGCGCATGAAGAGGGCAGCCAGCCAGGGTCCTTCATGGAGCTGCTGCTTGGCTACCTGCACCCGACTGGACAGGGACAGTCAGGTCGGCCAACAGCTTCTTGTGGGCACTTGGTGAACAGACCACAACGACCACTTGAGTCGAGAATCAGCAGCAGCAGCAGCAGCTCTTTAATCTCAGTCTTGGTGCAGTAGTTTACTAGCTCCTGACTTTGATGGCAGGCAGTTAATCGTGTGTCTGACTGACTTGTTGTGTTGAACATTTTTACTCAGTCAGAGACCATCATCAGTCTTAATTAAAGCACTGAGCACATAACTTGTCATGTTGAACTTAAAGACTTAGTCAAACATGTCATTTATTTTTCGTGCGACCGATGGCCGTGTGTGGAGTGTGGACTGTGGTGTTGCTTGTCTTTTTGTCAGTCAAGTAAAAACACAAACTAGCCCTCGCCCACTCCCATCCCAGCCAAGTTCCCAACCCTATAACCCAAACAAGTCAGTGGACACAGAGTCCTGACTACTAGGCAGGGACGTTATTGGGGGCACTCGGCAGAAAAAGAGCAATTGGAGCTGGAGGATTTTTTTTTGTTAAACTAGGGAGTGAGGAAGTTGGACCAAAGGAACAACAGGGTCAGGGTAGGGATGGCTGAACTGTCTCAGGAACAGAACAGGTCAGAAGAAGGCAGGCTGGCCAGGAGAAACCAGTAGGGATAAGGAAAAAGAAGGAAGGAATTAAGCAAGGATTGATTAGGGGGCCACTGGGACAGGCCAGCAGCAGTTAGTCAGTCAGTGGAGTGCTGAACTGAAGTAATTAGCAAATTTAAAAAATAAATAAATAAACAACATAAAAGCAAACTAAAACTTTGCAGACTCAGGGGCACTGGGCGTTGGTGGGAGGGGAGATACCAAGTAACAGAGCACCCGACCTGTCCTGCTCCTGCACCTCTCCTTGCTGTTTGCCAGTTCAATCAATCAATCAATCAAAATCTTTATTTATCCAGGCAAACATCATTGAGCAGAGCTCTTTTACAAGATGGACCTGGTTAGAACAGGGTCAGGTAACATCCATCATAAAAACATATAAATACATGTAAATAAGTATATAAACACAAACACAATGGTGCAGTAATAGGGGAGTCAAATGATAAAAGGAAGACAGGGCATTGGTAAAAACGTTTTACCCTGTGATACCTTTGCATTTGAGCTTTCTGCTGCTTTTGTCATTGCTTTTTTAAATTCTTCCCATTTTTCTTCAGCCCCTCCATCTGCTCTATACTCATTATGCTTTTTATCAGCTGTTCCCTCATCGTACCAAAATGTGCTTTTTTTTTAAGTCCTACACACTTACTGTTATTTGTCCTGTTGGTGGTCCCTATCTGGACCTCCAGCACCACTGTTCTTTGGTCACTGGAACTGAGTGGTTCCAGGACTGCTACACTGTGGATTCTCTCACTGCTGGTGAGCAGCAGATCAGCAGAGCCCCTTCCCTTGTCGGGCTCTGGACTAGCTGAACTAGGAATGCCTCTTGGCATGCATGCACCAGGCACTGATTCCCAGTACTTGCCACAGTTGGCACTTTCCAGTCCACATTCAGCATATTCAAATTCTCTGACTATCACCACCTCCCCTAAACTGGCTACATCCTAAATATCTCACCCAGTTCCTTCTCTGCCTCCTGATCCTGACCCAGTGGTCTGTAGTCCATCCCAGTTCTGATTTGTTTCCCATTTCATGTTGCTGCTGGCACTCCCAGGGCTTCTAGTTTATCAGACTCCCCTAGGCTGTCTATTTCAGTTGCCTCTGTTCCCTTTTTTATATACAGCACTACTACCCCCCTTTCCTGCCCTTTGCTCTGTCCTTGCTGAACAGTGAGTACAGGGTATGATCCTTCTCCATTCATAATTTGCAATTGGCCACATCTCTTAAGAGCCACCAGGTCAATGCTCCCTTCTGTAACCATTGCCCGATTTTTTTTTTGTTATTACTTTTTGGTGCCTCTTACCCCCTTGGCAGGGGTGGTCCCATGGTTCCCCTTTCTCCGGTCAGTCCCCACAGCACTGCACCGAGTGAGGTGCCCAAGCTCACCCCCTCACCCTACAGCCACATCACTTACCCCTGTTGCGCAAGACCTTCGAGGAGTCAGGCTCAGAGGGAGCACCCTGGGAGCATCTGGTGCAGCACCAAAAGGGGCCGACCATCATGAGCGCCGGAGGATTGGGGCTATTTTTGCCATGTACTAACCCCCCTTTCCACAGTATGGGCATGCACTGATGTCAAGGATGCTGCAGTGCGTGCTTCCGCTTGCTGCACGTCCGACGTCATCCTGAGCCCTCCCTACAGCAAACCACAGCTTGCACTGACCCCCGGCCACCTCCAGGAGCCATCGTAGCCACGGTTATCCCTTCACACCTTCCCCGGAGGAGCCGAGCAGTCCGTGGGACACTCATTCCTTTTTCCCCCAGCTGACTCTCTGGCACCTGAGGTCGCTTCCAACCCTGGGTTGTCAATATGGTGCGAGATGTGGTGTCCAGCACCTCAACCCTCAGTGCCACCGAATCGCCCAATATTCTGATATTTTTTTGCCAAGACTCCTGGTTTCAGGAACTGTTCCAAGTCAGAAAGCACACAAGAACTAGGGGGCACAACATGAAGCTGGAGGGGGAGCAAATTCAGAGGTAACACACGCAAGTTTTTCTTTACCGAGAGGGTGGTGAATGCATGGAACAGCCTTTCTCATGTAGTGGTGGGGGCTAAAACAGTGGTAGGTTTCAAGAATGCTTGGGACCAGTACAAAGGCATCACCACACTGACTAGCAGTTTAGAGAGGGGGTAGGCCGATGAGCAGACTAGATCAGGGGTTCTCAAATGATGAGGCCAGCCTCCCTAGGGAGGCCCCAACCTGTTCCAGGGGAGGCTCAAGCAAGTCTTGAAAAAGTATTATATTTCAATTTTGAACTTTATAGATTTTGTGTGAAGGGATAAGGCAAACTGAAAGAGGATAACAGGTGAATTTATGTATTTATTCACAAATCTGTGACCAGGAAGGTACTGTACACTGAGCCATGGCTTATATCAGGCGTACCCAGGGAAGAGTAGTGAGAGAATACAATTCAAAATGTAACTGCAAAACAATCAATACAAAATGAATAAAAGTGCAAACAAATTAAGAACAATGAACTAACAATGGAGGAACAATCGATCAATTAGACTGGCAGCAGAACTGTCCAAATACAAGAGTCAACCATACAGGCACTAGGAATAAGAGCAGGAGGGAGCAAAATGATCCCTGAGAAGTTGCTTAAGAGCAGGGGAGGGGAGAGGCAGAGGTTGGCAGGATTGTTATTCCAGTTAGAGGGTGAAACAGAAAACACAGTCTAACCCATGAAGGTATGGCAGTAAGGGGTAACAATGGTTTGAGAGTCAAAACATATTGGAGCAAGTAGGTTGTCCTGTTTTTTTGGGGGGGTTTACAATAAGCTTAATAACATGAGAGCCAGCTATGCAAAGAGGTTTCAATTTATTCCTGATGTACTGTGAAAAGTAGGCTATTTTTCTATGGGGAGGCCCAAAAAATATTTCAGTATTTTGGGGGAGGCGCAATATCTTTTCCATGGCTTAGGGGAGGCTCACTACGACAAAGTTTGAGAACTGTTGGACTAGATGGACCGCATGATCTCCTTCTGCCGTCACTTTCTATGTTTCTATTAGTGCACAATGTCATCCAGCATTTATCCCTGCCTTGTTTCCCTTTACCCTGGGTATGTCTGACTCTGCTGTCTTGGTTAGTGTGGAGAAACTGTCAATGCTCATCTTGTTTGCTTACTGCCACTCTGACTCCATCCCCTCACTAATTTAAACTAGCTGTTTGCTGTGCCCATCTTTCTCCCAGTACACTAATGTTCTCCTAACTGGGATACAAGCCATCCATTTTGAACAGCTTTCAGTCCCACCAGGTTTGGCAGCAGTCCCTAAAAAAAACAGAATTCTTCCTCTCGGCACCAACCCTTTAGTTATGCATTGAATTGGACACATGGATTTGTTTCCTCAGATTCAGGCATGGTCCCTGGAGAAGTCAACTACTTCCTTTCGCCTTTGATTCCTCCCTCACCCCCTTGAAGAACCAGATCTGCTGTTTCATCTGATTCTAAGGAACATGCAACCTTGAATGTCTGTAAGATGGTGGTTGGCTGAGGTGCTGAGAGGAGGGCTGTGTTGATCACCATCTCGGATTCACTGGAACTGCAGTGGCGTTTGTGTGTGGGGGAGGGACCACTAGACCACCAGGATGTAGTCATGCCTCGGGCAGGTGGTGATCCGGGGTGGGAGAGAACCCAATACCACCAAGAAAGGGGGGGATGTGCAGTGCACCTGGAGAGGACTGGTATGTGGTGGGGCCGTGAATGCATGCTAACAAGCCTATAATAGCCAAGCTTAATGGGCTCATTGGCATGTTAAGGCTGAATATGGCCCACAGAAACACTAACGTTATGCCTCTGGGACTCACTGTCTCCCTTGGTTTCCCTGTGGGCCATACTGAGCTGTGGGCTGTGTCACCGCAGTGCAAAGTGACTATGCACTTTTATGACCCCATATTCAGACAGTGTAGTCAGACTGGAGCATGCCAGTTGTCTGATTATTACCCTGAGCTGGCCGTGCACTAACTGCAGCACAGCTCTCCTGTCTGCACAGCCCAAGCAGCCAGCTCTGAATATGGGGTCTTGAATGCACAATGGCTGGAGATCATAATAAACTAAGAGAGTGTTACACAAAAACTGGAACAGGGTGAAACTATAACCACTGGCAGAAGGGCTAAAACAAACAACTGTGATTGGCAAGGAGTAATTTACAAGGTACCCTAACCTCATGAAAGTGCCCAAGGAAGAAACATAAAAACATAGAAATTGACGGCAGATAAGCACCGCTAGGCCCATGTAGTCTACCAGTTTTTCCTGCCTACTATAAAAACCGCAGACCCCACTTGATCTCCAGCTTTACCTCCTCCTTCCTATCGCTAGGGTTCCCTTATGCCTGTCCCATGCATGCTTGAATCCCCCCACTGTGTTTTCCCCCACCACCTCTGCTGGGAGTCTATTCCATGCATCCACCACCCTTTCTGTGAAGAAATACTTCCTCACGCTACCCCTTAGTCTACCCCTTCCAATCTCATGTCATGCTCTCTCGTTCCTGGACATCTCCTTTTCTGAAAGATTCTACCCTCTGATATCCTATTTATGCCTTTTAGATATTTGTAGGTTTCTATCATATCTCTCCTCCAAGGTATACACACTGAGGTCTCCCAGTCTCTTCTCATATGACTTTTTGTGCAGGCCCTGCACCATCTTTGTTGCCCTTCTTTGATATTGATGAGCAGGGCTATTGAAATTTGAGCCCACATTTTATGTTTCTCTAAATGAGCTGGCAGTATAGCCTAGAGGTTAGATTAGTGAGCTGAGAATGAGCTTGGTACAGCCAGCAGACCTAAGTTTGATACCCACAACCCCGCAATACTGCGTGACTCTGAACAAGCCACTGAACTTACCCCAGTGCTCCCAAGTCACCTCTGAAAACAGGCACTTGTGCCTAGTGGGCTTTACCCGATTACCAAAAAGAATAAAAAAAAAGCGTAACATTAAAAATAAAATATGAACACACGAAATTGCTAGCAGAAACAGGCCATAATGGTCTATCAAGTCTGCTCGAGTGTGCAGCTCAGTTTAGTTCCCGAGCTGCCTCCACCCCCACCCATATCTCTCAACCTTTCGTCCCCTAAATGTGGAACATTGCCTCTCAAAATGTGGAACAAATGAGCAAAATGTGGAACACTTAATCAAATCTTTACCTAAGAAGCTCAGAACACTGTTAAAATGTTTGCATTTATATTCAGAAAGTCTGTTATTAATTGAATAATATATGTTTTGCATCATTTACTATAGATTATAGCTTTCAAATGTTAACACTGAATGTGGGACAAGTCCTCACAATGTTGAACAGGGTGCTTTTGTGAAGTAAAATGAGGAACGTTCCTCATAATGAGGTACAGTTGAGAGGTATGCCCCCACCCCCACCCCACCCACTCCTCTTGAGTCATCCACCTACACCCCATTACTCTCCCCCTTCCACTTCCCAGTACTGGTTCCTCACGTTCTAATTTTCTTTTTCACCCTGTCCCACCCCTCTTGAAACTGGCCACCATCTGTGCCTCAACTACCACCTCTGGCAACTTGTTCCACCCTGTCACCACCCTTTCAATGAAAAAGTGCCTCCTCATTTCCTTCTTAAATCTACCCCCACTAGTTTCAGGCTGTGCCCCCTTGTTGTGCCCTCCGTTCTTAAATTGAAGATGCTCTCCGATCCAACCCTGTTTATGCCCTTAAGGTACTTGAAGGTTTCTATCATGTTCCCCCCTTTCCCTTCTGTCCTCCAGGAAGTACATGTTGAGCTCCCTCAGCCACTCTTCATATATTCTGTCCCCCATGCCCTGGATCATTTTGTTTGCCCTCTGCTGGACCCTCTCCAGTAGTTTGATATCCTTCTTCAGATAAGGGCACTAGAACTGAACACAGTATTTGAGGTGTGGTCTCACCAGTGACCTGTACAGTGGCAGAATAACTTCCTCCCTCCTAGAGATGATTACACTGGTGATGCAGCCCGGCATTTTATTTGCTTTGACTGCTGCCTTACAGCACTGCGCAGTGTTTCATGTCACCCCTGACCAACAGTCCAAGGTCCTTTTCCTCCTCTGAGACAGTCACCTATGCGCCCCCAACCAGTGGCTGGCCCCTGGGTTCATGACCTTGCATTTCTTAAAGTTGAATCCCAACTGCCAGATGCCCGACCATTTCTCCAGCCTGGCCAGATCCTCCCA
The DNA here is from genome assembly GCA_016271365.2 of Neoceratodus forsteri. Classification (NCBI taxonomy): domain Eukaryota; kingdom Metazoa; phylum Chordata; order Ceratodontiformes; family Ceratodontidae; genus Neoceratodus; species Neoceratodus forsteri. Next base: position 125,067,194 of record JADMNL010000031.1, read on the forward strand.
TAAATCCTGTCTCCTCTCCACTGTATCCACCCTCCCACGGAGCTTGGTATCGTCTGCAAAATGGCAGATCTGACTTTTGCCCCCTCTGCTATGTCACCAAAAATACTAAATATGCAAGTTTAAAAAGTTCCATAAAAATCTGCAGTTTCCTACAGTTTATTGAGTTTTTGAGTAAAACTACATGAAATTTAAAAATGTACAAGGAAACTAAAAAATTCCGACAACTTGGTATGCAGACTTGCGTTTTACCAAAATGATAGTGTGATACGAGGAGGGGTTCTATAGGCTCGTTCACACGACCAACTGTGAGCCGTTGTCAGTGGCTCACAGCAGCAAGATCGGTGCCCCTGCCCATGTGTGAACCTTACCAGTTTGGCGATTTTCCATAGCGTGGTGTTGCCACTCCGATCCCTCTTTCCCTGGGTTTGTGGAGTGGTGTTGGTAGTTTCCTGTGCCATCTGAACATCCAGACCACCTACAACACCACAATTCCCCACCCAACCAACACTGACTGGGACAACACTTGGATCACTTGACAGGAAAAGGGCAGCGGCAACACTGACACCGTGTGAACGTGGCTTTCTAGCGCTTTTAAAGAATTTTTCAGAATGATTAGAAATTAGTGCTGTGGCAAGGCGCAGTGTGAACGAGCCTTATGTGACTCTACTTTTATCTGAATCCCTTCTTGGCTTGGTTTCAAAATCCCCTTTTTGGTTTCAAAGTCCTCCAGCCATACACTTGAGCAAACATCTGTTGCTGAGGCAGACTGTCAAAAGACCTTTTGCTGCCACAACTGGAACAATAGGTGGGAGTAAAGGTGCAAACTCTCCCATTCTTCTAAATGGAGTGTTAACTAGGAAGCTTAATTTTGAGTGGTAGGGTAAGTGTTTCTTTGTCTGCATAGTGCCAGCCCAAATGGGTTTTGGTTTACACTCCTGAGGATTTTGAATTGTCTTGCTGATTATAAACTGAATATTCCTCTGAGGGAGTCGGTGACTGATGTCTCACTTGATAATTTACCACCCATATACTCACATGCAAAGCTAGCAAAAAAAAAAAAAACACAAAAACGGTATTTCTGAAAACAAGCTGATAAAACAGGAGAAATAAATATGAATGGTTACAGCGCCTTCAAATGAACAAAAAACATTACTGCAAGAGTAACACAAGGGCACCAGGCATTACAGACTGTTGTATGATGCAGTGAAGTCATCGGTAGGATTTGATGCTTTTTGTATGTGGTCTTAGACAATTTTGTACCTACAGTGTAAATAAAGAACAACTATTAGTGTTATTATTTTTCTCACAAAATGAACTTGTTACTAGAATGTGGTTATCTGCTTCTTCCTGCACCAAAGTATGCTGGTAACAGAGAATGCACTGTAATTAGATGTTGAGCAGGCTTTATTGACATGTAGAAACTGACAAATATGTTGTTTCAGGAGTTATTTAGTATAACATGACTGAATTACTAAATAAAATCTAGTTAGCATTGAATGATGTAGATGGTTTTAGATTTTAAAATATATGCTACATTTTGGTTTTTCAAACATCACCCCTCCTCAGTCGCAGGTTTGAACCTCCATCCACCAAGGAAAGGGGAAACTGTTTAAACAGGAAAGGCACACTAACATAGAAGCTGACATAGAAGTTGACGGCAGATAAGGACGGCATGGCCTATCCAGTCTGCCCATGAAATTTTTCCCTGGTCAAGATCTGAACCCTTGACCCATGGATTTGTAGTATGCTGACATACTTATTGAGCCATTGAAACACACCTCTAAACTGAAGCTTGTTTCCAGGTGCGATCTGGGAGCACAAGGAAGTTAAGTGACTCGCTCAGGGTCACACAGTATGCAAGGGGAGGCTGTGGGATTCAAACCCAGGTCTCCACGTTAGCAGCTCAGAGCCCTAAACCTCTGCGCTATACTGCCACCACCAGTGCCAATGCCCTGTTCTCACTGGAGGCTCCACCATGGACCTGCTCAGGACCCCACAAGCCTGCCCACATCTCACTGCTGTGCTGCCCCCCCCTCCCGATATTTGCTCTACCACTTTGGCATTACTTCCTCACCATCTATCTAGTCATACAGAGCGGGGGTCAAAGTGTGGGGCACTTCCTGGATGGTGGCAGTTGGAGCCCGATGGTGAGTGTGGCAGAGAAGCAGGAGCTTCACATGCCCAGTCCATAGAAACATAGAAGCTGACAGCAGATAAGGACCGCAAGGCCCATCCAGTCTGTCCATTTAGTTTTCTGCCTTATAATTGTGCCACTGGCCTTTGCTCTGTCAGTGGCCTATCTATTCATACTCATCTGTATTGCTCCCTTATGCCTATCCCATGCCTGTTTGAAGCCCTGCACTGTATTCATAGCCACCACTTCCTGAGGTAGGCCATTCCATGCATCCACCACCCTTTCTGTGAAAAAGAATTTCCTCACATTCCCCCTTAATCGGCCTCCCTCTAATCTCATGCTGTGTCCTCTTGTCCTGCTATTTTTCTTATATTTAAACATGTTAGACTCTTTCACCTTGCTAATGCCCTTAGGGTGTTTGAATGTCTCGATCATATCACCTCTCTCTCTCCCTCCTTTGCTCAAGGGTATACATATTGAGCTCTGTTAATCTGTCCTCATATGTCTTCTGATGCAGTCCCTGCACCATTTTGGTTGCCCTTCTCTGGACTACCTCAATTTGGTTAATGTCCTTGTGAAGGTGTGGCCTCCAGTACTGCACGTAGTACTCAAGATAGGGCCTAACCAATGTCTTGTAAAGAGGGATTATTACCTCCCTCTTATGACTTGTGATACCCCTACTAATACACCCTAACATCCCCCTAGCCTTACCTACTGCTTTAGAGGTCTGCTTGGATGATTTCAGGTCATTGGTGATGATGATGCCCAAGTCCCTTTCTTCCTTTGTGACTGCCAGCAACTCCCCTCCCAGCCTATAGGTGGCTTCAGGGTTTCTCTTCCCTATGTGCATGATCTTGCACTTCTTTGCGTTAAATCCCAGTTGCCACTCTTCTGACCATTTTGCTAGTTTATCCAGATCTCTTCTCATTCTGCCCACCCCATCTGGATCATCCACTCTGTTGCAGATCTTGGTGTCATCTGCAAACAGACAAGCCTTACCCTCTAGTCCATCTGCAATGTCACTAATGAAGACATCGAAGAGGACTGGCCCCAGGACTGATCCCTGAGGTACCTCACTTGTGACTTGCATCTCTTCTGACTGTATACCATTTACCACCACTCCTCTCTGTTTTCTGCACCATGTTCCTCATATCCCTGCCCCCGAGTCTGCTTGCCTCATCAGGTGCCGGCATGCCTGATGCACCCGACTGCAGTGCTCGTTCCAATGTCCCAGTCTTAATGCTTTCCCCTGCATTGCTACCTGTGGGCACCCCAAGTGGTGGTAGAGCAGCAGACCTGTGTTTTCCCCCATCTCCTGAGGAGGAGGGCATCTATTTGGATACTCAGTGCTCCCCCCAGCTGGCTCTCCGATATGCTACATATTGATGGATTCACTATTCATTTCAAGAACACAAACCTTTATGTGAAGGCATGTATTGTACAAGTGGCAATATAGTTATCTAACAATTGATCCAGATCAGTACATGCTGAAGAAAAAAAATAAAAGATTTATTGGGGAGCACTGAGATTGTATAGTGAACCCCCACAATTTCCTTGCAAATTTTCAAAAAAATCCCAGCATTTTTGTGTAACTGTAATTTTTCAATGACTCCACAAATGACCTGAGGGAGGTGAAGGATATCTTTAGGAAGTTAGGAGGAAGACCCAAGCTGACAGCAACACTGGTATCCTTCTCTGAGGTCCTGCCAGTGGAGATTAGGGAAGAAGGGAGGCTTTCAATCACTCGCTTCATTCCTGGCTGAAAATGGATGCTGGGAACAGGACTCTGGGTACGTGGGAGACTGGGAGTGTTCCTGAAGGGATAACAGAGTATACAGATGGGATGGTTTACCTCTCTCAGAGGAGGGGACCAGGATGCTGGGGTGAAAGTTTAAAGAGCACATCAAGGCATTTTTAAAGGGGGGGGGCTGTAGTTCATTTACTGATAGGTGCAACTGCTCAAACAGGGGAGACCAGGATGGCCTGCACCCAGCGCTAGTAGACGAGGGACAACCAAGAGGAAACAGAGTGGAGACAATGGGGCAACCGAGCAAGCTGCAGTGCAGGAGCTATGGGGAATCCCAGGGAGTGGGTGGTGGCAGAGAGGCCAAGGAAGGGGGACAGGGGGACTGATGGGGACAAGGAAGTTAGGTGGGGGCAGGTGACATGGAGGAATATGTGTACTAATGCCAGGAGCATAGAAACATAGAAACTGATGGCAAATAAAGGCCACTTGGCCCATCCAGTCTGCCCTTTTTTATTGTAATTGCTTTCATTATGGACTCTCCTAGGTCTACGGCACTTTCTCTTCCACCCCTTTCCTATCCCTTGTGCCTATCCCAGGCTTTGTTATTTATTTATTGAAGGAGATTTACCAGGAAATACTGTACATACTGTGCCAAAGCTAGTTTCCAGATGTGTCCTGGTGGAACAGGGATGGGAATAAATACACAGTATGAGCAAAGTGCAGCAATCTGATAAGCAAAAGGCACTGCTATCTGCAGTATATTTTATACATTACACATTTATATATTTAACGCCTTGGCTAAGCCCTTTTGTCCTAGGGCTATATCTGTAACCCTCCTCAGGTGAAGCCCCTCAGGGCCATCTCTACTCCCACGACCGGCGGGAGGAAGTCGCAGGCCAGGACCCTGAGCGCAAGCCACATCCCCTGAGGACCCGTCCCCGATACAGAGCCCCAGGTACGGCAGCAAAACATTGGATTTTAAGCCGCGATTTCGATTGGCTCCCAGCCGCTGAAGCCCTTAATCCATTGGCTAATGCAGTAGCAGCCTAACTCTGATTGGCTGCAGCACTTGCCAGCTGTCTCGGGCTGTTCTCTGCGGCTTTGGCCATAAGGGATCTGGCAGCCGCCGAACTCTGATTCTAAATCTGCTCTTATTCCATACTGGTTTTTGGCCCTCCCCCCATCTGCTCCCTAGGCCACCTTAAATAGCCATTGACTCCTCCCACTCCTGAGGAAGTTCGTCTCATTGGGCAGTCATCTTGTGCCATCTGTTCTCTTACTTAAAGGAGCACACCACCTTGCTAAACCTGATTGCTTGAGAATCCACCTAGCCATCTGTTGCTCATCCATTTAAAGGATTACAGCTTTTTTCTTTCAAGCTGCATGCCTGCGAAACCTTTAATGATAACCTACCTCCATGCTGCAGGTTTTTGGACTTGTGTTTGTAATATCCCTGCACTCCTTCTCCTGCCTCCTGATCCAGGCAGACTTTTACACCACTACTAACTCTGCGAACTGAATTAAGTATGAAGACCAGTTATTTGCAGCTCTGTCTCCTACTATGCTCCCTTGAAACCTACTGTACAACGTTCAACTGCAGCACCCTAACAGTTCATACGAATCTTGCACTGTGGCTGACTGGGTATAGCTGGCACCTCAATATTCTGTACTTGTGTATTTCAGTTACCAAAACTGGTACTGGTATTTCAGTTACCAAAACTGGGATCTTTAGAGCAGATACCCTGTCTGTCTGGAACCCTATCAGGGAGGCTCATGGAATGTACGTCTCCATCGCCACCTTTGGTTTCCCAGCTCTCTCTGCCCTTTTTGGCTAAGGTTCTTGTCTCTATGAAGTTAGACGGCCCTTGATTTCCACTTCAATAATCCACCCACCTTACTTGAATATCCATGCAAATGAGAATGGATTAGAGCCCATAGACTATTACTAGGGGCCATCAAGAAACTTTTGCTGCTTCTGTTATTATGTTCTGGCAATGTCAAGCTAAACCCCGGTCCACCCGAGGTTATCTCATCTCCTGCGGACTTAGCCAATATCAGAGGTGTGAGTTTCATGCACGTCAATGTGCGCAGCCTACTAAAGAAGTTTGCTTCTATACAGGCTTGGATTTTTCATACTAAGCCTGATGTCTTGGTGGTCTCTGAGTCCTGGCTCAGACTTGGTACCACGGACTTTAAGGTGAACATACCATCCTATACCACTTTCAGAGCTAATAGACAATCAAGAGATGGTGGAGTTACCATCTATGTCCATGATAAGTTCTCAGCCTCTGTTATTTATTCTACCTCAAGTTCTCAAAGAATATGAAAGCCTGACTCTCAAAGTCAAGCTGTCCCCATCTGTATCTTTCTGTGTCATAGCCAGGATGCTATAGGGCCCCCATCGACTGGGCTACTGCTATTAGACCATTTAAGCAGCTTAATAGGGTCCATGACCTCAGAATTTATCATATTGGGTGACTTTAACCTGGACTGGTGTTCCAGCAGCTTCAAACCACTCAAAAACCTTTGTGACTCCCTTGGTCTATCCCAACTTATAACGGAAGCAACGCGCCCAAACAAAAAGAACCCAAATAATAGCACACTGCTGGACCTTATTCTAGTAAGTAAATCCCACCTGCTCTCTCATGCTGGTGTACTCTTCTCTGATATCAGTGACCACTGTTTCATTGCCTGTGTGAGGACTGCCCCAAAATCAGCTTCTATGTCCAAATTCATTGTTAAGAGGAACCGTCGTAATTTCGACCCTTGTGTATTTACCTGTATATCTGACCTACAGGACTCTCTGAGATGGCAGGATTTCTATCTAGCAAAAACAGTAAATATGGTGTATGATACCTTCCAGGAAATTGTACTCAGGGCTCTTGGCAAACATGCACCCCTGGTTAAAAACTGCAACAAGAAAAAATCATGCCCGTGGTTATGGCAGATTTGAAGGCCACCCTACTCAATAGAGACTTGGTCTGGGAAAATACTTGGAGAACTAAGCTCCCAGCAGACTGGAATTTATTTAGGAGGGCAAGGAACCTTTGCACTAAGATGGTCAAAGAGGCCAAGGCTAATTACTACCGGGCTGAACTTGACACCTCTTCCAAGTGTTCTGCTAAATTCTGGAAAACCCTTCAAGAGATTGAAGGTCACATGTCTTCCAATTCCTTACCTGCAAAAGTATCCAATGGTGGCACCATAGTGACTGATAAACAGTCAATCCTTAACCAGCTTAATAATCATTTTGCTACTGCAGTGCTACCCTTTGATACATCTCCCGCCAACACCCTTCATTCCCAACTCAGGCCACAAGTCCTAGTAGCTCCAGTCACTGATGCAGTGTTCTCCTTACAACCTGCTTCACTGAAAGAGGTTGAAGATTTATTCCTTCACTTGGATACCAGGAAGAGCGCTGGTGCAGACCACACAGAGCCATATTTCCTAAAAATTAGTCTCCAAGCCCTGGCAGTGCCAATCACGCATTTCTTCAATTTATCTATCCTGCACGGTGAAATTCCTCCTATATGGAAAACCACCCATGTGATTCCTTTATTCAAATCTGGTGACCCTAGTGACCTCAATAACTACAGGTCAATCTCCTTACTCCCTCTCCTATCCAAAATATTAGAGAAAATAGTAAGTACACAGCTTAGAAACTACTTAGAATCCGCAAATCTATTAAACCCTCTACAATCAGGATTTTGGCCATGCCATAGCACTATTTTGGCCCTTGCAAATGTTACCAATGACTGGCAGGAAGCCTTGGATACCAAGAACTTTGTGTGTGCAGTATTTCTGGACCTAAGCAAGGCGTTTGATACTGTCAACCATGAACTGCTCTTGGCATCCCTCCGAAATATTGGCATGGACTTCTCCTCCCTGATATGGTTCTCAAACTATCTCATAGGTCATCAGCAGCAGGTAAAAGCTGAAGGTGATTTCTCACCACTGAAACCACTTTTGAGGGGCATACGACAAGGCTCTATTCTGGGACCGCTGCTTTTTGCGATTTATATTAATGGAATTGACACAGGAATCAAATCTGCCAACATTCATCTATTTGCTGATGATACGGTACTTTACATTGACAGACCTACTCCTGAAGCAGCATGCATGGATCTCCAGCAGGAGTTTAATCAGTTGCAATTACAATTACTGAACCAGAAATTACTCTTGAATGCTAAAAAAATTAATGCGATGCTCTTCTCACCCTTTACTAATGCTAACAACCCTACTACACAAGGATCCATTCCCCAGATTACTATACTCCTAGGTGAACCACTGGAGTTTGTAACCAAATTCAAATACTTTGGGGTTTGGATTGACTACAAACTCTCCTTCCTCTTGCATATCGAGGAACTGATGAAAAAGCTCAACCTCTTTTACAGAATCAAAAATCTGCTCACCCAGGATACAAAGAAGAGACTAGTACTCACCACATTCCTATCGTTGCTGGACTATGCTGACTTCTTGTACTGCCATGGCCCTGCTTGTGCACTAGCCAAACTAGATACTCTATACCATAGAGCCATAAGATTCATCACCGTTGCTCCGTATTCTACACACCACTGCTCCCTATATGCTGCAGTAGGCTGGACATCCCTTGCCTTTAGAAGACAAAAAAATGCTGCTTTTTGGACATACAGAGCAATCACTAAAAAACTACCTCTGTACATATCGGATTGTCATCCACTAAGTGTGGTAAGTAAGTATGCCCTGAGAAATGCCTCCTATATCTCACTTACTGTACCCAAAGTCAAATCGAGTTTTGGTATCTCATCCATAAGCTACGCGCTACTCTTACTATGGAACAACTTACAAAAATCTTTGAAACTGATCCGCCCTATAAATTTCTCAGCATTCAAAATGCTTTATGCATGCTCTGTCAAGGAGTCTTGTAACTGTTTCCCCTGATTAGCGCTGTGTCCCCTCGGCTCCTGCTATGTACCACTCCTCCTCCCTCCCTCTCTATAGGTTCCCAGATCATTGAACAGGTGCTCTGTATTGTAGTCGATAAATATTCCTCTGATGTCACCAACTGTCCCTTACCTTCACTGGCTCTCTATACTGGTCCCCTTCTTTTTCAAGAATTTTTGTTCTTGCCTTCCTTTTTCCCCTTATCTAGGCTTGAAGCCTACTTCCACATTATCTTCCTTTGTTTTTACTTTATGCTTCAAGCCTACCTCCACATTATCTTCCTTTGTTTTTACTTTATGTGCCCCTCACACAAGGCTTTCATCAAATTACATGTAAACGTTATGCTACTGTAGGTACCCGCCTGTGTTCTTCAGCATTATATTGTCCCATCTTATTACCAGAATGTTCTTGTTCTTCCAAATACTGATGTGAGCATTACTTGCCCTATATATTCTGTAATGTATATAGTGTGTACTTATTCTGTGTATTTCTTATGTATATTGTGTGTGCGCTCTATGTACAGAACATGAACTGCCATCTTAGGGTAGCTGGTTCATTCTACCGGGGTGTCAAACAGATGCGGCATACTGATGAGTCCTGGTAGGACGAAACACGTGTCTATGTCTTCTGTTGGCACCCTTTGCAAACTGTGTGAGAGTCCTTTCAGCACCATGCATTTTTGCTTAAAGCTGAACCAGCATAATATTCTGTGGTGATTTGCATATGCAGCCCATGATGCTTTGCATTGTGGGGGCATGTGTGATTTTATATTTCTTTGAAACTTGGCTTCCCAGCCAAATGCCCTTTGGGGTAACCATTGCCTCAGTGCTTGTACACAGAGGTTTTTTGTCTTTTAAACTTTTTGGTTTAATTGGGTTCACCACAACATAACCCAGATCGACCATCTTAGGGTAGCTGGTTCATTCTACTGGGGTGTCAAACATTCCACTGGGGTGTCAAACAGACAAGGCATTCTGATGAGTCCTGGTAGGACGAAACACGTGTGTATGTCTTCTGTTGGCACCCTTTGCAAACTGTGTGAGAGGCCTATCAGCACCATGCATTTTTGCTTAAAGTTGAACCAGCATAATATTCTGTGGTGATTTACATATGCAGCCCATGATGCTTTACATTGTGGTGGCATGTGTGATTTTGTATTTCTATGAACTTGTACATGCTGTTTATAGAACTTCAATATGTGTACTGAATATGTATATTGTCCAGGTCCACCTCAAAAATGAGGTTTTCTCAATGGTGTTTCGCCTGCTTAAATAAAGATTTTGATTTGATTTGATAAATACAGTAATGTAAAATGGCAAATTGTTAAACAAGAAAGATAGATACAGTAGGAAAGGAGGAGAAACAAGCATTTGTCAATGCCAAATGTTTGCTTGCTGGTATTGGCATTGGTACTGCATGAGTTAGAGAGATGCATAATAGGAATGGCAGTGAAGTATTGCACTAACGCCAACCACCACCCTGAAGAGTCTGACAGGCGTTGGGGTGTGACTTTGGGTCATCGGCCATAATGCTCACGCCATTCCACTTCACCCCACCCTGCAGACACTGACAGGTGTCACGGTGTGCCTTGGGGTCTTCGGCCCTTACGCTCACCCCATTCCATAAGAAAATAAGCTGAGATGGGTGCAGTATAGGAGAATGGGGTGCACGTTAGGGATGAAGACGCCAAGGCACACCTCGATGCCTCTCAGTGACTGCAGGGTGGGGGTGGAATGGTGTGAGCATTACGACCGACGACCCCAAGCCACACCCCTGACATCTGTCAATCTGTACAGGGTGGGGCATTACGGTTGGAAACCCTAACGTCCCAGGTGCTTGTTGGTATTTTCGCTCCAAATTTTCAACATGGGCTTTTTGGGACCCCACCTCACGAACAGTGCACTATCATTTTGGTACTCAATCCTGAAAGGTGATTTCACACAGCGAATGTGCCTTTCAGCGCAAGAGCTGTGAAAAGACATTTTGGACAGGACGTGAAAAATGACATCTGTACTGTTCATGAGGAGGTGTGAAAAAATGGCAATGTGGAAAATCTGGAGTGAAAATATGAAAAAGTGGTGACGTTACAAACATGCGTAGAAATTGCATAACGTACACTCGTAACACAGTCATTTTTGGAATTTGTATACCAAATTGTCAACATGGCCTTTTTGGGATCTTCCCTCATGAACAGTGACACTGTGATTTCATTAATCTATCCCAAAAGTTGATTTCGCACAGCAACTTAGCCATTTTGTGCCACAGGTGCAAAAATACGTTCCAGGCAGGATGCAAAAAATGACAGCTGTACTGTTCATAAGGAGGTGTTAAAAATGGCAATGTTAGAAATTTGGAGTGAAAATATTAAAAATTGATGAAGTTATGAGTGTCTGTACAAACTGCGCAATGCACACTCGTAATGCAGTTATTTTTTTGGAGTTTTTTCACCAAATTTGCAAAACAGGTTTTTTGGGACCCTACCGCATGAACAGTTGCATTGTCATTTCGTTAAACACGCTCCCTCTCTCCATCTCGGAAATCCCCACTATCTCCAAGTTCAAAACTGCGCTCAAAAGTGAGCTAATCAACAAGCACTGCTGCACCTGTGCATAACAGGTGTACAACACCCTTTGGCATGACAAAGCCCACTGGGCTGCACCCTCGCCGTACCGCCTTAATCCTACCTCCTCGACATTACTACCATATCCGACTGCCTACCTTCTCTCAGTTTTCAAGAATGTACCATGTATGCTAGAATCCTAATATACTGCTTGCTAAATTGTCCTACTAGAATGCACTACTGTATCCAAATCAAACTATCTGCTGTGTTGGCCTGGCGCATGCTCTGCTAACTCTGTAACCTGTACCATGGAACTTGTTACGCATGTTTCTTTTGCAAGTATCATTCAGTTATGCTGCTAAACTCTGTAACCTTCCTTTTTGTCTACAATACCTGAATCTGCACCTTGTAATGCAAAACTCTGTAACCTATACCCTGGATCCAAGTATGCCTGCATCTTTATGTATTATGTTCTCTTCTCTTCTCTTTCTACCACACCTGATGAGGTACCTTTGGAAATGAGCCTCTGGCTCAAAGGTTGTAAACTGATTGCAAAATAAAATAAAAATAAAATAAATAAAAATAATCGGTCCTGAAAGGTGATTCCGCACACTCACTGCAAAATCACCTTTTGGGACTGAGAAACGAAATGACAGTGTCACTGGTCATGAGGTGAGGTCCCAAGAACCCCATGTTGAAAATGTGATGCCAAAACTCCAAAAAATGGCTGAGATATCAACCTAAGTTGAACCCCCCCCCCCACATTGATTGCCATTATAGACCTTACCATGATTTTCTTCTGTTTGCGGTCGGCTTTTGAAGAGTGCAGGCGTGTTTCTGATCCACAGAAGATTGCCGCCAGACCTCCAAAGGTAAGTATGAGTTGGGGTGCTGTCCAGGGGAGTGGGGTGCGAGAGGGAGGGTAGGGGTTGGGAGGGCAGGAACGACGAGGGACCGTTTTCTTTTTTTTCAGGTTTGAAAACCAAAAAATACGTCGTGGGACTGTTTTCTTTTTTTACAGGTGAAACCAAAACGGATTTCAGGTGGGGGGGGGGATCAATGCCGACATGGGGATTAGGCACCCCAAGGTCGGCTGACAAAAAGGGGCATGGGGGTGTGTCCAACACCGGGAGTGGGCATCCTGGTGTCGGAAAAAAGATAAGTACTTTGGCACACTAGGATGGGCTCCCAGTGTGCCATAGTAGTGGGTTGGGGGCATGCCGACACGGACAGGGAACCCGTTGTTGGCAAAAAAATATATGTTCGGGCTTGAGGGGGCATGCCAACATGAGAATTGGGCACCCCCATGTCGGCTTTGGGGGGAGTGTGTGATGGGTGTCAGGAGCCGCCAGTTATGAGGCGGGGCTCACTTATTTCACCGAGAAAGGCACACTGAGCAAACGAGTTCCTCTTTCCAGCCATGTGCATTACTGTGCAGTGTAATGCGCATGGCTAGAATTTGCCTGGTTGTGGGGATCTGCCACTGCAATGACGAAATTGTCCATGATTGGAGTGGCAGATTTCTTTCAAGTCTGGTGCTCACTCTGAAACTGCTGTCATTGGCAGCTTCCCTACTGATTGGTGGCCGAGGGTCGAGCCCCTGAATGCACTGGCTGGATTGGCAAAACACGGCCACACCTCTGCAATACTCTACTCACCTCAAAATGTTTCTTGTGCGTTGCATGCTCAAGCAAACATGAAAAGGAGGGAGAGGATGAAAGAGAGTGTGAATAGATTGGAGGTAGTAGTGAGGGAGAGGGGGGAGATTGGGAGAAAAAGAGTTGAAGGGAGGAAGTTAGTGGAAGGAGGGGAGGAAAAAGGGGAAAGAAAGGAAGAGGAAGAATGTGGAGGTTGAAACATTTAGTAGTAGTATAGTAGCTTGAGGACTGGCAGTGGATGGGGAAAGAGAAAGGGGGGGCAAGACATTAGACTAAGGGCAATTACAGGTGGGAGATATATGGGCTTGGAGTAACAAGGAAAGAGAGAATTTGGAGGAGGCAGAGCGAATATATTCGAACATACGAAGAAGCCAGCAGAAGAAAGCCATTTGGTCTATCAAGTCTGCTCCCATATTGCAGGGTCCATAGCTTGAGCTAATGTCCCTGTAATCCCTCCCGACTCCTCCCATCCTCCCTACCCATGACTCTTACCTTCCCCCATGCCTGTCCCAGCCTAATAGCAGAATTGTAAAGGGAAGATAATTCCAGATTTTAGGAGAATGGTAAGAGGAGGCATTCTGTCCCACAAGGGAATTACAAGAAGGGAGCATCAGGGAGCGATAGCTTGAGCTTCAGAGAGAGTAAGTACAAGGAAGCATAGAGGAGAGAAGACAACTGAGATAAGGGGGGAGAGAGGACAGTCAGAATCTAGAGATGAAGGAGGCACAGTGGGTTAGGCTGCAATCTACCAAGGAGGGGAGGGAGAGATCAGAGTACAGAGAACAGTGTTGAGTACGGGAATGCCACCACTGCAGAAGGATTACCTAATATATCTCCTGAACCTACCCCCCTCTCGCTTCATATCGTGACCCCGTATTCTACAGCGCCCTTTCCTCTGAAAGCCTGGGGGAACAAATGCAATGACCTGCTGGCAGTGGTGGCAGAAGCACGCTTGGATCTGGTGGCTATTACAGAGACATGGGCCATGCAGTATCATGACTGACCATTTCAGGGTTTACAGTGTTTAGTAGGGTTAGGGAGTGGGGAAAGGGGTGGCACTAGAAATGGGGGGGAATGAAAGCCATGGAGGTCAGGAATATTAGGGATGGCAAGTCTGTAAAAAAAAAAAAAAAGGTACAGGTGGTTACAAATGGCAGTTATCAAAATAGGAGAGGTATGTCACAAATGGTGGGTATCAAAACAGGAAAGATATGTAGCTATGTAGAAAGAGGCAGCTGATGGAACTAGGGTATGAAATTAAAAGGGCAGCAAAGCAGGGGGAGGGGCTGCTAATGGGTGATCTCAACATGTCACATGTGGAATGGAGGATCCCAGTGGCAGGAATCAGCTGCTGGTAGGGATGCTTCAGCTAACATCTCTGACCCAAAGGTTCAAGAAGCCATGACGGGGGGGGGGGAGCAATCCGTGATTTAGTCCTCATGAACAGGGATAGTGCCGGGGAGATCATAGTGCAGGACCCTTTGGGAACCAGTGACCATCAATCTCTGTGGTTTACTATCACAGTGGAAACAGAGAGGAAGAAATCACAGATCCCCACACACACACACACTTCCTGATGCATCTGGAAATGAGCTTTTAACAGCTCAGTATGTCTTTTCTGGTAAAACTTATGAAATAAAAAACAGGATATGCTGATGGATTTCCTGGAGGTGAATAGCCTCCATGGATGTCCAACACTATGGGTTCGGGGGGGGGGGGTCGTGTCACATGAACCTGACTGACTCTTTAATTGGGTGATGAATGTGGTGGATGGGGCAGGAGGTTGAATGACTGGTTAAGAAGCTGGAGGCCTGGGGTGGTGAATAAAATCACAAGATTGTAGACACAGCCCAGAGAGTTATCCTGCACCACAAATTATTTGACAGTGAAGCAACCCATAAAATCACCTTAGATGACTCTCTACTCCCCAAAAATAAAGGAATGTAAGCAGCAGGGATCGGGGAGGGGGGGCCGCAATACCAGCAATGCAGGGGTGTCAGTTAAAAGTAAATTTATGGGGTGAGATTGGGGATGGGAGGGGGCCGCTATAACACCAATGAAGGGTATTTCAGTTCAATGTGATTTCATGGGGTGACATCAGGGAGCGGGACCGCTAGCCTAACAGGGACTAGAATGACACACAGCTGCCCAGCGGCTTGCAGCTAACCATCCTGTTGCGCCCGCTGTTTGGCGCACTACCACGGTTGCTGCATGATGCAGGACTTAGTCACCGGGAACCTGCCCGATAGAGAATCTGGCGCTGGGTCCCTGGCGCACCGGGCTTCAGCACAAGCTGCTGTTTGCCCCAGTTTATGACAATCCAAGCCCACTCGAGCCCATAGTTCCAGGTTTATTAGCTACATGTTTTGTTAAAAACCAGAATTACTTTGGGGCAGCAGGATAAGACATGATCATGGACAGGCTGTGAAATCTCAGCATGCAGATGTTGGAGTCAAGAAGAGAGAGAGGGACATGACAGAGAGGTACAAATATCTCCATGGGATCAACAAAGTAGACAGTGAAGAGTTGTTTATGCTGAGTGGCAACACAGGCATTAGGGGATCTTAGTGAAACTGGCAGGTGGGATATTGGGGAAGGACATCAGAAAACATTTCTTTACCAGCCCAGTGGTGTGTAGGGCTGAGGCACTGACCATTTCTCCAGCCTAGCTAGATCTTCTAATAAATCCTGTCTCCTCTCCATGGTCCACCCTCCCAAAGAGCTTGGTATCATCCGCAAAATGGCAGATCTTACTTTTGACCCCCTCTGCTGTGTCACCAAAAATAATAAATATGCAAGTTAAACATTTTTCATAAAAATCTGCAATTTCCTGCAGTTTATTGAGTTTTTAAGTAAAATTGCATTAAATTTAAAAATGTTCAAGGAAACTAAAACATTCCGACAACTTGGTATGCAGACTTGGGTTTTACCAAAACAATAGTGTGATGAGAGGAGGGGTTCTATAGGCTCGTTCACATGACCAACTGTGAGCCATTGTCAGTGGCTCACAGCGGCAAGGTCAGTGCCCCTGCCCAGGTGTGAATCTTACCATTTTGGTGATTTTCCGTGGCATGGCATTGCCACCACGATCCCGGTTTCCCTGGGTTTGTGGATCGGTGTTGGTGGTTTCCTGTGACATCAGAACATCCAAACCACCTACAACACCACAATTCCCACCCAACCAACACTGGCGGGACAACTTCTGAATCTTGACAGGAAAAAGGCAGCATAACACCGATGCCGTAGAACGTATTTTCACATATTGACGGATATGAGGACCGCTTGGCCCACCCAGTCTGCCCATTTCTTACCTGATGGATAAGCTGCAGATTCTAGTTAATCAACAGCTTACTTCCTCCTGCCCCCCACTAGAACTGCCTTATGCCTGTTCCATGCATTCTTGAATTCTCCCACTGTTCCTGACTCCACAACCTCCTCAGGAAGGCTGTTCCATGCATCCACAACTCTCTCTGTGAAAAAATACTTTCTAACAGGAAGTTAGGGGTAGGAAGAAATAGGCTGGTGGTTAAATAGGATCTGCAACTTATCCTCTAGGTAGGGAAATGGGCAGATTAGGTGGGCCAAGCGGTCCTTATCTGCCATCAAAGTCTATGTTTCTATGTAACATTACCTCTGAGCCATCCCCCCTCTATCTTCAAATTGTGTCCCCTTGTTCTTGCGCATCTCTTCTTCTGAAAGATACTACCCTCTTGTACCTTGTTAATTCCCTTGAGATACTTGAAAGTTTCTATCAAGTCCCCCCCCCCTTTCCTCAAGGGTATACATATTAAGCTGCTTTAGTCTCTCCTCCTATGTCTTCTGGTGCAGACCTTGCACCATTTTGGTTACCCTCCTCTGAACAGCCTCCACTCTATGTCTTTTGTGGAGATGGGGTCTCCAGAATTGCACGCAGTACTCCAGATGGGGTCTCACTAACTGTCTGTAGAGAGGATAACAACTTCCTGTTTTTACTGTTGATGCCTCTCCCTATGCATCCCGGTATCCCCAGCCTCCTTACTGCCTTCTCACATTGCTTGCCCACCTTTAGGTTATCTGATATAATTACTCCTAGGTCTTTTTCAATTTTTGTTGTTGTTATTAACTCACTACATTGTGTACTCTTCCCTGGGTTTTGTTTCAGATGCATTACCTTGCACTTCTTTGCATTGAATCTGAGCTGCCACGTATTTGACCATTCCTCCAACCTTGCCAAGTCCCTTTTCATTCTTTCCTCCACACCTTGTGTATCAACCCTGTTGCAGATCTTTTTGTCATCTGCAAAGAGGCATACCTTTCCTTCCAGGTGCGCCCAATGTCACTTATAAAAGATAAGAGCGACCAGTCCCAGTACCAAACCCTGCAGGGTACCCCGCTAGTTACCCTCCTTTCTACTGTGGACTCTTGTTTACTATTACCTTTTGCGTCCTATTGTCCAGCCAGTTTATCCAGGCTACCACCTTGGGACCCACTCCAAGGCTGGCTAACTTGTATATTAATCTTTTGTGAGACTGTGTCGAATGCCTTGCTAAAATCTAGGTAGGCCATATCCACAGCCCCTCCCTGGTCTACTACTTTGGCCACCCAGTCAAATAAATCTATTAGGTTTGTCTGACATGACCTTCCTGCTGTGAAACCATGCTGCCTTGGGTCTTGTGCCCCACTGGCCTCTAGGTGCTCAACAATTTGTTCCTTCAGAAGTGATTCCATCATTTTCCCTACCACCGAAGTCAAACTAACTGGTCTGTAGTTTTCTGCCTCTGCCCTGCTCCTACTTTTGTGAAGTGTATCATATTTGCCCTCCTCCAGTCCTCAGGTACCACTCCATCCTTCTATGATTTGTTAAAGAGAGTAGTCAGTGGTGTTACTAGTTCTACCCTTAGTTCTTTTAGTATTCTTGGGTGAATCCCACCAGGCTCCATTGCTTTGTCCACCCTCAGTTTCGAGAGTTCTTTCAAAACCCTTTCTTCTGTGAATGGACTGGTATCGGCCCCCCCATTCAGAGTTTCTCTCTTGTTTGGTTTAGGCACCTCCCCCCTCCTCATCTGTTGTGAATACTGAGCAGAAATATTTGTTAGTATCCCTGCTTTTCACTGTCACCCTCTGCCCCACATTCCTCCCTTATTAAGTCTCTGTATCCTCCCTTGGTCTTTCTTTGCTCCCTAATGTACCTATTAAAGGTTTTATCCCCCTTCTTAACAGAGTTGGCTATCTTTTCCTCAGTTTATGCCTTTGCTATTCTGACTGCCTTCCCTGCCTCCTTCTGCTTTAACTGATAAAGTTCTCTGTCCTGCTCCTTCTGTGTTTCCTTATATTTCCTGAATGCTATCCTTTTCTCCTTAACTGTCCCTGCCACCTCTTTTGAGAACCATAGTGTTTTTTCCTTCATTTTGTTTTATTGATTTGCTTCACACAAAGGCTTGTTGCCTCTGCGATGGCTGTTTTGATTATTCCCCATTGGTCCTCCACCCCTCCTTCTTGCCCATTTGCTAGTGCTTTTCTAAGGCACTCTCTCATTTTCCCAAAGTCAGCCTTCCTAAAGTCCAATACTCTTGTTTTGTATGGCTTGACTGTACGGGCTCTGTTTATTGTGAACCACACTCGTTTGTGGTCACTATTCTCGTGATGTATACCCACTTTTAAATCTGAGATCTCTTTCCTTCTCCATTTTTAGTACCAGGTCTAAGATTGCTCCCTCCCAGGTGGGTTCCAACACTAGCAGTCTGAGTCATGCCTCTGTAGGGCATCAAGAATGACCCTGCTCTTGGATGTGTCTGCAGCAAAGGTACTCCAGTTAACATCTGGCATATTCAGGTCCCCCATCAACAATATTTATTTATTTATTTAGTTTTTGTTAACCGGGTAAGTGCGCTAGTCAGCAAGTGACTGTTTTCAGGCACGACCCGGGAGGTACAATTACAATACACAAAGAGTACAGCCAGATTATTAAGACAACGAGTACAAAAAATGCAGAGAGAAATACATATGGCAATGTAACATACATTAGTAAACAAAAATATACTTTAGCACTTGATCATGGAAATATACTCAAAATGTGAATAGTAGAAGGCAGAAAATAAGAGAGGATAGGCATCAGTAGAAAAAGACACAGGAAGGGAAAACTGGCAAAAGGATGGGAGGGAGAGATTAGTGGAAAGGAGGTGCCGTCAGATACGGCAACAGCGGGTGAGGTACCAACCTCAAGGCCGGGCCTATGGAGCCGAAAGATGGCAGGCTAAGAGAGGGTGGTGGGGGAGCGCAGTAGACGGCCACAGCGGTAGGAGGTAGGAAAATACAGCCGGTCTGATTGGAACCGATAGCGGCAGGGGATAGGGAGTGGAGGATGCGGTGAGAGGGGATAGAGGCGGAGGAGTTACGCAGCAATAGCGGCAAAAGCGTCAAAGTCAAGCCGAGCCAGTGGAACCAAGAGACAGCAGGGCAGGGAAGGGGGGGGGTCGGTAGACGGTGGGAGTAATATTTCCCCTTTTTCTGCCATTTTAAGGATGCCTTCTATAATTTCCTTGTCCATTTCCTCCTCCTGAGATAGGGATCTGTACACAACCCCCATGCGGATTGTGGTGCCATTTTCTGTGTCCAGGGTGACCCATAGTGACTTATCAACTTCCTGTTTACTCTTTAGTTATGTTGCTTAATCCCTTCCCTTATATAGAGAGCTACTCCTCCTCCTCTTTTACCCACCCTGTCCCTCCTGTAGACTGTGTATCCTGGTATGTTGACTTCCCACTCATGGTTCTCTGTGTACCATGTTTCAGTGACTGCCACAATATCCAGGTATCCCTCTTCCATCAAGGCCACTAGTTCAGGGAGCTTGTTGCACAAACTGCAGGCATTGGTACTCATCAGCTTCCATTTATTTTTTATGGCCTTACCCCTTTTAGCCCCATCCCTGTCCTTAACACCTTTTTCTGCATTTATCCCTGTCCTGCTCCCTACTGACTTCTCTGCCTTGGTGTTTACCTCTCTAACTACTGCATTTTGTGGGGGGAGGCTGGGATTTCTCTGCTCCTTTTCAGTGCCTCCCCCTTGGCTAGTTTAAATGCTTGCCAATGAAGCATTTAAACCTGTCACCTAGGATCCTGGATCCCCCCCAGGACAGAAGCAGACCATCGCGCCAGTACAAGCCTGCATCCCTCCAGGTGGCTCCCCAGTCCCCAATGAAGCCAAAACCCTGAGCTCCACACCAGTTTTTCAACCATTCATTGAATCCCATGGTGCGGAATACCCTAGCATCACCCTTGCCATAGACAGGCAGCACCTCCGAGAAGGTTACCGTACATGCTACTTGTCTAAGGTCCCTCCCCAACTCCACGAACTCCTCTTACACCCCTCTGATCCCATTTACAGCCAGGTCATTTGTCCCTAGGTGGACAATGACATCCAGCTCCCTCCCTCATGCAGCTGCTCCTGCGATCCTGAGGATTCACTTCCTGTCCCTCCAAGCCGTGGCGCCAGGCAGGCACCTTACCTCCCTATCCTCTTCCTCCCCCACGTCTACCCCCCAGTGATTGAGTCCCCCACCAGGAGTTGTTTCCTTCCCCTGTGGGGCCTCGTGCCATCCTCCTGTGGGTCTCCTTTGTGGAGGTTCCCAGCATCCTCCTTGGTCTCCACTGCATTTGCCTCTATAGAGGAACCACTCTTTGCCAGAACAGCATATGAATTGTGAGAGCTACTACTGGAGGGATGCACCTCTGTTCCACCACCTCTCCTCCCTCCTCCCTCCCTCCTGAGCCCACCTTGGTCCAACCGCTCCTCTTTCTTGGCAACCTCTGATGTAATGGTGGTGGCCCTGGTGGTCCCTTGGGTGGGGAAGTGGTTCACGAATCCTAGCCAGGTCAGCCTGGAGAGGGCAACCTCCTCTCTCAGACCAGAGAGGTGCCTGCAAACAGGGCAGCATCGCAGCCTCCAGAATGTCTCCTGGAACACTGCTGCTCCACAGCCATTGCACTGCACCACTTCCATCTTGACTTATTTTGTGCCCACTCTCCTGTTACTTTATATGCTTATTGTCTCTTCCCTCTTTGTATTTTTACACTTACTTTCTTACTGCCTATGTGCCCTTACAACTCTCATCCTTCCTGTTCTGGGACAGGAACTTCCTGTAGTCTTCAGTAGTCTCCTTCCTCCGTGCTTGGATTCAGACCTCCAGCAGCCAGGGGAGGATAAAGAGTTATTTTATTTTTTTTTAGGTTGAAACTAATGTGTTTCAGTGATCCTTCCCTTCCTACTGCCAAACAGGAAGTTCCTGTTGTCAGTCAAATTCAGTGGCTATAAAACTAGAACTGGCTTTGGCTGGGAGGGTGAAGGGGTGGGAAGGAGGGCAATTAGTAAAAAATACGTAGTTCTGGACTTCTGTTTCTTGCTCTGCAATTAGATTCACTCTCTGCTGTCAATAAATTAAGCTGATACTGCCCCCTTCCTCAGAAAAAACATTTTTTTATTTTTTTTTTACTTAAATGAGACCCCCTTCTTCTAATAAAGTATCTGTTTGCTTAATCCAAACAGGTACTACCCCTGCTGAGACATAAGTGATTAATTAGTGAAAAATCTGTAGTTCTGGACTTCTGTTTCTTGCTCTGCAACCAGTTCTCTTCTGCCAGAAACAGCACTTTCAAATAATTTTTCAGAACGATTAGAAAGTAGCGCTGCAGCGAGGCGCAGTGTGAACGAGCCTTATGTGACTCTGCTTTTATCTGAATACCTTCTTTGGCTTGGTTTCAGAATCCCCTTTTTGGTTTCAAAATCCTCCAGCCATACACTTGAGCAAACATCTGTTGTTGAGGCAGACTATCAGAAGATCTTTTGCTGCCACAACTGGAACAATAGGTGGGAGTAAAGGTGCAAACTGTCCTATTCTTCTAAATGGAGTGTTAACTAGGAAGCTTAATTTTGAGTGGTAGGGCAAGTGTTTCTTTGTCTGCATAGTGCCAGCCCAAATAGGTTTTTGTTCCCACTCCTGAGGATTTTGAATTGTCTTGCTGATTATAAACTGAATATTCCTCTGAGGGAGTCGGTGACTGATGTCTCACTTGATAATTTACCACCCATATACTCACATGCAAAGCTAGCAAAAAAAAAATGGTATTTCTAAAAAACAAGCTGATAAAACAGGAGAAATATATATAAACTGCTACAGTGCTAGAGGTTAGAGGAATGGGCTGGCAGTATAGCCTAGAGGTTAGAGGAACGAGGTGTGAATGAGCTTGGTACATCCAGCAGACCAGACCCGAGTTTGATTCTCACAACCTCCACTTGCATACTGTGTGACTCTGAGCAAGTCACTTAACCGCCCAGTGCTGCCAGGTTGCCCCTGAAAACAGGCACTTGTGCCCAGTGGGCCTTACCCGGCTACCAAAGACAAAAATTTTTTTTTAAAAATAAATAAAAACCATTACTGCAAGAGTAACACAAGGGCATCAGACATTACAGACTGTTGTATGATGCAGTAATGTCATGGGTAGGATTTGATGCTTTTTGTATGTGGTTTTAGACAATTTTGTACCTACAGTGTAAATAAAGAACAACTATTAGTGTTATTATTTTTTTTACAAAATGAACTTGTTACTAGAATGTGGTTATCTGCTTCTTCTTGCACCAAAGTATGCTGGTAACAGAGAATGCACTGTAAGTAGATGTTGAGCAGGCTTTATTGACATGTAGAAACTGACAAATATGTTGTTTCAGAAGTTATTTAGTATAACGTGACTGAATTACTAAATAAAATCTAGTTAGCACTGAATGAGGTAGATGGTTTTAGATTTTAAAAGATATGCTACATTTTTGTTTTTCAGATATCATAGAAACATAGAGGTTGACAGCAGATAAGGACCGCAAGGCCCATTCAGTCTGCCCATTTTTTTTTTTTACCTTATGAATGTGCCATTGGCCTTTGCTCTGTGAATGGTATATCAATTCATACTCATCTGTATTGCTCCCTTATGCCTATCCTATGCCTGTCTGAAGCCCTGCACTGTATTCATATCCACCACTTCCTGAGGTAGGCCGTTCCATGCATCCACCACCCTTTCTGTGAAAAAGAACTTCCTCAAATTACCCTTTAATCGGTCTCCCTCTAATCTCATGTTGTGTCCTCTTGTCCTGCTATTTTTCTTATATTGAAACATGTTAGACTCTTTCACCTTGTTAATGCCCTTAAGGTGTTTGAATGTTTTGATCATATCACCTCTCTTCCTCCTTTGCTCCAGGGTATACATATTGAGCTCCATTAACCTGTCCTCATATGTTTTCTGATGCAGTCCCTGCACAATTTTGGTTGCCCTTCTCTGGACTGCCTCAACTTGGTTAATGTCCTTGTGAAGGTGCGGCCTCCATGAATGCATGCAGTACTCCAGATGGGGCCTAACCAGTGTCTTATAAAGAAGGATTATTACCTCCCTCTTCCAACTTGTAATACCCCTACTAATATACTCTGACATCCCCCTAACCTTACCTACTGCTTTAGTGGTCTGCTTGGATGATTTCAGGTTATCGGTGATGATGATGCCGAAGTCTCTTTATTTTTTTTTTATTTTATTACAACTAGGATTACAAGTACCTTTGAGCCAGGCTCTTTTACAAAGGTTCCACGTCAGAGAACAAATACAATACAAGTTACAGAAATAGGAACAAAACAATAAATAGATTGGCATATTAGGTTACAATGGTAGATCAATACAATAGCTAGAATAAGTAGAATGTATACATGGGAACACAGAGTAACAGAGGGATAAGTAGGAGGGAGGGTGGAAGATGAAGATAAACGTGAGGAGTGAAGTTGGAGAGGGCAGGAATTGCAGCCAAAGGGCATGGTCATCAACTGGGAGCAGGCTGAAACTAGTCAACAAAAAGGGAAAGATCACTGAGGGCTCAGAAGAGGTGGGGGTGAAGGGGGGAGAGTCAGGAGAGGTGAAAAGAAAGAAGAAATAAAAAAGTAACAGAGGAAAAGGAGGGGGTGGAGATGTGGTAGGTGATAGTTGGAGGGAACAAAATGAGAGGGCTGAGGAGATTATAGGTAGCATTCACAGGAGCTAGAGTTAGTAAGGTGGAGGTGGAGTTTATGTTTGAATGAGCCAAGGGTGGTAGTGGAGGAGATGTCAGGATTGAACGCATTTAACCAGCTAGGCGCTCTGAAGGCAAAGGATCTTTGGCCCTGAGAGGTGCGATGGCGGGGAACGTGAAGGAGCTGGTATTCAGAGCCCCTGGTGTTACGTGGCTTTAGTCTAGAACTAAGCAGTGCTTGGACTCCCGGCAGAGTGAGGCCCATGGTTAATTTCTTTGCCAAAATGCAGGTTTGGTATTTTATGCGATTTGAAAGTTGAAGCCAGATAGATCAGGCATACAGGTCACATGTATGAGTGAAACAATGAGCACCAGAGATAAGTTTGCAGGCCTTGTTAAGTGATGTTGAAATTCGTCTCAGGGCAGTGGCAGGGGCAGAGCCATAGATTACAAGACCATAATCAATGATGGAGACCACCGAGCTTTGGATGGCAATCTTCAGTGCTTCTGCAGTAAGCTGTTGTCTATGTCGGTAAAGTAGGCCTAGGCGCATATTTGCTGATTTGGCAACACTGTCTATGTGTGCCCTACAGGAGAGATTTGAGTCCAGGGATAACCCTAGGTATTTGAATGACTGCACTTGCTCAAGGGTGTTGCCATTGCTGGTAGAGATAGCTAGGGGGTGAGATCTATGCCATTTTTGAGAGCTGTTAAAGAGCATTACTTTGTTTTTTTTTATGATTGAGGACAAGCTTTCTTTCCTTGTGACTGCCAGCAACTCCCTTCCCAGCTTATAGGTGGCTTCAGGGTTTCTCTTCCCTATGTGCATGATCTTGCACTTCTTTGCATTAAACCCCAGTTGCCACTCTTCCAACATCACCCCTCCCCAGTCGCAGGCTTGAACCTCCTTCCACCAGGGAAAGGGGAATTGTTTAACCAGGAAAGGCACACTAAGCCAAAGCTTGTTTCCAGGTGTGACCTGGGAGCATGAGGAAGTTAAGTGACTTGTTCAGGGTCACACAGTATGCAGCTGGGGGCTGTGGGATTCAAACCCAGGTCTCCAGATTTGCAGCTCAGAGCTCTAAACCTCTGCGCTATACTGCCACCACCAGTGCCAATGCTCTGTTCCCACTAGAGGCTCCACCACAGACCTGCTGAGGACCTCACAAGCCCACAAACATCTCACTGCTGTGCTGCCCCCTCCCCCCCAGTATTTTATCTACCACTTCAGCATTACTTCCTCACCATCTATACAGAGCGGAGGTCAAAGCGTGGAACATTTCCTGGATGGCGACAGTTGGAGACCAATGGTGAGTGTGGTGGACAGGCAGGAGCTTCATGTGCCTAGTCCTGCACCACATTCCTCATAATCCTACCCTCTCCTCAGGAGTGTGCTTGCCTCATCAAGTGCCGACATGCTTGATGCACCCGACTGCAAAGCTCGTTCCAATGTCTCAGTCTTTTTTTTTTGTACTTTATTTTTATTCATTTATCATAATCGTCTTATGACAAATATTACATACAGCAAACAGACCACCTTAGCACATAAAATTTGGGAGCTGAGTCCCTTAATCAAAGGATACAGATTGCATTTGTTGTTCAGTGGTACATCATTAGAGGGTAACTACATTACTATGTTTCCTATAATTAAGTCCATATTTGCTGTTGAAGAGTCCAGGAGCTACATGGGTTTTCTTGATGTAGCAGGACTGACCAGCAATCTAATCAGCGTCCCTATATAGGACTATTTTTTTTTAAATATCCTTTTTATTAGGTTTTCAACATATATACATACTTGTCATCTGGTTTCACATAGCTTATTTCATGTATACAGTTCTTTAGCTTACAACAGGAGTATATAAAAAGATATAACTTACATATATGGGTTTATGTATTTCTGACTTTACTTATGGGGGTTGGGTTATCAAAGACTTGATCTCAGTTCAGTAATGAAGAAAAGTTCTCTCCTGGATCTTGAGTCCCTGTTAATTAGTCTCCAAGGCTAAAGTCCATGCTAAAGTTTGTATTAACAAGCAGTTTGATCTTAATTGCTCACCATTTAGGCCTTCATAGCTTAATTGATTAATTAATACCCGTTAGCACCTTGTTTTTTTTCTCCTCAGATAAATCTGCAGAAATTATATCTGTTAAAGATAACTGAGTTCTCCAATATCAGCTCCCATTTCGGGTTACAATCTATGTGGTGAGTCCAAGTGGTTTCATACCTGTAGCCTCAGATTTCCCATCCCCCTCCCCTCTGCATACTTCCCCCGTTCCACCAAGAGAATGTTATACTGGTTTCTCATCGTCTAGAGAGAAAAAGAGGCTTGGTGGGGTGCCCCTAGAGCAAGTACTTCGGTTGTTTCAATCTAGGGGGGGACTTAGTTAGTTAGATTTATGTTCCCTTGGAGGTGAAAGTGGGATCCTTTAACATATAATATATCTGCCATCTAATCCATCTGGTGGTAAACTTCTCTTCTAGTTCGTTTAAATTGTGTGTTATCTTTTCCTTGTTATAGATCTGTCTTGTGATGTTCCACCAATCTTGTATCGTGGGAGTTTTAGTGGTCAGCCATAGTTTCGCAATTGCTTACTTTGCTGCAGTAATGAGGAGAAGAAGTAGGTATCTGGTGTTGGGGCCCCTTAGTATTTTAGGGAGGATGAGGAACAGGAACATCTCCAATGTCAGTTGAAGTTGGGGGTCAAGTATTTCTTGTAGGTGAGTCTGGAGAAGTAAAAGAAATGGTTTAAGGGCCGGGCAGTACCACATAATGTGGATGTGGTTCACCTTGTTCCTCCAACATATTGCTGGGTTGGTTGGGAGTAGTGACTTGTGACTGCTGGGGTTCTGAAATATCTGACCAGATTCTTCCATGTGTATTCACGCCACTGGTGTGAACTGGTTATTCGGGCTGAGTGACTGCAAGCTCGACGCCAGTCCTCGAATGATACCTGGTATCCCGATTCCTGGCTCCTTTGTAAATGTTTATTCATAGTGAGAGAGTCTCTCTGTGAGTTTAGCGCTTGATAGTACAGTGATACCAGGTGGTCTCGTTTCAAAGTTTTGTTACGGTGGATTTGACTGTGAATTAAGGTTGGGTATTGTTCAGGGTTCCAGAGTGTCTGTGGGAGGCTTTTGACATAATGTCAGAGTTGTAGGTAGCGGTAAAAATCTCGGTGAGGCAATTGGTATTTTTTTTGGATGTCTGCATATGACCATAAGCTGCCCTGTGTCATTATCTGCAACAGATATTTTAGGCCATATCTCTCCCATTGCTGGAAGCTGTTATCTATATTGTTCGAAGGGAAGTCGCTAAGGCTAGAGATTGGGCATATGAGTGATTGGAAAGGTGTCAATTGCTGTTTTTTTTTTAATAGATTGCCAGTTTTTGAAGTGATCTGCAAGCCAGGGATTTATGTGCAGGTGCACCCCCTTAGTTTCCACTTGTTGGTACAGAATTTGGAAGTAAGCGTGATCGTTCATCAAAACTCTCTCTATCTCCAGCCAATGCGGGCTGGAGGTTCTAGTTTGCCGGGCCATTACGTGCATCAAAGTCATCGCCGCTGGTAGAGTTTTAGATCTGGGAGTGCTAAGCCTCCCTCTTGACGTGGAAGGGTGAGAATCTTTAGGCGAACTCGGGGTCTTTGGTTAGCCCATATAAATTTTGCTATAAGACGATTCAGTTCTCGAAAGGTCTTTAGCAGTAGATGTATGGGAATATTTTGAAATAAGTATAAAGCCCTCGGGAGAATAATCATTCTGATCAGGTCTATTCTCTTGATTAGACTTAAAGGTAGGGTCGTCCATGATATTAAGTCTGATTTCAGCTGTGTCATAAAGGGTATGTGATTATATTTGTAGTATACTGTGGGTGATTGGGGAATATATATGCCTAGATATTTAAATTTTTGCAAGTTCCACTTACCTGGGATATTGTCTTGCATACTCGGTGTAGGGGAATAATGAAAGGTGAGTAGTTCTGTTTTGGCAAAGTTCAGTTTGTATCCTGATACAAAGCCGAAAGAGTCCAAGATTTGTTTTACTATAGGGAGTGATTGATCAGGGTTTTGGAGGTATAAGAGAATATCATCTGCATACAGTGTGATGCGGTGCTCAGAGCCACCTATCCTTATTCCCTCAATTACTTGGGATTCCCGAATTTGTTGCGCTAACGGTTCAGTGAATGCTGCGAATAATAGAGGGGATAGTGGGCACCCCTGTCTGGTCCCTCTTTGCAGCTGGAAGTAACTAGAGTGGTGTCCAAGCCACTCTGTCGAACGCCTTTTTGGTGTCTAAGCTAACCAGTACTGTTGGGACTTTAGTTGTTTGCATTTGATGGACAACATGAAGGGTGTGTTTAATGTTATTGGTGGTGGTACGAGATCTCACAAATCCGGTTTGGTCTTTATGTATTAGTAAAGGGAGTACCTGATCAATACGGTGCGTTAGTATAATCATGAATAGTTTGTAGTCTTGGTTAAGTACTGATATGGGCCCGTATGAGGCGCAGATTTGTGTATTCTTACCTGGTTTGGGGATTACGGAGATGGTTGCATATGACCAACATGGGGGACTTCCCTCCAAAACCGAGTTAAACACGTTAAGAAGACTGGGAGAGACCTGTGCCCTAGTAACTTTATAAAACTCAGCACCGTAGCCGTCCAGTCCTGGCGATTTGAGGGATTTGGCGTTAGCAATGGCATTAGTTACCTCCGATTCCATTATTGGGGTTATAAGGGATTCCCTGTGTGCCTCTAAGTTGTGGTAGGGTGACTGATCGCAGATAATCCGCTATTTGTTGTGGGGATGCTGAATGTTCGGGGGTGTGTAGGGCCTTGCAGTATGAGGTAAAAGCCTCAGCAATGTCGTGTATTTTGGTGAGGGGTTGGCCTCCTGTTGGGTGGCGGATGGATGAGATCGTGCCTGCCTTTTTTTGTTTATGGATTTGGTAGGCCAACAGCCATGTGGCTCTTGGGCCCACTTCATAGAACCTCTGTCTTAAAAAGGTCAAGGCTATCTCGGTTTGTTGTTGGATCAAGTGATCCAGTTCAAACTTGGTTTGTTGTAATTGGGAAAATATTGATGTGTCCCCTTGTTTGTGAGCCATTTGCAGAAAGTGGAGGGTATCCTCTAACTTGGCTCTTTGCTCTTTGTGTTGCCTTCCCAATTCTGCAGTATGCTTTATTACGTGTCCTCGGAGTACCGCCTTGATCGTGTCCCAATGAATCGCCGGGGTGACATCTGTAAGAGGATTGTCGGCTATAATTTTGGTGGTCTTTTCTGTGAGAAATTCACAGAATTGTTTAGAACACAAGTAGTATGGGTTTAGTCTCCATTGTGTTTTTTCGGGCTGAAGTCCAAAATCCCACAAGGAAACCAGGGGGTCGTGGTCTAAGATAGAAATATCTCCCAGCTGAGCATCTTGTAGGAATCTCAAATTTTCCACCTGGGTATATGTGTGGTCTATGCGTGAGTAGGTGTGGTGTACCGAGGAGTAGTAAGTATAGTTCCTCGTTTGGGGATGTAGCCTCCGCCATACATCACACCATCCCACCTCTGCCACAAATATTTTAAAGAACTTCTGCGTAGCTGTTTGCTTAGGGGGTCTCCTGTTGGAGGTGTCAATCGAGGGATCAACCATCAGATTAAAATCACCTGCCATCATGAGAACTCCCCTGGTCTTTTGTATTACCTTGTCTAACAAGAGCTTCAGGTGGGAGACAGAAATGCCCGGGGGTAGATACATATTTGCCAGGGTAACTTGTTCGTCATTGAGCATCCCCTGCACGATTATGAGTCTACCTTCTGGGTCTGACCAAGTGGATTCCACCTTAAACAGGGTGTGTGGTGATACTATTATAGCCACACCTCTTTGTCTACCTTGTTTACTGGAGGAATAGTAGACCTGCCCCCTGCTTAGCTTAGCAAGCTTTGCATGTTCAGTGGCATTCATGTGCATTTCTTGGAGGTATACTAGGTCTGATTTTGACCTTCTAATAAAGGCTAGCACCTTTGATCGTTTGATAGGTGAGGCTAGGCCATTAATATTCAGGGACAGTAGTTTCAGTTTAAGGGTGTGCATTACTGAGATTCAAATAACCTGCTTCACCCAACCCTTCCACACTTATTTGAAATTTCTCTCTTATCCAGTTTAGGTTAAGAACTTGCAAGCAGTTTTGAGTGAACCTGATGACTTTTTTAAGACAATAACAACATAACCATAGACTCTGACATTCAAAAACTTTTCCGAACAAACACGTTCAGGTCATCGAGGTGACCAACATGGTCTAACAAGAATTAACAAACTGGTACTTCCACTGATCAGGGGAAGCCCTGATCTTGCAGTAAGGTTAGATCCTTACCTCAAAAGCCCTAGGGAGTCCTGGGCTTTTGGCACTTATAGTACCTAACAGGGAAAAGGTATGTGGAATAGGTGGCGGTTACAGCTGTGCTGTGGACACCCCTGAGATCAAAGGTAGTCTAGAGGAGGTGCTAGGGATCAGAAGAAAAGCTTCTTCCTGGACAGGGAAGGCACCAGTCTGGGAGTTTGGCGGGGTGTTCCCCACCTCCCACCCCGACTGAGCACGAGAGGGAGGGGGGACACACAGGCCTTGCGCCCCAAAAGCGTGGTGAGGCCCCGATAGCCCACCCCTGCCCCCACCGTACAATCTACAACCTGGGCTGGGCAAGCTCCTCCTAAAATGGATGGGGGGGCCAGGTATCAGCCCACCCTACCCCACTCCGCTGCCCCGACAAAGCTATGTCCTCCTCCCCCCCCCGCTGGCTCTTATTTATGTACTTAGAGTAATGGTCGTGAACTCATTGTTGAGAGCCATGAGGTAAAGGCAGTCAGCCCAACTCTTATGCCTTCTGTTGTTTAATGTGTCTGGTATCAAGGCCCATCCCAATTGTGTCTCCTCAGGGCCACTTCATATCAAGCCCCAGGTTGCCCGACTCTTCAGTAAGTCCTGGGGGTATTTCCCCCCTTCCCCACCCCTGTCTGGCGACTTCTGGAGAGCCGGCCTAGTTAGCGAGTAGCTTCGGGAGTCACCTTGATACAGTTCATTCCCTCCCCCCGCCGTCCAGGGAGCCAGCCCGTGGGCTCGTGACGCCGGGTCTCACTCCATCATGTCTGCAGCTCAGGGAGTTCTCAGGGGTAGCAGTTCCAACCTGGCACGGAGTCCCTGCCCACCAGGCCCCCTGCTCGTCCCTGTGGTATTCTCTCACCCAGAGACAGCGGTTCTCAAAGGGTCGGTTGAACGTGCGAGCAGTCAGGAAGGCGGCCAGGAGGCAGCTCCCTCCCCAATCCCCAAAGTAGTGGAGTCAGAGCAAAGTCGCATGAAACTGGGCATCACTCGGGTTAATCTATAATTCAGGGAGCCATCAACTGAATAATAAAACAGATTGGAACCTCCACCGCCCCCCTCATTCCTCCATCCCCCATCCCCTCCCCCTATTTCTCCACCCCCCTTCCCCTCTATTGGACTAAGTTCTGCTTTATTTATTTTATTTATTTATTTAGTTTTTGTTGACCGGTAAGTGCACTAGACAAATCCTGCCTATTTTCAGGCACGACCTGGGGAGGGAATACAGATGAATGCCAACTGGCCTTGAACCAGATTAAGCTGTTGGTGGTATTTTGAGTGAATGAGGGAAATTTGGCCAGGACACCGGGAAATTCCCCTACTCTTTTCGATAAGTGCCATGGGATCTTTAACATCCACCTGAACTACCACCAATCCAGGCAGATGGGACCTCGGTTTAACGTCTCATCTGAAAGATGGCACCTCAGAAGTGCAGCACCCCTCTCATGCTGCACTACAGTGTCAGTACTGGGATATTAACCCAAGTGCCAGATGTGGGAACTGAACCCACAGCCCTCTGATCTCCCGGCCTCAGAGGCGAGTGTGCTACCTACTGAGCCACTAACACTTTAGGGATGGCACCATTTTTAGAAACAACTTAGAGAGGGCATCCAGCTCAGTTCACATGCTCTCTCGCACCTGAGGCCCGATGTCTTGGATTATCCCAGCTGAGGCAATACAGGGTTGCTTTGTACTAGGCTTCCATATTATCTGATCCCCTTGTCGACCCTATAATGTCCCCCCCCCTTCCCGGTTCCAACGACTTCAATAGAATCAGCCTAACGGCCTATGTTCATATAAGTGGCTGGAATACAGGTCGCTCCCCAGCCATGGAACAGGCCCGAGGTCCCACGGGGCTAGGTCTCACTCGGTTGCCTCTGCCTCTCTGTGAGTCCCCTAGAACTGACCATGGCAATCCCACACATATCTCCGGCCTCCAAGCTCCCCAGTCCATCCTGGGCCCCCCCCCCCTCCCCCCAGGCACAGAAACCCCTGCGAGGCCCACCAACAAGTGAGTGTTCAATCGGGCAACTAAAATAAATTTGACTCCTTTCTTCCTCATGCTCTGGGAGCCGGGCCTAAAGTTCAGTAATGTCAGGCCTTGCTCTTACTAATCTACAACTCTGTCGGCCTTAGGAAAAGAAGAGTCAGCTGAGCCCCCCCCCCCAAAAACGCACCCCGGGCAGCTTTTCTCAAACCTGACTTAACTGCTAAGCTACTAGCTGGTCAGGTTAGACAATCTTAATTTGTGTCCTTAGACTATACTTGTAGCTCTTCAGGTTTCTGCCGCTTGTGTTTCGTCCTCTGCATCCCTCGAGGTGGATTGTCTGGCTTTCAGTGTGCTGACGATCTTCTGAATTGTTTCCATCCCTTGTCGACATCTGGAATCTCTCTGGCTATTACTCCAGACCTTTTGGGCAAGCTTTGTGGCAATCGATGTTTTGGAACTAGGGTGCTGCTGGTTTACATCAATTTTCCTCTTTTTCAACTCTGTAATCACTGCCGCCACATTGTCGAAAGTGAGTGGGCCTTCCGTGAAGAAAATCGTCATCCTGGAGGGATATGGGGTCCGGAATTGTATGCCTGCTGCTTTAAGGGCTCTCATTGCTGGAATATACGCCTTCGCTACCATCACTCAGGGGCGTAATCATTATCAAAATACAGCCTCTGGGATTTAAAGTGGACCACACCGCATTTCCAGGCTGTATGTAGCACAGTTTCTTTGTCTTGGTGTCTCAGGAATTTTATTAGGATTGTACGGGGTCAGGCTCCCGGTGCCGGCTTGGGACCCAGGGTGCGGTGCACCCGCTCTATCTCCAGGGATACTGACTCTGGTAAGTGGAGTAATTCTCTAAGGGTCTTCTGAACAAATGTAATCATCTCTGTGCCTTCAGCCCCCTCAGGTACACCAGATAGCCTGATGTTGTTTCGGCGGTTCTTGCTTTCAGCATCCTCTGCTCGGTCCTGTAAGGCTTTTATACTGCTGTGTAGCTGTACGATGGCCTGCTCCACTTCCTCCAACCGCCCGTCTGTCTCTGCTGCCTGAGCTTCGCTGGCATCCTGACGTTTCTCAAGTTTGCTAATATCGGTGTGGAGGGCAGTTGCAGTAGACTTAATTTCTTTTCGGAAATCCCGGATTTCTGTAAGCATTTGTGCCATTTGTTTCTGTAATACTGTGTATGGCACTTGGTCAGCAGTTACAGTGCTGTGTCGAGAGGCTGATGAGGCACGGGAATCCCCGCTCGCCGATTCTTCATCTTGCGATCTCTCCCCATCCAGGCGATCCGGAGGTCTGTATTTTGGATCTCCTATTTTTTTGGCATTTTGCTACCTCCTACGGCTATTTGGGGGGATATTTGGAGCTTAAACGCTGTATTTAGGAGGTGATTTAAAGGATCTCGGGGGAGCCTCTTGCCTTAGGCTGCAGCTCGGTCCATGACGTCACCAGAAGTTCCCTATATAGGACTATTGTTGCCATGTATAAATGCTTAATGAAAAATTGAAGCAGGTATTGATTTTACAGCAAACCCTTCATTATAATATTTAGAATCTGCTCCCCCCCATGACTCCACTCAACACTTTAAACTTTAACAGAGCTATTAAGAAAAGAAAAAGTTGGACCCAAGTTAACTTAAAAAATGGTCCTATTATACCTTCCCTTATCAAATGGACCAGGATTTCCACTATAACTGAGATACCATTCTTTTTATCTACTGTGACAACCATATGAAACTGTAAACAATTGTAAACTTTGGTGTACCATAATGTGGCAATTATAAAACTACAGTCACCTATTTAGTCCCAAAACCTGGCAGTACCATCCCCTCCACCCTCCGGCTTCCTCTTTCCACCCTTCACACTGCTGTAAGTGTTCAAAGCACTTTCCTGCCTCAGCATGACCAAATCCAGCCCCGATGGCATTCACGCCAAACTTCTCCGAATCTCTGCCTCCACTATTGTGGCCCCTTTGACTCATATACTCAGTCTCTCCTTATACACAGCCACTGTCCCAAAAACCTGGAAACTGGCTAAAATCACCCCTCTGTACAAAGGCGGCGATCCCTCCCTCCCAGGAAATTACAGGCCTATTTCGCTCCTCCCCGCCCTTGCCAAAGTTCAGGAATCACTCATATTGTCCAAACTGTCAGTATTTCTCTCCTCCAACAGCTCCCTCTCCTCGTACAGTCAGGGTTCAGAAAACACCACTCCACCATCACCTCCCTTCTATGCATAACCAACTCCATCCTCTCTGCCATGGACAACAGCCTAGCCACCGCCACCATATTCATTGACCTGCCAAAGCCTTTGACTCTGTCTCCCAGCCGCTGCTACTATGCAAACTTAGTTCTTCTGGCATCGCCCAACCAGCCATCGCCTGGTTCCACTCATATCTCTATAAGAGACATCAATCTGTTCAAATAGGTGATGCTATCTCCACTCCTCTCCCCATCATATCAGGTGTCCCTCAAGGCTCTATACTTGGCCCCATCCTCTTCTCTCTCTTCATTAACGACCTTCCCTCCACCTGCCTCTCCTTCAATGTGCATCTATATGCAGATGATACTATCATCTTTGCTTCAGGCCCTTCCTTCGACTGTGTCCTCCCAACCCTCCCAAATGACTTCAATAGAGTCCAGTCATGGTTTCTTGACAACCTGCTTACACTCAATGAAAAAAAACTGTCACCATGGTCTTTGGATCCAGGCAAAAGCTTGCAACCCTTCCAGCCCCCAGTGATCACCACCCTGGATGGCTCTCCTCTGGAGCTAGTCCCTACTTTCAAGTACCTGGGTGTGTGGCTGGACAACCACCTTAACTGCTCCACCCATGTCGACGCCATTTGCTCCAAACTACGGCCAAAGCTCGCCATCCTCTATTGCCATAAAGCCAGCCTGCCTATCCCCACCCGTTGCAAGTTCGTATGTAAAACAATCTTACCTGTCATAGAATATGCTGACATTGTCTACGGATTGGTCCCAGCATCCTCTCTCTCCAGATTAGATATCCTTCTCAACTCCTTCTGCCGCTTCACCACCGCCTCCCCCCACTCACTCACCACTGCCTACTCTACACTGTACTCACCCTTGCTCCGCTCTCCCACAGGAGAGTCATCCACAGTGCCTCCTTCATAGCTAAATTTTGGTTTGATTCCCTTCCCCCCACCTCGCTTCCCTCGTCGCACCAGCCACCTCCCTAACCTACCTGCTTTGCCGCAGGGACACTCGCACTTTTCACCTGCCCCGACCACACACTCTCAACGGCCTAGCTGCCTTTTCTTACAGTCTCGCCAATTTCTGGAACAACTTTCCCTCCGAACTCCGCCAGGCCCCTTCTTGTCCCGCCTTCTCTTAACTCCTCAAGCTCCTACCCTCCCCACCCTGCCCAAAATGCACCAACGGTCCCAGCTCACTCCCGAGGCCACCTACAGTCACTACTCACTTACCCTAGCCCCCGACTGTAATCCCTGCCCCATCTTACTCAGTTACTCTGTATACTCACAATTTTGTTTATTATTTAAATGTATTTTATTTCTTTGTAAATATTGACTGTACAGACGGTTTGTATTCTTCACCATATGATACTCTCTATGCTCCTTACTGTACATTCGGTACCCGGGTCGCACCTGGAAATGAGCCTCGGTTCAGTATGCCTTTCTGGGTCATCAAAATTTTAAATAAATAAAAAGGACTTTTTTCCCCTCAGGGTACCGGTATATCTGGAACTTCCTCGCCATCCGAGTCTTCTAGTTCGGCTCTCGATTCCGCCGCTCTGCATTCAGCCCACCTGCCAGCTTCAATAGTGTAACCCCTCTGTTACCTGGGGTTACTAGAATCCCAGTAAGACCTAGTGGTAGGCAGGGAAGGCAGCTTGTGAAACTCCAGTTTAATGGATTTCACACTGTCTCACTCTGTTCTCAGTCTCAGCTGAGACTGAGGGATGACATCATTTTACAACTGTTGTAGCTGCATAAGCCACACTGGAATGTTGCAGTTGGAGGTTAGAGTAGAACGTTGGGGAATGTGAAGTCATTCTGTAGAGTTCAGTAGAGTCTGTGCAGTCAGTAGTAGAGGTGCTCTGCTATAAGCAGGCCCTCAGAGCTCTAAGCTCTGTCAAAGAGCTATTTTTGTTTTTAGGTGCATGTTCTCACCTCAAGAGGAACACAATAAGAGCACATTGAAGTGGTGGAGACCGCTTTCAGTGGTTCAGGGCCCCATCCCTGCGGGGATGGGGGAAGGAATCAGCCTGCTTCCAGGGGCAACTCCCCTGGTCCGGCTAAGAAGAAAAGAAGCTGCCTGATTTAAGTTCGTGTTGAGGCACTAGAAGTACTGGACGATGATTTCCTTTGAGGAGAAAATGCCTGTGGGGCACCTGTAACCAAGGGGTGAGTTCGCTCTGCTAAAGGGCCAATTGTTTTCACCTGAATCAGGATGAAACTAAAGTGACTGTTACTGTGAGGTCAGGAAAAGACAACCAAGTACAGTTGGAAGATGCTTAATTCTGTGGGGGAGGTCTAGAGTTATGGACGCAGCCACTTATTAAGTATGTTCAAGTTCAGCACAAATGGGATATAAAGACAGTAGATTGAATGTAAATACATTTAAAAAGAATCTACACAGCAAAGTGTTTTAAAGGATGAAGTGTACAGTCCAGAGAAATGTCCGGGTATGAATTATGGGAGCGAGAGGTGGGAGACCCCCCCCATCAATAGTAACCAAATTCACCTCTACGGGTTTGCTTTGGGGCACCTGTTGCTTTCTCTCAGGTACTTGGCCGGTGCCTGAGGAAAGTACCCAGACATGGGATTGATGAGGAAGTTTCCCTGATGGAGCAGAAGTGCTCATAGATGGTTTAGGGAGCCACCAGTAAATGTTTCCATGCTATATGGAAAGTGTCCAAAGGGATGGCAAGGGAGCCGAGCCAGGGAAAACCCAGAGCAGCATACAAGTTTGGGCTGTGTGCCCAGTGTGTTTCAGAGCCTGAGGGCTAAAATGAATAGGATGTGTTTTGATCTCCATAAATCTGCATTACCAGGAGTGTAGCCCCGTGGGGGTCCATCTATGCTTTGTTTATTCTGTGGGATGTGAATAAAAGTCACACTTTAGAATCCCACTTCTGGTATTGAACATTACAGTTATTGCTTCCTTTGTCTGGAGTTACTTGGGTGCCCCTGTTGCAGAGCAGCCAAACCTAGCCAATGTGCCGAGTGACATATTCCTCCCCGAACCCAGCCCACCTGGTATAGCTGTCAAGATGGAAATGGCATACCTGGGTAGGGGTTACAAAAATGGAGGCACTGCTGAGGATTTGTGTTTGGAATTTAGGGAGGAATGTAAGAAAGGTCGCTCGGACAATGGCTAGCCTTTTGGTTATCTGGCAGTGGGTAGCCCAAAACAACTGAAGCAACGTTTAAATAATGTGCCACTGTGTGCTGTTATCCATGTGCTGCTATTAAAATGCCAACTGTTTACCAAGGAGCAGTAAAGCCTGAGAGTGTATGCCCTTGTCCTGCATCAAATTACAGCATTTGCCAGCTTTTAAAAGTGTTTGTGACAAAGAAAAGTGCAGAAAACTGCGGGTAGCAAAAGGAAAATTGTGCCCTAGACATTGGAAATGCTTTCTGTGTGGACTGAGAGACTTGTTGTGCTTAATGGCCATGAAAAATGGTTGAAATGGGCTCCTGCCGTGAAGTCAGTTGAAAAAAAAAAGTGTGGTTTTGCAGTTTAAATTTGCCTGCTCGACGATCACCATGGGGAGAAGAGCATGAAAGGAGAAGAGGCTCATTTGCATGGCGTCGAGTGATTGGTGAGACTGCAATCAGTTCCACCCCCAAGCGAGGTTTAGAGCGACTGCACAGCATTCGAGAGGGAGAGTGAGTGGAGTGTGCGAACTGGCTTATTAGGAGGAGCGTCGCGGTGACTGAAAGCGCTGTAAATAGTTTAAAAAAACTGACTTTTCTGTTTAAATTCAGGCTCAACCCGCATCTCGATCGACTGGACTATGAGTGTGGTGTTCAGAGGGACATTCGGCAGGATTGCCAACCCGCTTCTTTCCAGAGGCCTCCAAGACTGGCTGCAGGCCATTTTCCATCGCAGCAAACAGCTACTGATAACAATGAGTACCAACAGAAATAATTGCTCAAACTGTGTGATTTTACCAAACGCCAGCTGAATCTGTGCGTAGCAGTGTAATTGCTTTGCAAAGAAGGACTGTGTTAAGTTTACCAGCAAAATCAAGAATTCTAAGCAATCGACTGTGAGCATAATTATAGGTTCAGCGTCAGTATAATTTTCAAAGCCATGTGAGAGACTGTGAGTTGTATCAGATATGCAGCAAGAAATACAGGCAAGCCTGTGCTATAAAATACTGAGGCTTTAAGGGACTGTAAGCTAGAGCAATGTCTTCAGTGAGTAAAAGGTCTGTGGTAAATCATATAAATGTGCTAAGAAAAAGAACAGTGCAAGTTTGTGCAGTTTGAGCAAAGTTATCAGTAGAGTGTGTAAATTGGATGCGCATGGCTTGACCCAATTACAGAATGCTGATGCGTAGGAGTGCTGCCGCCACCATTACAGGGTGGGGCAGTAATGTAAACACAGCAGCAGAGGAGTCATTTTGAAAGAGGAAGACAGTTTTCAGTGATGTGGGACTTGAAATAACAGTGAGCATTGTTTGATTTGTCTCTGCAGTCATGGCCTCAGGACCAGCCCACTACCCGGATCATGCCCGGGCTGTGATAACAGTAGAAGTTAACAAGTTAAGGGACATTGAGAGATGTTACTACGGGGGACGACTGCCTCCTCATGTGGCGATTCCTGGCTATCCAGTGAGAGTATGTGTGATGTGCTTAAATGCTGGAAGGGACGTCTTCATGGTACCTCACTGTTCTGGGTGCCTAGAGAAATATGGTTTGTTTAAAGCGCCCAAGATTCATTTTTTTTTTTTTTTAATTTAGTTGTTTAACCAGGTATAGCACACTAAGCTGAAAGCTTTTTTACAGGAGTGACCTGGGAGCACAAGGAGGTTAAGTGACTTGCTCAGGGTCACACAGTATGCAAGTGGAAGCTGTGGGATTCAAACCCAGGTCTGGTCTGCTGGATATTACCAGATTTGCAGCTCAGAGCCTTAGACCACTGCGCTATACTGCCTCCATTTGGCTCCTACATGGACAAATGTTCAAGAATCTGCAGTTGGCAGCACACAGCACCAGGCAGAGCCTGTTGGAGAAGGCCCCTCAGAGTGTGGCACAAAGCAAGAGGGTGCAGATTTACAGACAGAACAATGCGCTGATGTTTCAGAGTCTGAGTCGCAGAGAGACATTTCAGGAAGAGCATCAGTAGACCCTTGGAGAGAGGGGCCTAGGCCAAGTCTCATAGGTGAAGACAAGATGAGGGAGGCCTTTGAATGGGAGGTTTCGACCTCTGTGCCCAGCGAAGAGTGGACAGTCTCAGGAGTGAGGACGACTGCTCATTCCTGGGCACAGATTCTCAGTGAGGAAGAAGAAGAGGGGGAACCTATGTGGCCTTGTGAAAAAGGAACTGGTACACAGCCTCAAGCTCTTGCCTCAGAGGAACGCATGGAAGAGAGTGGTGATTCCACTGCCCTTGCTGTGCAAGAAGAAGTCAGGGATCCATTTTTTTGTGTCGTTAAGAATGTGTAGCTGGCAGAACCAGGGCTGGCCGCCCCCAAGCCAGGCCAGAGGTCTCAGGTTGACCAAAGCTAGTAAAGAGGAAAGACTGGTTTGTAGGAAAGCGAATGAAATCTATGAGATGTCCTTTCCTACCTTTCCTTGGAGAGTCTGGGAAGAGATTGAAAAAAGCAGGAAATCCTGGATTTGGGAAGAAGAAATGAAATATGTGCATCCTGGTGCAAACAAGCATGTGAAGAACAGAATGTTTCAAGAAAAATACAGCCAGTGGAAAAGAGGCAGGACACTGTTTATGGACACTGTTGGAATTGTGGATGGAGAGGGACATGAAACCTTTCACAGTGTGAATTATGAGTGCCCAGACGGGGTGATAATTCAAGCGCCTGACCCATTGTGCTATTGGCCACAATGCAAAGACCTTTCTGTGAATGTGCCCATGCCTACCAAATGGAAAGCAGAGCAGTGGTAGCCAGTGCTGCCACTCCAGCTGTTGCCGTACCTGTGTTGTTCCACCAGTCTGGACGTCCAGGACCCAGGTGCCCCACATTCATCAGTTCTGCAGTGTACTGGCTTTCCAGAATCCACTGACTGGCTCACCAGATGACTTCAGATCCAGAGAGGACACCAGCCCAGCTGTATCCTGATTCATCGCCTGTAAGTGGATGTCAACCCTGATTCCTACGGTCCAAGAATGGAGAAGCGTCGTGTCTGATATATATATATACTGTTCAGAAAGTTTCAATGCTAAAATACAAAATAAGGGTTCATCCCACATGTTGAAATGGCAGCGATGGGTTTTGCATCAATCATCGGTGGATCCCACCTTCTGCCCATAATTCCTTTTTTTGTGGGTTGTCCAACCTGAGTTTTATACCTAGCGGGTAGAGGGTTGGGAGCGAGGATCAGAGAGGGGTTAAACTG
This sequence comes from Neoceratodus forsteri, assembly GCA_016271365.2. Classification (NCBI taxonomy): domain Eukaryota; kingdom Metazoa; phylum Chordata; order Ceratodontiformes; family Ceratodontidae; genus Neoceratodus; species Neoceratodus forsteri. The sequence continues at coordinate 125,108,159 of JADMNL010000031.1, forward strand.
ACCTAGACTTCCTCTTACATTTCACCTATATTATGAGGAGAAGGAAACAACAAATAAATTCCTCTGTACCTTGGTGATTATTTGGATATCTTTTAATATTACAGGATTAATCCCCTTTCTTTGACACTATTAATTGTGGTATAACATGGAGATGGACTATTTATTATATATCATCATCTGGTGTACTGATTTGTCAGGATAACGTTTATACCCTTACAGATTAATGACTCTGCTGCAAAAATTATGTTATCACAGAAAACATTTATTAATTTACTGTAACCCTTCCTTACCTGCAATGTGTGTAAAGAAAACCTTCAATAAAAATAAATAATAAAAAAAAATTATTGGGGAGCACTGAGATTGTATAGCGAACCCCCGCAATTTCCTTGCAAATTTCAAAAAAATCTCTGCATTTTTGTGTAACTGTCATTTTTCAGTGACTCCACAAATGACCTGGGGGAGTGAAGGATATCTTTAGGAAGTTAGGAGGAAGGCCCAAGCTGACAGCAACCTTGGTATCCTTCTCTGAGGTCCTGCCAGTGGAGATTAGGGAAGAAGAGAAGCTTCCAATCACTCGCTTCATTCCTGGCTGAAAATGGATGCTGGGAACAGGACTTTGGGTACGTGGGAGACTGGGAGTGTTCCTGAAGGGATAACAGAGTATACAAATGGGATGGCTTACCTCCCTCAGAGGAGGGGACCAGGATGCTGGGGTGAAAGTTTAAAGAGCAAATTAAGGCATTTTTAAATGGGGGGGGGGCTGTAGTTCATTTACTGATAGGTGCAACTGCTCAAAAGGGGAGACCAGGATGGCCTGCACCCAGTGCTAGTAGACGAGGGACAACCGAGAGGAAACAGAGTGGAGACAATGGGGCAACCGAGCAAGCTGCAGTGCAGGAGCTATGGGGAATACCAGGGAGTGGGTGGTGGCAGAGAGGCCAAGGAAGGGGGACGGGGGGACTGATGGGGACAAGGAAGTTGGGTGGGGTCAGGTGACATGGGGGAATATGTGTACTAATGCCAGGAGCATAGAAACATAGAAACTGATGGCAAATAAAGGCCACTTGGCCCATCCAGTCTGCCCTTTTTCGTTGTGATTGCTTCCTCTACAGACTCTTCTAGGTTTACAGCACTTTCTCTTCCACCCCTTTCCTATCCCTTGTGCCTATCCCAGGCTTTGTTATTTATTTATTGAAAGACATTTACTAAGAAATACACACTGAGCCATAAAGCTAGTTTCCAGATGTGTCCTGGTGGAACGGGGATGGGAATAAATACATAGTATAAGCAAAGTGCAGTAATCTGATAAGCAAAAGGCACAGCTATCTACAGTATATACATAGAAACATGATGGCAGAAAAGGACCGCCTGGCCCACCAAGTCTGCCCAAGGAGCCTAGCAGAAGGCTAGGACTTCTTCCCACAACCTACTTGTCCCTATGGCCTCCTCTTCCCTTGACCCCTCCCGCTCCTAATACCAGACCCATGTGGCCATCCCAAGTTCTCTTAAAGCCCCTTACGGTGACTTCCCGTATCACCTCCCCTGGGAGTTCATACAGTAACATAACATTTTATTGTTTATTGAATTTTTGTTGACCTGGTAGGCCCACTGAGACTAGAAGTCCATTTTTCAGGGGCGACTGGGTGAAGGGGAGATAGAGATGGTAACCAACTGAAACTGAACCAGATTAAGCTGTTGGTGGCATTTTTTGTGAAAAATTGTTAAACGAGAAAGATAGGAAAGGAGGAGAAAAAGGAGGGGTAGGAAATGGGGAGGAGGGACAGGATGAAAGAGAGTGTGAATAGATTGGAGGTAGTAGTGAAGGGGAGAAGGGGAGATAGGGAGGAAAACGGTTGAAGGGAGGAAGGTAGTAGAAGGAGGGGAGGAAAAAGGAGGGGGAAAAAAGGAAGAGGAAGAGTGTGGAAGTTGAAACATTTAGTAGTAGTAGTATAGTAGCTTGGGGCTCATAGCGGATGGGGAAAGAGAAAGGGGGGAAAATATTAGACTAAGGGCAGTTGCAGGTGGGAAATGTATGGGCTTGGAGTAACAAGGAAAGTGCATTTGGAGGAGGAAGAGCGAATTGTAAAGGGAAGAGAATTCCAGATTTTAGGAAAGTGGTAAGAGAAAGCATTCTGTCCCGCAAGGGATTTACAAGGAGGGAGCATTAGGAAAAAATAGCTTGAGATGCGGCGAGAGTAAGTGGAAGGAGGCATAGAGGAGAGAAGAGAACTGAGATAATTCTCTCCTCTCTCCCCTCTCCTAGCTTGCATGGACCTCTCCTCTGCCTGAGCCGGGCATCGGGCGTGGTTTGGAAGCGCCGCCGGCCGCCCATCACCCGTGGCCCACAGGGAACTCGGAAAGCTTGCACGAACCTCTCTTCTGCCCAAGCCGGGCATCGGGAGTGGCTTGGAAGCGCTGCCCATCACCCCTGGCCCGCAGGGAACTTGGAAAGGTGCGCCATCTCCTTTTTCTTTCTCCATGGCTGAGCGCCACCGCCTGATTGGCTCAAGCCCCTCTTAGACTACCACCACTGGACTGCTACCCGGTGCTGGAAGCATGCGATTGGACCGCTCCTCCAGCCCGGTGAATTCCAAAGCTTCCTGCCCTCCAGTGCTTTCAGCTCGCGCTCTACAGACTCCCAATTTTACCCACCCGCCCGCCCCAACCACGGACGCTATTAAATACACTTCCTCCCCACACAACCTAACGCCACTCCCACCTCTCTGTCTGATTTATCCTCTCTCTGTTTGGACCTCCCCTGTTGTGCACCAAGGTCCTGCCCAGCCATCAGGCCTCCCACAGCAGCTACTGGCGTTAGTACATCCTTTTCCTAGTTTCTTCACAATATAAACTCTTTCTAGTCTATTCCCTTTCCAGGCCCCAATCTTGCTTCGCCCTTCCCCCCCACCAATCATGATTTCGCTAACTAGTTTAATGCCACTTTAAATACTCCTGCCCACACTCTGTATGCTCACAGGGCAGCCACGCAATGACCCTAAATCGCCAGCCCTCCATATCACTGGGCATATCTATGGCAATACCTACTGCACCATAACGTCGGTGCTTGACTGCGACCTGCCTGCCACTTGCAGGCCTGACAACACAGCCTGGCACGCCTGGTCCAGGACTCAGCAAGCCTGGCCATGGCTTCCTCCTCCCACACTCCTTCTCAGACTGGTCTCACTCACAAGCACGCCGTCAGAATAAACTCAAGATGGCAGTACAAAGCTAGCAACAAATACTTTAAAAGTTACTTGGTTAGACTAGCCCTCCTGTTGCTACTACTCTCTAGCAACATCCATCCCAGTCCAGGCCCCCCTCAATATCAGGGTACGGGTGCCCAGAAAACAGGCATGTTAGCCATTGCATCTCTAAGCATACGAAGTCTGGCAGCACAGTTTGACAACCTAGAAGCCTGGGTAGCCCTCCATTATCCTGATGTGCTGTCAGTTGTCGAGACATGGGCTACAGGATTTTTAGGCAAGCTAGAAGAGGTGGTGGTTGTGCACTCTACCTCAAGGGCAGCTTACAGGGCATAGTCCTAAATTTACCCAGCCTAGGGCTGTTCTCCCAGGCCCTTGCCATTAAGGTCCTTCTTCGGGCCCATAACAAATCAATTACACTATTATCAGTCTACATCCCCCCAAAGAACTCAGCCCAAGGTCTCCAAGCCATCATCGACTGCCTTGGAAGCCTAACTCTAAGCTCTGAGGTTATACTTCTCAGTGACTTAAATATTAACTGACTTGCCCCTGAAGCTAACCACTTCAAAGATGCAATCCAGGCTGTCCACTTTGCACAGCTCATTGAACCCCCCACTAGGACTAATTACAGGACGGGCACTAGTACTCTGCTCGACTGGGTATTCACTAACTGACCTGAGCATACTTCTAATGCCTCTGTCCTCCCGGACGACATCAGTGACCACTCCTGTCATGTTCAGTTGGTCTAATAAAGTCACCAAACCCCTCCTAGAACAGACATCAACAGGGTCCTCAAGCCTGGTCACTCTGACTGCTTTAAAGCTGATCTCAGCGCTGACTGGTCAGCAGTGTTTGGGGCTTCTGATATTGATAGCATGCTTGACCATTTCATCCTCCTATACAATACAATATGTGACACTCACGCACCCATCAAAAAGCGTGAAATCAAAGGCCATTTCAACCCCTGGATGAACCCAGACACCACTGAACTTCTGAAAAATAGAGACCATCTCTGGCATCTAGCTAGGGCCACAGGGAAGCAGTCTGACATCCTGAATTACAAATGGGCCAGGAATAACTGTACTAGGACCATCAGAATAGCCAAAAACTTATACTATAAGGAGGCCCTGTTCAAGAACTGGAATGATGGTCGAAATTCTGGGCAAACCTAAAAAAAGGTCACCAGACGTGAGCCCAAGATGGCCCTCACCATGCTCAGCATTGATGGATCCCCCATCCTTGACCCTAAAACTATAGCCAACACCTTCAACCTTGCTTTCACTGACCTCCGTAATGTCCTCCCTACTGACTTCTCCCCCACCAACCCTGTTGCACCTCTGCAGACCCCAGTGCATCCCCGCATCCCCCTTTTCGCTTCAAGACTATTACAATTGGGGAAGCGAGGAAATATCTGTATAAGGTGCTCGGTATGGGGAGATACAGTGAAGATACCCTCGATCCGAAACTAATCTCGCTGTCTCTGGAAGAAATCCTGTCTCCCCTCACCCACATCCTCAACCTAACGCTCCGGTTTGCAGTATTCCCTCAAAAATGGAAAGCAGTAGTAGTTACCCCTGTGTACAAGAGCGGGGATCGTACCCTGCCCGAGAACTACAGTCCCATCTCTATACTTCCACCACTCTCGAAGGCCCTGGAATGAACTGTCACGGACCAACTTGTCAAATCCTAGAGAAGCACAAGCTTCTATGCCCTGAGCAACATAGTTTTAGGGCAGGGCACAGCAGCTCTACAGCCCTCCTGGAATTCACGGGCTTCATCCATAAATCTCTCGATCTTGGACAGCTTGCCGAGGCAGTCTTTATCGACTTAACAAAGGTCTTCGATACAGTTAATCATGCCATCCTAGTTGACCAGCTCACTGCTACAGGCCTTGCTCCCGAGGCTGTTTCATGGTTCTGCAGTTACCTGCACTGCTGCTCCCAGCAAGTCAGGATAGGTACTGCCCTCTCAGATAGCAAACCTGTCTGCTCAGGCATTCCGCAGGGGTCAGTACTGGGTCCCCTCCTATTCAGTTTATTTTTGAATTGCCTCCCCCAAGCCAGTCAGGGTCGCATCCTCCTTTGCGCAGATGATGTGGTTGTCTTCTCAAATGGCTCAGACCCCAGTGCCCTGGAGCAGCAACTACATAGCGACTTCACCTGTGTAGAGAAGTGGTTCAAAGATCATAAATTGATAATGAACTACAAGAACACAAAAACCATGCTGTTTACCAGCCCACTAAACAAACACAAAAATTATCCACCATCAATATGCAATGTCAACGGTGCCTCCCTTGAATTTGTTCAACACTTTATATACCGCTATATCACTACTGACAACTCACTCTCCTATACTCTCCACATTGACAACATGGCCAAAGCTATCAACAAACGCTTAGGGCTGCTTTATCGTCACAAGCATAGCCTGACCCCTGAAGCCCTTAGCATAGCTGTTCACAGTTCTGTGGGTTCTCTGATGGACTACGGACTGCCTATATATGGCTCTGCCACAGATACTGCCCTCTGGTGCACAAAAAATGCACTCAACAAAGCCTGCCGGCTCACCTTAGGTGTGCACTGGCTGACTCACACATGTGATCTCTATGCCAGGATGCACTGGCTCACGTTCAATAGCCGATTAAAATATCAATCCTTCCTTCTAGCCAAAAAGATCTGCCTTGGTCAACTACTGCCAGGGGTCCAACAACTTCTGGTTCCCTGCATTAATCTATGACACACCTGAAACTCTGAGCACCAGTCCTTCCTAACTCCGAAATGTCGAACATCTCAAGGACAAAGTCCTTTGCAAACTGTGCTCCGCTGTGGTTCAGCTCCCTACAGGAGAACATTGCACGCCTGCCCATGCTGGGTACTGTCAAAGTGAACCTCAAGCACCTTATGATATGTGAATCCCGATGTGATTGCCATCGCTAGCACCACCTTTCCACCCCCCATGTTACTTCCATCCCCTGTCCCCGCAATCCTTACCCTCTCCCTCCTGAGTAGGCCTTCCCTCCCTCTCTCCCCATACACCTGGCACCCTCACCCTCTACCTCCACTCTAGTCACCTCCCTCCAATCCCTACTGCTGAACTGATATCCTGCCCTCTTTTTGCAGATTGCACTTGGAGCCCCCTTTTTTCAGTACTTAGCAACGTTCTAAACACCTTCTTTGCTGCTGACAACTGACAGGTATCACCGTTGGGCACTGTAAATTGTCTGTTTGCTGAAACCCCTTCTTCCTTGTTGTGACTTGTATTGTGTTTGATATATAATCCTGTTTGTTTACCTTGTATTTTGCAATCATAGAAACATAGACTTTGACGGCAGATAAGGACCACTTTGCCCACCCAGTCTGCCCATTTCCCTGCCTACTGGATAAGCTGCAGATTCTAGTTAACCAACAGCCTACTTCCTGCAACCACCCACTATAATTGCCTTATGTCTGTCCCATGCATGCTTGAATTCCCCCACTGTTTTAGACCCAATGACCTCCTCAGGAAGGCGGTTCCATGTATCCACCACTCTCTCCGTGAAAAAAAATTTCCTCACATTACCCCTGAGCCGTCCCCCCTCTATCTTTAAATTGTGCCCCCTTGTTCTTACACATCTCTTTTTCTGAAAGATGCAAGATGAAAGATTATACAATCCTTTGTATAACTTCACCTATCTGTTGTGTTGAAATGTCCTGCCGTGGAACTTATGTAAAGAGATCTGAGCTCAAATGGTTTAATCTGAGAACTGAAATAAATAAGGGGGAGGGAGGGAGGACAGTCAGAATCTAGAGATAAAGGAGGCACAGTGGGTTAGGCTGTGATCTACCAAGGAGGGGAGGGAGAGATCAGAGCACAGAAAACAGTGGTGAGTACGGGAATCCCACCACTACAGAAGGATTTCCTCACATCTCTCCTGAACCTACCCCCCTCTCGCTTCATATCGTGACCCCGTATTCTACAGCGCCCTTTCCTCTGAAAGCCTGGGGGAACAAACGCAATGACCTGCTGGCAGTGGTGGCAGAAGCACGCTTGGATCTGGTGGCTATTACAGAGACATGGGCCATGCAGTATCATGACTGACCATTTCAGGGTTTACAGTGTTTAGTAGGGTTAGGGAGTGGGGAAAGGGGTGGCACTAGAAATAGGGGGGGTATGAAAGCCATGGAGGTCAGGAATATTAGGGATGGCAAGTCTGTAAAAAAAAAAAAATGTAGGTTCAGGTGGTCACAAATGGTGGTTATCAAAATAGGAGCGGTATGTCACAAATGGGGGATATCAAAATAGAAGCGGTATATAGACTACCATCACAAAAGAGGCAGCTGATGGAACTAGGGTATGAAATTAAAAGGGCAACAAAGCAGGGGGGGAGGGGCTGCTAATGGGTGATTTCAACATGTCACATGTGGACTAGAGGATCCCAGTGGCAGGAATCAGCTGCTGGTAGGGATGTTTCAGCTAACACCTTTGACCCAAAGGTTCAAGAAGTCATTGGGGGGGGGGGGATCCATGACTTAGTCCTCATGAACAGGGATAGTGCCAGGGAGATCATAGTGCAGGACCCTTTGGGAGCCAGTGACCATCAATCCCTGTGGTTTACTGTCAAAGTGGAAACATAGAGGAAGAAATCACAGATTCCCCCCCCCCACATACACTCTTCCTGATGCATCTGGAAATGAGCATTTAACAGCTCAATATGTCTTTCCTGGTAAAACTTATGAAATAAAAACAGGATATGCTGATGGATTTCCTGAGGTGAACAGCCTCCATGGATGTCCAGCAGCATGGTGGGGGGGCTTGCAGTGCTCCCATATTGATTTGTCATGTTCCCTGTAACCCCAGGGTGATATTCCTGTGTTTTCCTGTAGATTACATTATATTCTATGGATGCTCAATTGCTGTGTTTTCCTGTATAACCAATGCAACTCTGTTGGAACAGTTTTCCTGTAGATGCCTTTCAAATCCCTGTAAAATACAGGAATCCCTGTAGATCTGGGAGCCCTGGGCTTGTGTCAGCAAACCTGACTGACTCTTTAATTGGGTGATGAAGGTGGTGGATGGGGCAGGAGGTTGAATGGCTGGTTAAGAAGCTGGAGGCCTGGGGTGGTGAATAAAATCACAAGATGGGTCAAACTGGCAAAGTGACTGCTTCCAGGAAAAAAAAAACAGGTAGACATATCCCAGAGAGTTGTCCTACACCACAAATTATTTGACAGTGAAGCAACCCATAAAATCACCTTAGATGACTCTCTACTCCCCAAAAATAAAGGAATGTAAGCAGCAGGGATCGGGAAGGGGGGGCCACTATATCACCAATGCAGGGGGTGTCAACTAAAAGTTAATTTATGGGGTGACATTCGGAATCGGGGAATGGGGCTGCTATACCACCAATGAAGGGTGTTTCAGTTCAATGTGATTTTATGGGTCGACATCTGGGATCGGGGAGTGGGGCCGCTAGCCCAACAGGGACTAGAATGGCACATAGCCGACCAGCAGCTTGCAGCTAACCAACCCGGTGCACCCTCTGTTTGGTGCACCACCACGGCTGCCGCAAGTCGCAGGTCTTAGCCACCAGGACCCTGCCCGATACAGAATCAGGCACTGGGTCCCTGGTGCACCGGGCTTTGGTGCCAGGTGCTGTTTGCCTTAGCTTACGATGATCCAAGCCCACAGAATGACTTTGGGGCAGCAGGATAAGACATGATCATGGACCGGTTGTGAAATCTCAGCATGCATATGTTGGAGTTGAGAAGGGAGAGAGTGACATGACAGAGAGGTACAAATACCTCCATGGGATTAACAAAGTAGACAGTGAAGAGTTGTTTGTGCTGAGGGGCAACACAGGCACTGGGGGATCTTAGTGAAACTGGCAGGTGGGATATTGGGGAGAGACATCAGAAAAAATGTATTTCGCCAGCCCAGTGGTGTGGAGGGCTGAGGTGCTCTGCGCTTTACCTCCTACCATGCCGGTGATCCGAGTTTGGGAGTGAGTTTGGGTTGCTGGGAGTTGGCTGGGGGGGGAGAGAACCGAGTGTCTGCTGGATAGCTGTCCTCTTGCAGGGAGGGGAGGCACACCGTCTTGATCCTTGGCTGCCACCAGGTGGAGGCAGAGTGGTAGCACCAGAATTATGAACGACACAGAAAGGGAGGGGCCATTGTTCTGTAGTGTGTGTGCACCTCCACGCGCTTATGTGCCGCTGTGGCTGGGGAACTCTGGAGAAAAGGGAAAAGGGTTGGAGCTGGCTTATTGAAGCAATGCCTGCCTACCCCTGCCTCCGCAGCTGGATGAAACACCAGGTGGGGGGAGGGTGGTCTTCCCCTTCCCAGCCCCACCATGGGGAGCAGTCCATGGAGAATACACAGGCAAGGTGAGTCTGGCGGAGATAGATGCCGGGAGGGAGAGGCGGGGACAGGGCTGAGTAGCCTACCTGCTTTAATCAAGGGAGAAAATTCTTTATGGCAAACAAAAGAAAAAAATCATTACAGAAAGGGTAGAGGGATGGTGGAACAGGCTACCAAGCTGGTTTGGCAGGGAGGTGGCCAAGGCAGTAAGAAACAAGAAATCACTCTTCAGGAAGTACAAGTGTATGTAGAAAGAGGAGGATAGGGAAGAATTCTGTGCTAAATTAAGGGATGCTGGCACAGTGGTTGAAGAGGCAAAGGCCATTACGGAAGTACAGCTAGCAGAGGGACTGAAAACAGGGGAGAAGGCCTTCCTCCAATACATAAGGGAGAAGAGGGATATAAGGAACGAGACAGGTTGAAAAAGAACAAATATTTCTGCTCACTCTTCACTAGGGAGAGGGATGGTCCAGTGCCACAAGGGAAGGGGGGTGAGAAATGGGAAAGGAGGATGTGATCCAAGAAGATAGGGTGCATAAAGGCCTACAAGCCCTTAAGTTGGATAAATCCCCAGGGCCAGATGGCATGCATCCAAGGGTTCTGAGATAGCTGACAGAGGTACTGATGGGTCCCATGGCAGACCTGTATAACAACTCTCTGGTGACAGGGAATGTACCCCAGGACTGGAAGACTGCACATGTGGTGCCTCTCCACAAAAGTGGACTGGAGGGATGACCCTGGGATTTCCAGACCAGTCATTCTGACCTCAGTAGTGGGAAAGCTGATGGAGACATTCTGAAAGAAAGACTGGTTAGCTTTCTGGAGGATAATGGGCTCCAGGATGAGAGGCAGCAGGGATTTGTGTTGGAGAGGTCCTGCCAGACTAACCTAATTGACCTTCTTGACTGGGTAACCTGGACAGCGGACGGTGGCCAAGCAGTTGATGTCCTGTATGTGGATTTTATCAAGGGCTTTGATTCAGTACCTCATAGGAGATTAATCAGGAGGCTGGAAGACCTGGGCGAGGGGATAAACTTGCTAGATGGGTTAACAACTTGCTGCAGGACAGAAGTCAGAGGGTGGTGCCCGGCGGAGTTCTTTGAGGCTAGACAAATGACCAGTGTAGTATCACAGGGCTCGGTGCTCAGTCTGGTGTTGTTTAACATCTTCATCAGTGACATTGCACATGGGATTAAAGGTACAATCTGCCTGTATGCAGACACCACTTAAGTCCTGTGGGAGGGAGGACATGAAGGAGGGAAGACAGGACCTCAGTGAAGACCTGGCTAAACTAGAGAAGTGGTCTGGCATTTGGCAGCTGAGGTTCAATGCTAAAAAGTGCAAGATAATGCACTTGGGGGCAAAGAACCCAGAGACCGAATATTGGCTGAGTGGCATGCAAGTAACCAGGTCAGTACAGGAGAAAGGAGGGGGTGGAGCCAGCGGCTGGCAGGAGATGTGTTTCTACACAGTTCCACCTTATAGGCCACTAATTTAACTTTAAAAACCTTCTAACTTTGTTTACTTGAACTTCACTTGACATGTTCTGCTACAGTACGTTCTTTTGGAATCAGAGAGAGTAATTTTTATCTCTCTATGCCATGGGAAAAGGGGGGGAAGGGGAAATTGTTTAACCAGGGAAGCCTCGCAATGTGCCTGCACAAGAGCCCGGACCGAGTAAGAAAAGCCACAGGAGAGAGGTCTAAAGGGAGCCTTGGCACCACTGCAGGGTGGGGACCTGGAACCCATGAACATGGCCCTGCTGGCAGCCTTGCAGGACTTAAAATTGGAGCTGAAGCAGGCTGTAGGAGACTTGAATCAGAAGCCTGATGCTTGTATCACCAGAGTCACAAAAGTTGTGACCAAAATGGACAATTTTCAAACAGACATGAAATCTCTTACTGACTCGTCGAATAAAAATACAGCAGTTACATTGGGACTCATGAGAGAAAATAAACTGTTCTGGATGAGGGTAGAGCACTTAGAGAATGGTGCTCAGGCCAGTAACCTCTGCCTGCTTGGTGGGACAGATTTACTCCTGTAACCCCCAGGTGGCTCTACCCAATGGCTGCTACCCCTGCCTGACTGATTACTGACAGGTTGAGGGGCCTAGGTCCAATGGCGGGTGCCTCCACCCAGAGGTCAGGGTTAATACTGTCTGGTATGACTTGGTCACAGCCCTCTGAGACACTGCAACCCCTCTTTCTTCCCACTAGTGGCCTACACAATATATCAGAAGTACCCTCACGGTATACACATACCCCCAGGACTGGTTCGGTCAGCTCGACTCTGGGGACCCCCTGTAAAGCAAGATGAGGTAATACAATAGCCATGTACAATATTTTAACACAAACACATATCTTAATCAGTGTAATGTTGCTGAAACAACCAGATCTGATTTATTTAGGGGATGGCAACAAGGACAGGGGGAAATCAGGTTAATTAGATCAATCACACCAATATTCACAGCACTGTGCACAATGTCAGAGTCCCTAATTGTCACTTTCACTGGGTACCCAGGATGGGGGCGCTAGCCAGGATTGGTGCAGCAGGTTGGGGCCTGGAGATGGAAACCACTTGCACAATACCCAATTTGTAATCTGGAGCAGGTCGGCTCAGTTCATGTATCAAGAAAGAAAATCAAATGAAACACTTGCAATTTAACAGTACAGCTGGCAGGGAGCTACCCTGATTTTCACTCACTACTTTTGGCTGGACGCTGTCCCCGAGAGTGACATGGATTTCTGGACGCCTTTCACACAGCCGGGGAACAGGGTTCCGTGAACAGGACACACCCCACACATTTATATGTAAAAGAAAGTTACCATACCAGGCAGCTGCTCTCATGTCCCCATCACATTTACTGCTAAACTGGGAGTTCGCGATGCAGCTTCACTCTCCTGACCGAGCGCGATGAAGCAGTTTCTCCAGTCCTCTACAGGGTAAGCCTGGTTCTTGGCTACACAGTCTCTCCTTTCCTCCGTCACAGCGAATTCAGTCCGAATCACCACGGCAAACGCGCCGCCTGACTTTCGTCCTCCACACGCGCTTCCCGTGCGAAAACTCTGCAGCGCAGAAGCCCGGAGCTCCTTCCTCAGTCACGGCCACAACAGATCTGCCTTCTCAGCCACTAGGCAGGGAATTACAGTTGGGCACCACCCGGTCCAATTGGTGGGCTTCAGTTGCCAGTCACTCAAAACTTTCCCCATTGGCGCAAAAAGGCGCCACAGTTCAGAACTTCACTTCCCAGGATTACTGACTATATCCCCCATTGCTAGCCGGCTCCTGAGAGACTCCTGATCCTGGTTGGTCGTTCAATACTCCATTTTAGGTGCCCTTCCCTCCTGGTTGGATCTAGTCTGCAGTTCAGATCCAAAATGGAGACGCAAAGCACACAAAGTCCCAGCTGCAAGAAAGGCAGGTTAGACAATTTACATTTTCACCACCACTCTATTTATTTATTTATTTAGTTAAACATCGGTTTAGAAACCTTTGAGCCAGAGGCTCATTTACAAAGGTACCTCGTCACAAAGAGGACATCAGAACAGTAGTACAAGGGACACAGTACTTACAAACAAAAAAGTTACAGTTCAATTACAATTTTGTTACAATAGAATACAATCTCCAACGAAGCAAAAGATAACAAAGGTGCAAAACTTATGGTGGGGAGAGCTGGTGGGGTAGAAGGGAGGGAGATAGGGAGGAGGAATTAGTAGGGAAAGGAAGGGGGGGGAGCTGCTCAGTGAGCATTGTCAAACAGAGTATATATATATATTTTTTTTTACACTAGGCTAGCAGCAGGACTCTAACAGATCGCTAGCAAACAGCTGCCTCCCTGGATACTGCTTACTCTGCCCACTTAGTGACGGCAGAAACTGAGCAATTTGTCAGCAGCTCGAGCAGGACTCGAGCAAGGAACCACACAGCCCCCCCTAGGTTCCAGCCCTGCCTGTAAGCAGACAGCTCTTAAAGAGACAGTACCAGAGTCTCTAAAAGCACTCACAATAGGCGGCTTAAGTGCCGAACACCATCCAGGCTGGGGCCTTTAGGCAAGCTTGGAAAACTTTGGGAACCCCATTTGCAGGGGGTTACACCTTCCTAGTTTGAAAAGCTTGACGTCCGCGCCAAGTAGATACCTCAAGTCACTTTTTAGGTAGAACATTTGAACTGTGCTGCTTTTTTTTAAACAACAATCAGCATATTAACCTGTGACAGATACATGTGCACTGTATTATGCATTCTACTACCGATCATTCAATACGTATATATATATATATATATATATATATATATATATATATATATACAATATACATATATATATATATATACACACAAATATTTTAACTCAGGTCATTACCTTCTGCACCTGAAACCGAGATAAAGGGGCCCGGTCCCTATCATCTACCTTGGGGCTGGAGATGGTAGGGGCACCACACTCAGAAGGCAAAACAAGTAATCTGGAGTTATCTCCCAGGCTTAGTTTGGGCAGCGAGTTCGGGGTCACATACACTCCTTTATGGACCACATTAAGGGGCAGGTCCACAGGGCTGCCCAGAGACTCGTAACTTAGCCTTACTACAGGCCTCACTTCTCGACCAGTCATTCTGGGGGAAACGGGCACAGTTTCAGAACGGTTAGACTCACTTTCAGCACTGCCTATACTGGCCGAGGTGGTCTCTATTGGGGCAAGGGGCCAATATTCGAGGCATTTTCAGCTCCATAGTCTACAATTTCTGAGTCCAGAACACCTGGATCAACGGTGGAGACTCCTGGTACTGGCAGGGAACTATCAGAGCACTCAACACACTGTCCGGGTTCTGGCGTATCACCAGCCTGCTCCGATACATCACTCCCTTCTTCTGAAAAGTCAAGCAGTTCACCCATGCACAATGATTCTACCTCCTCTGATTTGATGCTTTGTATCTCATTTTCCGGGAGCATTGGCTCCAGGGACAAAGCTGAGGGCTTAGACAGTACAGAAGACCCAGCTTCATCCCCTGGGTTTACTAGGGGATTGCCCTGAAACAGTTGACTCAACTCATAAGAAGGGTAATATTCAAGATTACACTCACTGTCCTCTGACACAGACTGACAATCATGTTCAATTGAAACTGGTGGAGGGGAACACTTTAACTTAACTTCTGTAGGTGCAGTCTTTCTTGATGTTTTCTTGGCAGCAGCTCTAGTCACTGGTCCAGAGGAGGCATTGTCTGGGGGTTCAGACTCTATCAAGATCTGTCCAATGGGCAGCAAATGATTTATAGGCATAGTTTTCACATCTTTCAAATTATTCTCAGGCCGTACCTTGTACACAGGCAGATCATCTAATTTGCCCACTACAATGTGAGAGAGGTGATGCCATCTGTCAGCAATATTATGCTTGCCATGCATCCCTAGGTTCCTTAGCAACACTCGAACTCCTTCCCTGAGTTCCAGGGCTTTCACTTTTTTGTCATACCTTTCTTTGTTGGCTAGATTTCTTTTGGCAGCCATGGTTTGAACCAGCTGGTACGCATGGTTTAATTGGGCCTTTAATTTTTGCACATACTGTAAATGAGTAACGGCTTGAACCCCATCGGGAGAAACTCCAAAGCAAACATCTACTGGCAATCTGGCTTCTCCTCCAAACATTAGTCGATAAGGAGAAACCCCAGTGGCATCACTTTTGGTGCAGCTGTAGGCATGTACCAGTGTGCTAATCTGTTGGCTCCATCTGGGCTTGTCTTTCGGTTGAAGGGTGCCTAACATGTCAAGCAGACTGCGATCGAACCGTTCAGGCTGGAGGTCTCCCTAGGGATGATAGGGAGTGGTTCTTGACTTTCGCACCCCCCATAAGGAAAGCATCTCTTTAATTAGACGACTCTCAAAATCCGGCCCTTGATCAGAATGGATTCTTTGAGGGGCCCCATAATGAACAAAGACATTTTCTATAAGTACTTTTGCCACAGTGGATGCCTTCTGATCCTTAGTGGGGACTGCTTGAGCATATCGAGCGAAATGGTCAGTGACTACCAGTACATTACTAATATTCCTTTGATCTGGCTCTAGACTCAGGAAATCAATGCAGACCAACTCCATGGGTGCACTAGTGGTGATGTTAACCAGGGGGGCAGCCCTCTGGGGCAAAGCTTTCCGCTGTAAACAACGACTTGTATTTCCATAGCCTTTATGTTGTCCCTTACATAAAGAGCTACTCCTCCCCTTTTTCTACCTACCCTGTCCCTTCCGAACAGAACATAACCCGTTATGGCCATATCCCAGTCCTGCTTTTTACTGTACCAGGTCTCTGTAATGGTGACTAAATCCAGGTCCGCTTCCACCATGGTAGCCTCTAGGGGTGCAATCGCAATCATATTGCCCAGATTATGAGCATTCGCACACTTGACTTTCCAGAATGTGCTGCCACTCCCCCTCCTTTTTTCTATTTGCCTTCCTTTATTGCACTCACTCATTGTCTTAGCTGCATTCTTTTCTTCAACCCCCTGGACTTAATTATTTTTTGGTATCTTTTGTGGTTTTTTTCCCTCCAGATTCCTGTAAGGAAAGGGAAAGGGGAAATTGTTTAACCAGGAAAGAAACACTAAGCCGAAGCTTGTTTCCAGGTGAGACCTGGGAGCACAAGGAAGTTAAGTGACTTGCTCCGGGTCACACAGTATGCAAGTGTGGGCTGTGGGATTCAAACCCAGGTTGCAGCTCAGAGCCCTAAACCTCTGCGCTATACTGCCTCTGTAGTTGACCTCTTGAGCTTGTGGTGGTGGGGAGGGGGCAGTTTTTGTCTCCCTGCCTCATTCTGTCGTCCCTCTCGACTAGTTTAAATGCTTACCAATGTAGCATTTAAACTGATCACTGGGGACTATGGTTCTCCTCCCGGGTGGATGCAGGCCATCACCCCTGTACAGGCCCTTATCCCTCCTGGTGGGGTCCCAGTCCCCATTGAAACTGAAACCCTCCTCTCTGCACCATTTTTTCAACCATGCTTTGAAGTTCCTGGTGCACAGAATCCTGTCAGCCCCCCTGTAATAGACAGGTGGCACTTCTGAGAAGGTCACAGATCATTCAACTTGCCCAAGACACATTCTAGTAAAAAAATAACTTTATTTTGTTACAATGATTGCTGTTCTTAATTTGCTCTATAGATAAAAAAAAATTCTAAAATCACATATTAAAGCCACCAAATCATGCCCATATATTTTCACTACATTTGAGCACAGTCAATAATGCATGACACGCTTGTGTTATTCTGGCTATAATGATTTTTGTTTATTTGAAGGCACTGGAACTGTTCAGATATATTTCTTCTGTTTTATCAGCTTGTTTTCAGGAATGTTAATCAATTTTTGTTTGTTTGCTGTCTTTGCATGTGAGCATGTGGATGGTAGATTATTCTAGTCAGACATCAGTCACTGACCCCCTCAGAAGAACATTCAAGTTTATAACCAGCAAAGCCATTCAGAATCCTCAGCTGTGTGAACCGAAATCCATTCAGGGTGGACAAATGCAGACAAAGAAACACCCCACCACTCACCACTCAAAATTAAGCATCGTAGTTAGCGATCCATTTATGAGAATGGGGCAGTTTGCACCTTTATTCCCACCGACTGTTTCAGTGTTTCTGTCAGCAAAAGGTTTTCTGATAGTCTGCCTCAACAGATATTTGCTTAAGTGTATGCATGGCTAGAGGATTTTGAAACCAAACTAATGCCTTGTTTACACCACCATCTCTGCAGCACATCAGCTCATGCGCGCCAATTGATGCGCTGCAAAGACGGCTTTGTGGACACTCACCACATAGCCCTAAGCATGGAACCGCTCCAGATTCTGAGCCGACAGAAAAGTGGGGACGCATACTGGATCGAGCGCATTATCCCACGGTGTAAACGACTGATGCGCGTGATCCGCTGCAATTCCCTATCTGTCGGCTGAAGATTATATTTTTAGAACCCTTACCGCTTGTCAGGTACTCCCTGCCAGGTGAATGTACCGGTAAAATTTTACTTTACGCAGATAATGCTGTTATCTTTGCCTCAGACCGTAACCCTATCTTCCTTCAGGACTCCTTGCAATTATCTTACAATGACACAGAAGCCTGGTTCAAAGAGCATAGATTCGTAGTTAATCTTAAAAAAACCAAAACCATGCTCTTTGCCCACCCCCAAAACAAAGCTAGTAATTATCCACTTCAGGTCCTTGCTAGTTCTAAACTCCCAATCAAGCAAGTCTACTCGTACAAGTACCTAGGGATAACCTTCGACCCTGCCCTCTCATTTCATGCCCACATCTCTGCCCTTGCCTCAGCCTCCAACATTCGACTGGGTATCCTTTACCGCCATAAAAACTGTCTCCCCACCCCCCCGACGCCCTCCGACTCAGTCACATTCTCTGTACTCTCCTTAGTAGACTATGGCTTACCAGTTTATGGGGCCGCTGACCAGACCTCCCTAAACAAGATCCGCCTCACCCTAAATAAGGCATGTAGGCTAATAACCGGGGCGCCTAGACTAACCCATACTTGTCATCTGTACACCCTGGCTAATCTGCTCAACCTAGATGAACGTCTCAGATACCAAACCTGCCTCCTAACTAAAAAGACTCTCCTTGGTCTATCCCCGCCAGGTTTGACTGCCTCTATCCATTGAGCAAACTCTCTAGTGCACACCCGAATCTCCTGTAAAACTGCACTGGTTGTACCAAGGGCTCGAACCTCGCAAGGACAAAGGGCATACTCCTACAGAGCCCCTTCATGGCATAACACCCTCCCTACCAGTATCACTGATGCCCCCGCGATCTCTCGTTTCAAAACCACCCTTCGAAAAACCTATTCACCACGCGCAGCTGTGGCTGCCTCTAAGTCTATTTCTAGCTCTTTTGATCTGACAAAACTCCCTGAGTGGCTTCGCAAACCAATTGCTTATCTCTATTTATGATGCTATTCTCTTCTCTGCTCACCTCTACAATGATTTCTTCTGCTTAGTTCCGCCTCTGATAGCATACTGTACAAATCGCCCTGTACCTACTTGTATACTGCCAATCCTGTAATGCTCATCTGTAACAGTTCTGATGCCTCTGAACTGACTTGTGCTCTGCCAATTTCCTGTAATATCAAAACTGTACTCTGTCCTATGTCTGCATGTTTCCACAATTCTCTTGTATACTGTTTTATTGTTAAAATGTTGTTTGCACTGTCTAATGGTAATAATGTTGTTTGTGTTGTTTTGTCCTCTCTGTGACGAGGTACCTTTGTAAATGAGCCTCTGGCTCAAAGGTTGTAAACGGATGTTCCAATAAATAAATAAATAAATGTCCAGGGGCACTCCTATAGGTGTGATTTGTGGCGCATTAAGGTTGGGAATGTAAACGGAGAAACTGCGAGATAAGTCACAGCGCAGCGGGAAGGCAGCTGAGTTTGTTTGAGCCGCCACTGCTGTGTAAACAGGGCTTTTGAAAATGAATCAGATGAAAGTAGAGTCACATGGAGGCCATCACCCCGTACAGGTCCTTATCCCTCCTGGTGGGGTCCCAGTCCTAAATGAAACCGAAACCCTCCTCTCTGCACCATTTTTTCTACCATGCTTTGAAGTTCCTGGTGCACAGAAGGCAGTATAGCACAGTGGTTTAAGGCTCTGAGCTGCAAATCTGGAGACCTGGGTTTGAATCCCACAGCCCGTGCTTGCATACTGTGTGACCCTGAGCAAATCACTTAACTTCCCTGTGCTCCCAGGTTGCACCTGTAAACAAGCTTTCAGCTTAGTGTGCCACTCCTGGTTAAACAACTGAAAAACAAACAAACATGGAGCCCCTCCTTACCTCACATTGTATTGTTTTGACCAAATACAAGTATGCATATCAAACTGTCAGCATGTTGAGTATCTTTCATTAAAAATGTTTAATACGTCTAAGCAATCTCAGTCAAAAACTCAATAAATTGCAGATTTTATTTGTGGAGAATGGTGAAAACTAGAGCCGGCCCACATACTGGGCGACTGGAGCACATTACTTTTCCCCATTTTCCTTCCCCTTCCCAGGCTGGCCGACATGCTGTGGCACAGGCATGTGTCGTAAAGGTACCACACATACTCAGCGCCTGCTTCCAGCCAATCAGGAGTCTGCCACTGTGGGGCCACACAGCCTTGGTTAGGTGGTGACCGAGCGGCAACTCGTGCTGTCCCTCCCTTCCCTGAAGATGGAGAGCCATTAATGGACATTGAATCCTCCTTCCCCTAGTCGGCCCTCAAGTGATTATGGTCCTTTCCCAAACCCAGGATGCCTCCACCCTCTCAGCAGACTTTATGGACCTTAACAAGAACCCCAGGACAAAGTACTGGGTGGGTGGAATAAAGCTGGGCACTACAGTTGAGGAAAGGGGCCTAGGAGTCATCATTAGCGACTCCTTTAAAGAATCAAGCCAGTGCAACAAGGCCTATAATAAGGCAAATAGAATGCTGGGGTGCGGAGCCTGTGAGGAGTCAGTTCTCATCGTGCCGCCAGGTTTTTTCCCCTCATTTCCTCCCCTTAAATAATGGAGCCCCGGCCATACACAGATGTGCATGTGCATGGAGGCGCGCATGTGCACTGGCACTGGAGATGGCCCCAATCTGCCCACCCGGCCTAGCATCAGCCCCTCCCCCGACTGCCCTACATTACCAGCGAGCCTCCACTCAGTGGCAGCCAAGAGCTGTGGAGGCCTACCACCCCTAACCGGAAGAGAAGAACTGCCTGGTGGCCTCTCCATCCGCTCCCAGCCCTCATCCCCCCCAGCCGACCCCCAGCATCCCTTGCTCATTCCTGAACATGGGTCGCCGGTGTGGTGAGAGGTTAGGCATCCAGCACCTCAGTTCCACTGGGCTGGCCACGGTATACATATTCTGAAGGCCTACCGAATTACCTTACGCAGGGCTGCACCATCAGGCAATGGACCCCGAGTGATCCTTTTTATTGTCCTACCTCCAATATAAGGGACCAAATCCTTCAAGCAGTGAAAGAGCAAGTACCAGTCAAAATTGGGGAATCAAAGTGCTTTTCTTCCCAGACTACTCTAATGCCACATGCTCCAGGAGGAAGGCATTCGAGGAGATTACAGTGATATTGAGAGTGTCGGGTATTCCGTACTGTCTGACTTTCCCTGCATGTTTACAAGTCACTGTTCAGGATAACATTTTTGTTTCACCAACCCTAAAGCTGCAGGACTTTTCATTGCAAAGCTCCTATCACAGAGCAGAAATCAAGAGGCAGACTCTTAATTCTGGTTCTGGTGCATTCAGCTGTCACAATGGCAAGTGTGCACACCCTCCAATGGCCCAGCTCAGGTGTGTGCACACATGAGCCTGTCACAAACATGTACACACAGTCTCAGATGGTCCAGCTCAGGTGTGCACACAAACAGTGCCCATCTCAGGCGTGTAAATGCACAGAGGGCCCATCTGAGATGCATGCATACACAAATGGCCCAGCTCAGGTGTGTGAGTATACAGATGGCTCAACTCAGGCATGTACACAACTACTCACAGAGGGCCCTATTCATTAAAGTGCAGCATAGGAATCTCAGGCCAGATGTTTCAGTGCTTAACTGTAGTCACGCTTTCAGTTGGTATCCACAAGTGATGCCAATATGTAAAGAATAAGTATTAGTCTAGCATGCATAAAGCAGCACTGCTGTGTTTTCCACACTAAGGAACACAAAGAATTTCCTTTTTTTTTTACTATAGTAAGTTTTTATTTTGCACACACATAGAATCAGAACATATAATAGGTCATAATGAGCTAAATGTCATAAATAATTCTAAGAATATGAAAATTGCATTCTTAACATCACAAATGTAAAGTAACTGTCAAAATACCAAGTGTAGTCTATAAAGGCAGTGATTAAGATTGAAGCGTACTATATCCAAACCATAGACTTAATAATATAACTTCATTCAAAGCATTAATACAAACTGTGCATTCAGGGTATTTTCAACAAACCAAGATCATTAACTAAGGTATTGCTAACTGCAGAAAGGGGCCCCAGAGCTCTAGGAATTTATCAGCTCTGTCTAACAACATATATGATATTCGTTCATTGTTAGCTGCGTAACTCATCATGTCATACCACTCTGCCACTGTTGATATATTGGACTCTTTTCAATATTTAAGTAAAGGATTTTGGTTTGTATCTGTAAGGTAGGAGATATAACTATATTATGCACGAGATCCCGAGCCAGGACGGACATCAGAGACTCACTGCCTCAGACAGAGAGGTTAGGGCAGTTGGTAACTGTTGCCATCGGGCAGGCTAGAGTACACACTGCCACTCTGTGTCCATCACCATCCAGTGAGATGAGGTAAGTTGATGTGATGCCCCAGATTAATGAGTCACCACACAGCTCCAGGAGAGGACACTGGCCTGAGTGGAACTGCAACTGTCACAGGACCAAGTCACCACCTGGTTGCCATCATTCTGGGAAGTCTGTGACAATGTCCCTACAGCTGTGATGCCTTATGTACCCTGTTGCATAGTACAGTCTGGATAGCAAGGTGTGAGTTCATATCAGGTAAATTCAGTGCAAACAAGAATAGACTCAGAACCAAGGTATATCCTTGCCTTCTGGTATTAAAGAGGAATAGAAGGGGCAATGAGAGACGGGGTTGTGATAGGAGGTTGCAATTCATGCAAGGTAACCTGAGGTTTCTCAAGTCTGGCATTAGGATCAAACCTGTCTGTACAGCGCTGACCAGGAGTACTTTTGGAGACTGGGGTTACCATATGAACATATGAAAATGGCAGCAGAAGCAGGTCTTATGGTCTATCACACCTGCTCGAATATGCAGCTAGCCCCTCAACTTGCAACTGCCCCACCCATCTTCATCATAACCCCCCCTCACCCTGTCCCAACCCCTCTTAAAGCTGCCCATCGTTCTACAGGATACCACCTCCTCGGGCAGGGTATGCCACCTGTCCACCACCCATTCTGTGAAAAAATGCCTCCTGATTTCCCTCCTGAATCTTCCCCCTCCAATCTCAGCTGATGCCCTCTCGTATCCCTCCCTCTTCTAACCATGCATGCAAGCTGTGACAATTTCAGTAATGGGTGACAGATGTTTAAACCCCATTTGCAGTGTGATATCCTCTGTCAGAAGAGAGATTCAGTCTGATCTCACTCCCCAAAAGGAGAAGATTTTGTCCTGTACTATGAGAAACTACCCATGTTTAGGCAATGTATAATGTATGTATCGCACCTGTTTTGTTTCACCCTGTCTTACCACACTGCTGTTGTTACCCTCCCTGCGACGAGGTGCCTTTGTAAATGAGTCTATGACTCAAAGGTTGTAAATCCGATTCATGAACTAAATAAAAAATATTAAACTATTGTACAGGGTACCATCTGGCAAGCATACAACTTTAATCCTAGACCCGGGGCACCTCATTTTCAGACAGCTAGAATTGCCGCAAGCCCCAGCTATGTTAAATATATAGTGCATTGGGCTTGTGGTAGTCTAAAGGGATTTTCCTTCCCTTGCAGCAAATTGATGCTCGCTATGCCAACTATTTGTGGTCTAGCATGCATCATTCTCTGGGACCCTACCATGCAGCTTGTGGCCAAACTTTGCCACAAGTTCCCCATATTTCCCCCTCTCCCAGCAGTCCATCCTCCCTCTAGCTGCCTCTCCCCACCCCAATTTATTTATTTATTTAGTTAGTTAGTTTTTGTTAACCGGGTAAGTGCACTAGTCAGCAAGTGACTGTTTTCAGGCACGACCCGGGAGGTACAATTACAATACACAAAGAGTACAGCCAGATTATTAAGACAACGAGTACAAAAAATGCAGAGAGAAATACATATGGCAATGTAACATACATTAGTAAACAAAATATACTTTACACTTGATCATGGAACATACTCAAAATGTGAATAGTAGAAGGCAGAAAATAAGAGAGGATAGGCATCAGTAGAAAAGACACAAGGAAGGGAAAACTGGCAAAGGGCGGAGGAGAGATTAAGTGGAAAGGAGGTGCCGTCAGATACGGAGTAGCGGGGATTGAGAGTACCAATCTGCGGCGGGCCTATGGAGCCGAAAAGGCGGCAGGCGAAGAGAGGTGGTGGGGGAGCGGCAGTAGACGGCAACAGCAGTAGGAAGTAGGGAAAATACAGCCGGTCTGGTGGAACCGAGAGATCGCAGGGTGAGAGTGAGGATGCCGGTGAGAGGGGATAGAGGCGGAGGAGTTACGCAATAGCGGCAAAAGTGTCAAAGTCAAGCCGAGCCAGTGGAACCAAGAGACGGCAGGGCAGGAAGGGGGGTCGGTGGAAGCGGTGGGAGTAGGCGGTAGTAGGTGGAAGAGGTGACTAAGCACAGCCAGAAGGGTGGGGACTAAGGAAGGGCATGGATGAGGTAGGAACAGGTAAAGGTGAGTTTGGTGGGGAGTGGCAAAAGGGGAAGAGGATATAACAGAAGAAGGGGGAAGAGAGCAGCAGTGGGTTAAGTGGAGAGGCTGTGAAGTGAAGATAAGAATGTCATGGAGTAGAATAGCGACTTACAATTGTCAACAGCTAACATTAGGCTTATAAAGAAACAGGTTAAGGCAACATTAATTACAAGGCACAAAATAAAACATTAATTACAAGGCACAGTATAGAACACCCATTTGGACAGGCAAAGTGCTAGCAATGAGGAAACAGTACAAATGCAGCGGATCAGGTAGGGTCAAAGCAAACACATTTGTCCATAGTAGTGAGGAAAGTCCTGAGTTTGCTCTTAAAAGTCACATGAGTGGAGACATCTCTTAGATCCTGAGGTAGTAGGTTCCATAGGTGGGGGGCAGCATGATGGAAGGAGCCCATGCCCTTTTTAGTCCGACAAAAGGGGATGGATAGTAAGGTCTGATCAGCCGATCTAAGATTCCTTGTGGGAATGGCCGGCCTGAGGAGATCAGACAGGATAGCAGGCTTGGGCGTCCTTAGGATGGAATCAACTAAATTGTACAAGTAGTACTGCCTGGTAGAGGAAGGAGAGAGCCAACCAAGGTCCTGATATAAGAGACAATGATGCTGCAGCGAGGTGCTTTGGTTGCATACCTGCACACATTATTGAAGGTAGTATCCCATAGTTGCAGTGAAGATTTGGTGGCCAAGGACAGGATGGGACACCCATATGTAAGGGTTGGCAATAGAATGCCTCTGGCTATCGCCAATTTAGCAGCGGAGTGGCAGGTGTTTGGTTCTATAGGCAGCCCCAATTTGCAGTTAATTGACTTGCAGGTTTCCTGTATATGTGCTTTCAGGTCCAAGGTTTGATCCAGGTGGATGCCAAGGTAACAAAGGAAGTGACAGTTTCTATAGGGTCCCCATCGATATCAGACACAGAGATGGTCTGAGGACAGGATCTAAGCTTGTGATTGGAGCCAAACATCATAACTTTGTTTTATTTGTATTTAAAACCAGGCGTTGAGAGTTCAACCAGTGTTGTACAGCACGAAAATCTGCAGTGAGGGCAGCATTTAGATCCAGGACCTTATCAGAGTGATAATAAATTACCAGGTCATCCGCATAAAGAAGTGAGTGACCTGTGGTGACCAACTCAGGAAGTTTATTGACGAATAATGAGACTAGAAGAGGCCAAGTATAGACCCTGAGGGACCCCAATGTTGATAACAGCACTGTCTGACATGGATGAATTAAACTTAACAGCTTGTGTTCTGTTGGAGAGGTAGCTTTTGAACCAGGTAGTGACTGGGAGAGAAGCCCAAGGTACTGAGGGCGGATAGTAGCAGAGAATGGTCAACCAGATCAAAAGCTTTGGTTAAGTCAATGAAGACTGCCCCTGTTAACTTTCCTCTATCCATATTGGTAACGATATCTGAAGTGAATTTTGCAAGTGCTGTCATGGTGCTGTGATGCTTTCTAAAACCATGTTGTGCTGAGCTTAGTAAATTGAATTTCTCAAGGTATTCAGTGATTTGCATGGATACTTTTTCCAGGATTTTATTCAGAACAGACAAAATAGCAATAGGCCGGTAATTTGATATATCATTTTTACTGCCTTTCTTAAATACAGGAGTGACTCTGGCTGCCTTCCAGACTTCAGGGACAATGCCATTGGAGAGAGATAGGGTGAAGATGTGTGCCAGGGGGCCAGAGATGTAGTAAGAAGCCATTTTAGTAGTCTTGGTTCTAGGCCATCTGAGCCAGTACTGGTGTTTTCAGAGAGTGACCTGAGCAGCTTTAGGACCTGATGCCTAGACACTTCCCTGAAATAGAAGGGTTGGTTAAGTTTGGGGGTCCTTCAGATGCTGTGGGGTTAAACTGTGAAGCAGAGGATTGTGATGGGAGGGAAGCTGTGTAGGCAGATAAGTCAGAAAATTGTTGGTTAAAAGCATTTGCAATGGTAGTAGAATCATTACAGTGTACACCATGTAGGACCATATCTGAGGAGTGACATCTTTAGCAGAACCCAAGAAGGACTTAATGTGACCCCAAAACTTGCGAGGTCATTGGAAGAATTAATCAGCAGGTTTTGGCAGTATTTACTTTTGGCCTGCCTGATGCATCTTTTACAGTCATTTCTGTATTGTTTATACAGAATGAGATCTGACTGCAGTCCAGTTTGTTTGTACTTTTCCACTGATTGTCTCTAACTTTTAACTTTTGAAGCAGGTCTTTTTCAGCCACCTCGAATGCTGGCCCTTACCCTCCTTTTGACTGTAGGGAGGTGCTTCTTTGGATGTTGCCAAATTCAGTCAGAAATGAATTGAGGCAGTATCAACATTGGTTGTGTATAAATGTTAGACCAGTCAACACAAGAGAGGTCAAATAGAAAGGCTTGTTTGTCCAGGGCAGCATAGTTTGAAAACCTAATCAGGCGTGGTGGAGGAGGTGGACAGGATCGCCATCGACAAAGTGTGGGGAATGATCAGTGATTGAGTCAGCAAGCACTGTGGCATCTAGTACATGATCAGGTCTGGTGGTGAGGATCCAATCAAGTAGGGACCCTGAGTGCTGAGTAGTAGTTCTGGTAAAGCCTGTGATAGTTTGGTGTAGATTGTGCTTCTGTATTAGAGATTCAAGGATACTGTGCTGTGGACCCAGCCAGTTAAGGTTCAGGTCCCCAAGGAGTAGAGCCTCATTTGATTTTACATTTGACACAAGCAGGACCACACTGAAGACATTTTTAATCTTATCAGGGTTACCCTTAGCAAATATATTTAAAAAAAAAACTATTTCACTGCTGCCAGCAAACCCCACCCCGAAACTCCTATTTCTAGGGACATGGATATGTTGTTCTATCCACACTTCTTAGCATGTCCCTTTCCACTTTAAATCTCACCGGAAGGTCTTCAAGTCGGCTCCTCACACCCACCCGAGTGGTATAACCCTCAGCTCCGACCCATGACGCCAGATCTTCCTTTCTGCTGGAAGATTCAGGTTGCCTCCTTACCGCTCCTGCGCTCTGTAGGCCCTGGCTTCGTCTAGTTTGGATTCTCTGAAGATAAAGCTCGTTAGAGCTAGCGATTGCAAGTTCTGTTTCTCAACCACTATGGAAGATAAATTTTCCCCGGGATTCCGTCGGTGCCAGTGCGGCCAGAAAATACTGTGTACAGACCCGCATACCTTGCCTACCAAGGACGAGGGACCATTGGGCTCGCATGTCTCCCGGTCCCATAAAAAGGACAAGGAACCGAGAGATTCTTCATCTCGGCGAAGATGTTCTTGGGATCGAGAGTGATCTTGGTCCCAGGAATCTCCAGTCTCGACTTCGCGTTGAGACTGCTACTTCGGCCACCGGCTTCTTGGCTCTGCCAACTGGTCAACCGGTCGAAGTTTTGATCGACGATGCGGTAGAGATCACTCTCGACCCTGTTGATCTGTTGTCGCCAGACAACGCTGACAGCTCCCTTACCAGGACTCCGGTTCTGCTTCTCCCCGATGAGAAGACCCAGCCTGCTGGCAATCTCATTGAGGAGCCAGTCCCAGATTCCGGGCCCTGAACACTCCTTATAATTCTGACAGTTTCTAGGGAAAGATACAAAGTTTTGAAAGCAGCAAAGAATGCATACCAGATCTACTTGAAAGCTACAAAAATGTTGCGATTCAGTGACAAGTCATATGCCACAAGAATAAAAAGAAAGTAGTAGTAAAGTAAAAATTTTATTTTTAGACAGGAAAAAACATGTCATTAGGACCGAGGTCCTGTTTACAAGACAGTCCTGCATGTGAAAGGCATTCAAGGACATAAATAATGCCTAGGGACATGGACATTCTCCATTAGTTGGTGTTCCCAGTGTGGCTTCAATTTTCCATTTGAGCCAAGCAGTACACTTTTTTGGACCCCAATGAAGCAGAGGCACTGGTGGAGAAGTTGGAGACAGATCAAAGAGGAATCAAGAGACCTGCACACTTCAGATGAGGGGGCAGATAAATGAGGGGCTTAACTGTGCTTATTATTGCCAGTTTTTTTTTTTAATCTAGGCACCTCATGTCAGCCTCTTCGGGCTTGTGACATACCCACGTTGCCATAACTTGCTTTCACTGTTGAGCAATTAAGCAATATACCACGACAGGGAGTGGGTATATTGATGGATTTACCATGCCTGGTGTGGTTCGGTCATGAGGCGCAGCCGAGTGACTTCACTACACCAGAAGTGGTAAATCCACCCATATACCCACTCCCTGTCATGGTATATTGCTATTATACAATGTTCAGCTTGTTTTTTTTTGTTTTTATAGTGATATAAAACTTTTACAGTGGGTATACTGGAGGATTTATCACAGTCATGTAATGCATTTTGACCAATGAGGTTACAGGATTTTCATACCCCATTGTATAATATTTGACTTTCTCCGTTTAGTTGTTTGTGAGATTGTGCTGATGGGACTCTGTGGCAAAAGTGGTTGGTGGCATGACTGGCTTTAATTGTATAGTCTGCAGCTGGACCTTATTACATTTATATATTAACAATGTTTAGATGACTGCACTAACTCAATGATTAGAGATATTGGTGTTGTGATAGCTGCATTCTGTTTGGCAGGGTGGCTTTTGGTTACCAGGCTGTCTAGAAAGGAGGTGAATAAGGGTCATGTATGTTCTGCAGCCACTATCCCAGTGCTTGCGGTAGAACTACATACTGTATTTAACAAACTACGTGATGGCAAAATGGCACATCTGACTTAGCAGCTTTCTCTGCGGTTTTGCACCATGCAGTCACAATGCGCGTGTTAAGGGTGTCTCTTTCTTAGGTGGTCGTGGTCCCCCTCTGTGGTGGACGCTGGCTTGTGCTTTTATTGCTCCAGCTTGTATTTTAGTAGACACATGTAATTCTTCACTGCTATACACCCTAGCCTATCACACTCGTTTTGAATTAAGCCCCTGCTCATTTACTCAATTTTGCATGTATTCCAAAGTATCTTTCGTATTTTATCGAGTTTGACAAGCGAGGTACCTGGGAGCCGAGGGATGCATTTTTTTCATGTCAAATCATTTTGAACATATAAGACTTATAGGTCAGTATTCATAGCAACATACACTAGAGTAGTGACTGCTACATGGTTACAGATATGCATGTAACATAGAAACATAGACTTTGACGGCAGGTAAGGACCAGTAGGCCCATCTAGTCTGCCCATTTCCCTACCTACAGGATAGGCCGCAGATCCTATTTAACCAACAGCCTATATCTTCCTGCCCCCCACAAGAATTGCCTTATGTCTGTCCCATGCACTCTTGAATTCTCCCACAGTTTTAGACTCCACAACTTCCTCAGGAAGGCTGTTCCATGCATCCACTACCCTCTCTGTGAAATAATACTTCCTCACATTGTCCCTGAACCGCCCTCCTTCTATCTTTAAATTGTGTCCCTTGTTCTTGCAAGTCTCTTTTTCTGAAAGATGCTACCCTCTTGGACTTTGTTGATTCCCTTGAGGTACTTGAAAGTTTCTATCATGTCCCCCCTCTCCCTTCTTTCCTCAAGGGTATACATAAAGCTCCTTTAGTCTCTCCTCATACGGCTTCTCTTGCAGACCCTGCACCATTTTAGTTGCCCTCCTCTGGACTGCCTCTATCCTGTCTATGTTCTTATGGAGATGGGGTCTCCAGAACTGGACACAGTATTCCAGATGGGGTCTCACCAACTGTCTGTACAGAGGGATAACAACTTCCTGTTTTCTGCTGCTGATGCCTCTCCCTATACATCCCAGTATACCCCCGGCCCTCCCTACTGCCTTCTCACATTGCTTGCTAACCTTAAGGTCATCTGATATGATTACCCCCAGGTCCCTTTCCTTTCCTGTTGTTGTTACTACCTCCCCACCCATTGTGTATTCTTCCCCTGGGTTCTTGTTTCCCAGGTGCATTATTTTGCACTTTTTTGCATTGAATCCTAGCTGCCATACGTCTGACCATTCCTCCAACCTTGCCAAGTCCCTTTTCATCCTTTCCACGCCTCCTTGTGTATCAACCCTGTTGCAGATCTTTGTGTCATCTGCAAAAAGGCATACTTTTCCTTTCAGTCCCTCTGCAATGCCACTGATGAAGACATTAAAAAGGACTGGACCCAATACTGAACCCTGCGGTACCCCACTAGTTAACGCCCTTTCTTCAGAGTGGACTCCATTTACAATTACCTTCTGTGTCCTGTTGTCCAGCCAATGTTTTACCCAGGCTACCACCCTGGGACCTACTCCCAGGCTGGTTAATTTGACTAATAATCTTGTGTGGGACTGTGTCAAATGCCTTGCTAAAGTCTAGGTAGGCCATGTCCACAGCCCTCCCTGGTCTACTACTTTGGTCACCCAGTCAAAGAAATCTATTAGATTAGTCTGACATGACCTTCCCACTGTGAACCCATGCTGCCTTGGATCCTGTGCTCCACTGACCTCTAGGTACTCAACTATTCTTTCCTTCAGAAGTGACTCCATCACTTTCCCTACCACAGAGGTCAGACTGACAGGTCTGTAGTTTCCTGCCTCTGTCTTGGTCCCACTTTTGTGAAGGGGAATCACATCGGCCTTCCTCCAGTCCTCGGGTACCACATACGTTATATTGGGAATTTACCTTCAAAAAGGGTACCCCCCAAGAGGCTACAAATGGGGGGTTGCCGCTGGAATTGTAGTTCAATATTCATGTTGATGGCATAATATCTGTGTCTTTTAATTTTGAACTGCTATGCAGAAAATTACAAATAAAGGCGCGAAATGCGCTCAGCGCTGAGAAAGACCTAATATCGCGGCGATTTCATGAGTTGCGCATGCGCAAGGTTGAGGGCGGAACCAGGCCCGCAAGGGAACCGACTTGGCATGACTCTGTTTTTATTTAGGTTCTAGCTGTGCGGTACGAGTCTTGGGTTCCACACAGCGACAGTCCGGGTTGGATCGGTAATTTCCAAGACATAATGTCCGATCCAGTAGCCATTCCGGAGCTTTCCTAGGCTCATGAATAATTAATTACACTTATAAATAAAACTATAGAGTACCATCCCTCTACGGATCCGCCTCAACCAATCCCATCAAAGCATTCCTCTAGGTGGATCAGCGCTGGAGCAAAATCTGTTTTTCCCAAATAGTACCCCAACAACTTCCTGCGCAGTGCAACCTAAAATTCTTCCTATGTTCTTGGCGACCATACCTCTTACCCCCACTACCGATTTGGTCTGTAAATGTACCGTCGCTCCACGTTGAAATATATAATGTCAACTCACCATATTTGTTATGGGATTGTACGTCTGTATTTTATGTGGCAGGGATGCCATGCCAAGTGACTTTCTGGTGGAGGGGGCACACAATTAACAATTGGCCTAAGGGGAACCATAAATTAAGCTGTTACAGGCTTTCTATGTCCAAAGAGCAATACCTATAGTTGGAAGGGGCGCGGGTGATGGCCCTGAAGTGGCCGCATTTTGACGGCAATTGTCCCCACATTGGTACCCGGATAGTTTAATACCATTTACAGGACAAAGATACGTCTTAAACAAAGATGGTGGATATTGATCCAATAAAATATATCAAACTACAGGGAGCACTGTTTTTGCAAGGGCCAATATGGCTATCCTGCATTCGTGCTACTTGTATGTGATAAGAATGTTTCGAGGCTACAGAGTCCTGCGCCTGCGTGTTCCACGCAAGCTTGGTGGTGTCATCACGGCAAACCTTTCCGGCCCCTGTTCATTTGATTAACCTCACAGAATCACAGTGAAAGCTATTTCTTTATTTTTAGTCATTTTTAAGTATATTTGTGTCGCTTTTGCAGCGCATCTCCTAAATTGCTTTGCCTGGACAGGCGTGCCTCGCTGTACAAAACGGATGTTTCAGTTTTATTCCTTCGCATTGCTGTTGGTGGTACAAAGCGTGACTAGGCATAACGTCATCGGCTGGGAACGCCCCTTCTCATTATGTAGTTGGAGGGGGCGGGATTTCCCGAGTGCTATATAATTCGGGACCCGCGCACTTCGCTCTCTCAACCGCTTCGAAGATCATCCTTGCTTGAACTGTTCTTCTTCTGTATCCCTGTGTATCACAGACGGTAAGCGACAGCAGGACAAAGGGGAGGTGGGAGTGAATTTGATATTGTTGATAGGTGTAGGCAGACAATCTTACTACTAGAGAAGTATATAAATCTTATTGCTAGAGAGTCATTGACGCGGATCTCGCTGGTCTGCGTAGTTTGCTATACGTAATGATATTACACCTAGTAATTTAACAATAATGCTCTTATATTTATTCTGGCCTTTTTATCTGTGATATAACGTCTTTGTAATTGTATCCTCGGGTCGATAAAGGATTGGTATGTATGTGCGTGACTCGAGGGGGGACCACGATTTATCCAGCGTACTTGAGTGTGTAAGTGGAATCTCGTGAGAACGAAATGAATCGAGACGGCTATATAGTATAGACACTTTCTACGTATGAGCATTTAACGTGCAACGAAATTCAAACAAAAAATCCTACAGTTTTGGTAGTTTTTAAATCTACTGAAGATGGGTTTCATATAAATTTTTCTCTCGAATGGGGGGGGGAAGATGGCCGTCGCATTTTGAAAAATAAATGTGTTCGTTGCGCACTGATTTAAAGGGACCATCGTTGATTAAGATTGTGGTAACTGCATTGCGTTATGGGCGAACTGCCTACAATAGCAGCATAGGTGTCTGCCCGTGCCAGTGTGCATATGGCGGCGGGTCTGGACTGAGCGGGAAGTTCTGTGGCGCAGTTATTTGTTGGGTAGGGTAACAAAGGATGGCGAGAACGTGGCCGGCCTGCCGCGCCACAAAATGGCGCTCGCCGCCATGGTTTTCTGGGGGAGGGCGTTGTGGCGTCGTTTGCCACGCGGTGCTGTAAACTCTCGCGACGGGAGGGGGGTGGTGGTTGAAGGTGCAGTGGAGACCAGAGGGCGGTGCCACCATTAAACGGAGGCGGGGCAACGCCTTTGTTGCGCGCTGGCTGGAGCCATGAATGGCAGCGTCGTATTGCCGCTGCACGAATTGTGTACCGATTGGACGGGTGGCGTTGCGCATGGTCTTTTCGTCGTGTTCATCAGCCAGTGGGCACTCAAATTAAGGTGAACCATTTTAATTCTTTTTTCCAAATGAAGTGACTTCCTGTCGCAAGTGTGGTCACGGTCTCTAGTTGGCTTGTATTGTTCCTCAACCGGGACTGCACCATGAATTTGCAGGATGTCTTTCCCTTGGGGCCAGCTACATCCTGTGGAGGCAATATAACGCTGTAGGTTGTGACAAAGGGGCAGATCTAATACAGAATTGCTTGCTGAAATCTGTTTACTGCCTGCCCTTTGTTGGCCAGTCGTGTTTGAGCACGGTGGTCCAACGAGACTGTCCTGCCATGAACACGTGTTGCTTCCCATCTAGGCTTCAGGAACCCCCGCCAGCCTTTTAAAACGGGCTTGGTTATCTACTTCCAGCATGCTGGTCTAGTCTGGTATCCCTAGTTCCTCGTGTACAAGATTTTATATAGGTTATTCTGTATCTAATTGGTTTTCAACGTCTATCTGGACCTGGTGGGTTTGTCATTGCGCAGCATATCCTGTAATCGCGTCCTTTTCATTACTAAAACGGTCGGCTAAAAAACCTTTTCCTTAAATGAAGGCTCTCAACTCTTGTGCCAATCACTACGGCTGCAGAAACTCCAGTTAGCACAACCTTTATATTTTCATTTTGCAGTCTGCATAATGGTATGCAATTGTAGTAGTTTGTTGCCTTGGTGGATGCTAGTGCTGTCCTGGAAGCGCCATTCTGATGGTGCTGCCTCACCGGAAGACCGAGCTTGACTTTAGTGGGCGAGCTTTATCTTCCTGTTGTGTGCAGTTTACCGCAGAAAAAAATGTGCCCGGTAGTATTGGCTGAAGCTCTATTTCTAGAAACAAACCCCGTGGAAAACGGAGCAGTTTAACCTATTTAATTCTACCGCATATGCAAGAACTCAGCTGCACATTTCATTAAGGTAGGCTAGACTGCTCCGTTTCGACGGTTTGTTTCTAGATGCAGAGCTCAACCAATACTACTAGGCACAACGCTTCTTTTTACTTTGTGAAAACGTGCCCCGGTCGTCACGAAGTGGCGTTCCGCACATAACAGGAAGCTAAGGAATCGAATATGCATGCAGGTTGTGCGGCTCTTGCCGCTACAATCCAAGACATAAAATGAATATTTTAAGTGGAAGATCTCTATTACAACAGACATGAACCTCTTACTGCAAGTTGGTAGGTGAGTAGTGGCTGGTAGGAAAATAGGAGTTGACAGCCTTCCTTTAATGTCTTGCGATGTTTGCAGGTAACTTCAGCCGTCCAAGGACGGTTTACTGGCTTGCATGTTCACCAATGAGCAGATTCAAAACGGGAGTAGTTATCACTGGGAAATCACCTTCCTTCAGGTTTGTAGCAGATGGGAGATTTCATAAAGGAACTTCCAATCTCGGGGATTGGAATAATTCTCGCATGGTGCCAGGGGCCAGATGGCGGTGGGAAGAGGTTCATAATTTTTTTGTAAGTCTTAAAAACATATGCTTTAAGGACACTCGCATGTAAGTGCCCTATCCTGACTGATTATATACATTATGACCAGTGTGGGTAAGCAGCTACTCTAGGGTACACGGAAACAAAATTATGGAAAATATAAACAATTTGTCTAAACCTCTTTCAAGTGCTTCCAATGGTGTTGGGGAAGGGAGAGGCACTCTTTAAATATAAGGCCAGGGGGTGGGTTTGTGCTTGACTAATGGCTGCCCACATAAAAGGCTGTGATGCATTTTGAAGAACAAACTAAGGCATTTTTCTTTCTTCCCTAGACGCTTCCATCATGGACCGTGATGCAGGAAAACTTTTTGTTGGTGGCTTGGACTTCCAAACAGATGAGCGGAGTTTAGAAGATGTATTCAGCAAATATGGCAATGTTTCAGAAGGTACGGCACATGCATTATATAGCAATGTATTGGGATTTGACTACAAGATCACAAAATAGTGGGTGAAGCCTGTAAAGATGCACTTAACGGACTAAAGTGCTAATTTAGTCAGAATTCCCCATGGGGGGGGCAGGGTAGTAGGTTAGGAAACGGTGGGTGGGGAGGCAAGGTAATTGAAGACTGATCTGTCAACTGCAGACACCTGAAAACTCCTTTGAAAATCAGCTTGCATTCCAAATTAGATTTCTCCTCCCCATTTTTATGAATACATGCTCCAGCTGCCTCTCTGCCTTACTCCCCATTTCATGTTTATCTTCAGTCTGCCATGGGAGTAACTGATGTCACAAGCAGTGCAATTATATCTGAGTGAAGTGAAAACTCCTCAGGAGCAGCAATCTTGTCTTTATGCAACTGGCTTCAGTAATGGATCAATGTGAAATAAACTAGGTATCTGCTGCTCTTAAATGATCTGGCTTGCTGACGGCAGCTTAATTGGTGGTTTGTTTTCCTCAGTTGTTGTGGTTAAGGATAGAGAGACACAGCAGTCAAGAGGATTTGGCTTTATAACATTTGAAAATCCAGAAGATGCAAAGGATGCAAGAGAAGCTATGGACGGACAGGTAAAACATTTTAGGTTTGTGATCTCCCCTTCCCCCTCTAAGTCTACTCAGTTGAGTGGCGTCCCAAACATTCTCATGCTGGACAGACTTTGGCTCCCATCCCCTCGTGCATGTTTGAGTGCCGGGGAATCTGCAGCACAGATGCGCACACGCTGGTGGCAAATGTAATTGGAAGTTCTAATGTGTAGTTTGCAGCTGGTCTAGTTCTCTCATTCCTGACCTGGAAACAATGTCAGAAGAACTGGTCTGGAGTCTGCCTTCTGTTGTCTTGTTCACTACATCCTGCACTCTTATGTGGCATAGGCATACCTCTCAACTGTCCCTGATTTTTGCCTCAGATTTTTCCTGTCCCTCATAAAATTTGTCCTTGTGACAGAACAGTGGATTAAAAGAACAATGTCAAACAAGACTTGTTCTTCAGAAAATGTATCTTAACACAAATCCCTTTATTCCATCAGCTTTCTGAGTGAATACTATCAGATTTTAAGGTGTCCCTGCTTTGGGGTCTTAGTCCCTAATTTTTAAGCCTTGTCCCTGATTCATGAGGCAGGAGGATTGAGAGGTATGGCCTGATTAGTCACTATTACCAAGGCCCCTGGTGGTCTGCAGCAGAATTTTCTGATTTCTGCATCACGATTTTTCTCCAGCAGAATGCCATCCTGTCATTGGCAAACATGTAATGTCATCGATGATGCATGCTGAGCATAGAGGAGGGGCTTCAAGATAAAAGAGGTGGGAAAGAAAGCCTGGTGCTATAGAAACAGTATTTATGGGAAAATTCCACAACTGCAGAATTCCAGGGCCTTGCCTATTACACAAGATTTCTCTGTGACCTTTGTATACACAGCCCTGGGGTTCCCTGTCTCAAGTGCATGCATGTGTGCCTTTTTGGCGTTTAAACTCTGCTGCCACACCCTAGTAGACCACCCCTAGTTTCCCCCAGGTCCCAGTGCACTCCCTGCAGAGTTTCTTGTCATCAGATGCACCCCAATGTTTCTACCACTGCTCCCCTTGTCTACTGTTACTCGGCCTCCTATCTAACCCAGCTTACCACCTTTTCCTCAGTGATGTTGGCCCCAGATAAGTAATGAATGGAGCCAACCTAGGGCAGGCACTGAACAGTAGCATGAGATGGTAACCACAGTAAGTGTAGTCTTAGCTGGAATTTGTTTTGCTGGCTATGTTCCTTGCCTATCCATGGTATCCTTCAGTGCTTGGGCTACAGATGGGCCACATCCACTGCTTATCTACTTTGAAAGGCATGATGGTGGTGTGCTTGGCAAGCAGGCTAGCCATTGGGTTCTTAAGCAAGGAATGGCATGTAGATGAAATTGTATGGATCATGGGCACATGATTGAGGTCAGACGAGCAGCATGATGTCTTGGGGGTGCAGAACCTGTTTCCATCCTCTGCATGGGCAACAGCACCCAATTGGCCTTGCTTGAGGGCATAATGTATGCATTTGGTCTACTGTTAATGTAACCCTTTTACTGTTGTCGGACAGACAATTGATGGACGGCAGATTCGTGTAGACAAGGCAGGCCAGTCCCGTGGTGGTTCCAGAGGCGGTGGACAGTATGGAGGTGGCCGTGGATACTCCCGAGGCGGCAGAGGTGGGTGCAGCAATTTCATAAAGCAGTAGTGCAACAAAAATGGGTTACAATTTAACCTTTTTATCTATGCCAGATATCTTCCAGTTTATTTTGGTGGTAAAACTGTTTCCTTTCAGAATCTTATGAACATGTTAGAGTAAATTTTCTTTTGTTTGGGGGGGGCGCAGCCTCCAATTTTGCATACAAATATTCTGGACCTGAGGGTATGAATCCAGACATGTACAGTGGACCCCATGATCATGCTTGTATGATCCAGCACCAGCTAGTGGAATCGTGCAAATTATTATTTAATACATTCATCAGGGGTACAAAGTTAGTGACATTCTACTGTACTCTAGCAGTTAAGGCCATAGTACATGGCACTTATAGATGTGCTTTTTCATGCTCTCGGTTGCCATCTCCAAGTGCCGAGCAAGTATCAGACATACACTTCTGTAAAAGGCTTTGGGGGTTGCAGCTATGAAAATACTAAGATGTACAGAATGTGGTTAGCCCATATGAGTACATATTCTAGCATGCTGGAGTATATCACTATAGTTCTAGTAAATGGGTGTATCATTCTTTAAAAAAAAAAAAAGTGAATTCCATGATGGAATAATTCTGAGCTGGCTCGTTTCCTTAGGATAGGTTTTAAGGTTGCATTCTCTAGAAATGTCATTCCCAGCTCAGTTCTTGTCACTAGATATTTTGTGCATTAATAGTAAATCACTAGTTGGAGACTGAGGCAAGCTGTGCAAACACCAACTCTGTATCATACCAAAATTCAGTTAACTCACACCATAAGAGCTCTTTGAGACTTCACCACTTGTGCCCTGTATACTCTTAAGCACTGCATCCTGGGCCTTTCTGAGCAAAATCGAGCCATAATCAGCATGCCAGAAACAAATGACTACCTCTTGAACTGTAAGTGCTACACACAAAGTATGAGCGGCAAAGTTGTTCAGCACGTTACCTTTTCAATGGTGCAATCAATCAATCAATTTAGTTTTTATTTTATACTAGCTGAAATACCAAACTGGCTTTTTTTTTTTCCAAGGTGCTTAGGTGACACATGAGACAAATGTCAGCCATGCACATCATACCTTAAACGAATGCAAATAACTCTTAAAGTATACATGATATGCAAGAAGTATATGCAGCAAAATTGTTCAGAGCAAAATAACCTTTCTAATGGTGCTATACATTCAATTCTAAGCAATTCAGTTTGTTTAATGGTTAGGTTAAAAACTGCTGACTTCCTCAGATGTTTCTAGGCCTGAGTGAGTCAGTTGAGTATGTCTACAGGCATTGTCCTGAGGGGCTATGCTTTGAGATACCGCCTGAATGAGTTAAGAGTAGTTCCTAAAATGCATCCTGTCCAGCACCTGTGGAATTTTACGAGAAATTCTCTATTCCATTAAATTTCCACAAACATTTTTAGTCTTTGGAGGTACCTCTGCCTTATGGTTATTCCCACTTAATTCTTTCGATTGCCATGGGAATAAAGGAGTTGGTTAACTAGCAAGGAGCAGCTACATGGCTCTCGCATACGACCACAGTATCGGGATGAGAAATAGAGCTAGAGGACTGCTGTCCTGGTACTGTTTTAAATTTAAGGCATTGGTGGCTCATGTTGGTCTCTAGAAAATGCCTGGTTGACTAGTCCAGTCATATTTTTTCATTGGTGTCTGATTAGTACAGTGGATGTACACAGCATCTAGACTGCCTTTCGTATGTTGAAACAAAGGGAAGGGGGGGCTTGTAAGGATGTGCTGAGTGGGTTGAGAACAAGTTTTCTAGGCAGCTGCCTCCAGTGTCATTTGGGAAAGCCATGAACCCAAATGGAGGTTCTAGCAATGGGGAAAGGAAGGGAACAGTTTTGATTCTTAGGCAGCCAGCTTGGGTGTCCTTGGATGAGGCAACTATATTGGCCACATCTGTGTGCCTGTCACAAACAATTAAGCTGCCCCTCCTGTCAAGTGTCTTAAGCTTGCTTTGGTGTCTTACTCATTTCCCTCTGGTTGCTGGCACTTGGGCCTCCTTTAGGTGAGATCTCACCAGACTGGCACCTGCCCACTTGAAATCCCTTACCAGAAGTCTGTTGCTGGGTCCCCCTCCCTCCACTACAGTCCCAGGAGAGGGGAGTCAGTCAAGCTGTTGGTGGTTGTTTGGAATGGCTTGTGCCAGGAACAGGTTGGGGGGGAACATGCACAGGATGGGCTTGGGGGAAGGCCATATTGGGGGCCCTTAGGCATGCGCCTGACTTGAAGCTGGCGCTCCTGCTGGAGTAGGGAACAGCGTGGTTGTTGCTGCCTGAAAATAAAGATGGTACAGGGCCTTTCATGGCAGGGAGGTTGTGCAAGCAAGTCTGGATGTGGCATAGAAAGGAGTTACTTGATATAACTTGATATTAAACTTTTTTCTCCTTTCAAAAGGTGGTGGAGGTTATGGTGGTGGCCGTGGAGGTTATGGTGGAGGTGGCTCCTACTACAGCAGCAGGTAACTGCCAACAGGAATGTTGCATTGTTTAACTTTTATAATTTTCAGTTTTTTGTCAGGAATTCAAGCATTTGTCATGACATTAAATTGTGTTCTATTATAGGGGCCAGGGAGGTTACGGATCTGGAGGATACAGAAACAGCTTTGACAGTTAGTGGTAAGTAAGTTTGACTGAGCAGTGACACTTGGGACTGATTGGATGTTTGAAGCCATTTAATGTTTTAATAAAGCAACACTATCGTACATTTTGGAACCCCCACCCCATGTCCTGATTTATAGATGGGCACTTTGATCAAAACTAGCATAATCTCCTCTGTCCTTTGTGCCAGCTACAAGGCTTGCACAATGCTACCTGGTGATCCAGAAAGGTGCATTTGTCAGATGGGATTTTAAGATGGCCAGGACAAGATATTGAGGCTTCCTGTAGGTCAGGAGTCGAAATGGATTGCTGTTGGTTATTCTTCCAAGTACCATAAAGGTTGGTCAGTACCAGGTGGAGAGGAGACTGAATCGTAAATTTCTTGTTTTTTTGTTGAATAAATTCACATAGCCTGACTATGGGTCAAATCAGCCCCATAGACTTCTCCTCTGGCACTGCTGTAATGGCCTGCAGGGCTACTTAAAGGAAAGTGTACAAGCCCAATACAAAATTTAGAAGCATATGGCTAGTGGGCCATGTCGGATTGCCTCCTGCACCCAAAAAAAAAATTGGCATCCACAACCGTGTGGGGGCCTAGTTTGCCATAGATGCAGACTAGGCTAGTAACTTCATGCCCCCACAAAACAATTGTTTGAGAACCACAACCCCATGCTGGCTTTTTCTTGCCTAGTCCTTTTGGGTTTAGATTTGTAATGCATGCTTGAGAAATGGCTTGATGAGTAAATCCAAAGTCCCCAGGCTCATTGAAGGGTAAAGATTTGAACACATCTCTAGTTCAGTGTGAATGATTGCTAACCTAGTAAGGGTTAATAGTGTGAAGCTAAGCAGTAAAGCCAGAAAAACTTTGTGCACTGCTCCAAGTTTTTGTTGGATTAAATTCAAGTCTTTGGGGGGTGCTGGAATCAAAACTGTTAACCTTCAATGCTATCTGGGGGGAATCAGCCTGAGCTGTGGGTAAGTTGAGAGCAGTTAATTGGGTATTTGTAGTTGTGCACAATAGACTGGGTTGGGAGGGAAGAAAATGCTTGTTGCTTCAGTGCCTTTACAACTGTGCTGCTACAGAGGGGTCTCTGATAACGTCCAATCTTGAGCAAAGCTCTAGGTCTGATGTCCACGGAAGCCCATGGTGGCAGCACAGGCTGGTTGGCCATATTGCTGCCCATCAGTTTTATTTTCTCACTTTGGGGGGGTGGTGCTACTGTAGTATCTTGCTAGCATATGAATGGTGATTATATTGGGAGTTGCTTGTATGTAACAGACTGGGTGGGGAGGGGGAAAATGCTATCCAGTTGCTTCCGTGCCTTTACAACTGTGCCTGCTTCTTGTCCGTCAGTGCTGTGCACAACGAGTAAAATCCTCCTGATTCAAGATCGTCCTTCCAATGGCTGTGTATAAAAAGATTTTTGGAGCTTCGCAGAATCGTTGTAGTCCCATCTCATTGTAAATCTCTGGATATTTAGTATTAGTTTTGCCTTGTCAAGCACAGCCTAATGGTTTCTAACACAAAATGCATACTCCAAGCTGTGTCAGGTTCACAAGTATTTTTTTAGTGTTTAAAGCACTTTTGACCTTTGTTTAAATTTTTTACTTTTCCTTTAAGCATTTGTAATGCACAGGGATTAATGAAGTCTCTATATTAAAAAAGTGCAGTTCAAAACTTCTGGTTAAACGTAAACTGTTCAAGCAACCGATGGTCTGAAGCTGAACAAGCTGACTTAAGTGCTTTAATGCATTCTGTTCTTGTAAACACGTTCCTTTAGTGTAACAAGGTAGGAATGAGGCATGGTATGTTTTTTCTTAAGACCACCTTGATACATCTAAAGAAATGCTTCTACAATTCAAAAGTATGGACAAAATGGTCTATGAAGACACTTCACTATTAAATGACCCAGGAAAAAACTTTGCAACAAGTTTAGTCGTCTCGGAAATGTTTGTTTATATTGTCCTTTCTTTTTTCTTTTTTTACTGGAAGAAAAATGCATTTTACATTCTGACAATGTACCTGAAGTGGTTTAGGATTTCTTGTATTGAGTTTTTTGGCTTTACGAAGTCTATTAAAGGTCCATTTGAATTAAAATCCTCTTGCTCTTGACATCACATTCATTTTTTAATCTAAATGTGTAACTGACAAACTTGATAAGATGGAGCAAAAAAGCAATTTTCAGTAGTGCTTCTAGGGGCAGAAATTATTGGTGCTAAATGGGCCACAAGGGCTGTGTAATTATCTGGGTTCTGGTCACTGCACAGTTACAATGGTGCCATCTCTTGTGCTGGTGAGGATCAATTACACTCCCATCACTATATACAGTGAAGCAAAAAACCTACTACATGGTGTCTTGTGTGGCTGCATCTAAGCAAGGATGCCTTGCGGAAGGGAGCTGGGCTAAAGACTCTTACTTAGAGGTAAAGTGTTAGTACAGTCTGATTAGCTGTTGGGACAGCTAGACACAGACCTAGGCACATGGTCTAAATTTCTAAGATTGTCAATCTGGCAAACTGTTTGCATTCCTTGGTACTTAGTCCAGTTTGGGATTGAAGGGATTAATCCTTTTCTCTCCTCCCCCTCCGCCCCCCAAAAAACTACCAAAACCAGAGGAAGCTCCCTCACATCTGGTAGCTTCTACATGGTGGGATCAGTCTTTATCAAGAAGGGCTCATAAATCATCCTGAGGGTAGTAGCCAGTTTTTTTACTCCCCTGTTGACTTTGCCCTGTTTTTATGACTTGGGCGGGCAAGCATTTTCTCAGTGAATCCTGACTCTGGTTTAATATTCTGCTCCGTAACCCAGTGCAGCCACAGTACTATCTGCCTCTCCCAAGCACTGCTCTGCCAGTATTGGGTGTATACCTGACTAGAACTCAAACTTCATCGGGAGGGGGCGCCTGGAGGTAAATCTGCAGCCCTAAGGAATCCAAGTAGTGCCAGATGTAGACAAGCAGCCAGAAAAGATCCCTATCTTTTATAGGGAGGGTGGATCTGCAGCAATGTTAAATATGCACTCCCATGCTCTCACCTGGCTGCAGGGCAGAAAAGGGAATTTAATTGCTTCCACGAGGGAATTTTGGGATTGCTGTTGGTTACTCTTCCAAGTACCAAAGTTTGGTCAGTACCAGGTGGAGACCCACTAGGCACAAGTGCTTTGTCAGGGTGACCAGGAAGCACTGGGGGTGGTGCAGTGACTTTAGTCGCACAGTATGCTAGGAGAGGTTGAGAATTCAACACAGATCTGGATGGCAGAGATCATTCACAGCTTGTTACACTCCTCTAAAGGCTATATTACCAGCTGCTTGTGGCTGATCTTGTATTGGAGAGCCACTTAATTGTGGAAAAGTAGATGCAGTTCTTTTTTTTTTTTTCCTTCCACTCAGTTTTTATGAAATGTGGAGGAAATCTTCCACCTGCTGTAAGGCCAGTAAAAACAGATCTTTGCATTCGCTTCAAGCAGGGACGAGGGGCTTTTTGGGTGGGGGGAGTAACTGTCCAGTGCAAGCCAGAACACATGGGAAGACTGGAGACCCTCTTTTTGCCATGGACTTCAGTATCTTAAAGGTCAACTGCAGCTAGTTTACAAAACTATTACAAACTACACTCAGCTTACCTAATGAAGACAACCAGACCGTGTATGTGAAATGATGAAATTGCCATTTGTCATGCACGATGTATTTTTTTTTTGACCAGCTAGTGGAAACTTACATGAGTGCAGATGCCATTCAAGCAAGAATGACACAATTTTCCTCAAGTTCCTGGCAGCTCAGTACCTGGAACTTCAGGTTTTTTGTTGACCGGGTTAGTGCACTAGACTAATCCGGTCTATTTTCGGGCACAGCCTGGGGAAGGGGGATACAGATTAAGCTGTTGGTGGTATATTCGGTGAATGGGGGAAATTTGGCCAGGAAAGGGGGGGGGATTCCCCTACCCTTTTCGATAAGTGCCATGGGATCTTAACATCTGCCTGAACTACTCCCAATCCAGGCAGATGGGACCTCAGTTTAACATCTCATCCGAAAGATGGCACCTCAGAAGTGCAGCACCCCTCATGCTACACTAGTCAGTACTGGGATATCAACCAAAGTGCCAGATGTGGGAACTTGGAAGAAAATGTCATTCTTGCTTGGATTGAATAGACACTCACCCAAGGTTCCACTAGGTGGTCAAAATGTCTGAGATTTTCTGTGAAACCATTCAGATTAAATAGTATCTGAGCATGACATAGTAATTTCTAGATTTCACATTTAAAAGGGTCTAATTCATGTTGGGGAGGAGTCATTTGTAATGTTAATAGAGCTGCGTTTGATCTTTAAAAACATGCCATGTAATCCATTCAGTGTGACTTGCATTACATGTGAATTTCATATTGTACTGCTGCATATATCCATATTATGCAGGTTGGGTATTCTGTAGACTTGCTACAAAAGTAGGGCAGGGCAAGACTGACCAG
Source organism: Neoceratodus forsteri (assembly GCA_016271365.2). Taxonomy (NCBI): domain Eukaryota; kingdom Metazoa; phylum Chordata; order Ceratodontiformes; family Ceratodontidae; genus Neoceratodus; species Neoceratodus forsteri. The sequence goes on from JADMNL010000031.1 coordinate 125,152,377, forward strand.
AGTTTGGACCAAGATTTGATTCGGTTTGCTTTAGCCAAGTTGCATTGCATGTTCAATAAAATGGTAGTTTGCTGTCATCAATTTATTAATCTAATCTAGACAGGGGGTTTCCATCTCCAAATTACCTGTGGATATACCTCTAGGAAAAACATAAAACTGAGGACCTGAACAGTCTTTATTTGGGGGGCAACCTTTCATGTGTACATGGACATTGGGGCTCTTTGCAGTTGGTGACTACATGAATGTAGTGACAGCCACAGGTCTGACATGTTTTGCCTATGACCCTTGATTGTTGGTCTAGGAGAGGAAATGCAGATCTGCACTGTAGTTCCCTGAATCTTCGGGGGGGGGGGGCATTTCTAAATAGATGGCTTAAAGTATGTGACAAAAATTACTGTAACCAACAGACAAAGTGTTGTAAGAAAAGGACCATAGTGTGGCAACCTAGAATAGGCCTGAACTAGGCATAATGACCAAACTATGGTGAAGGCTTAAAAAAAGCTGGTCAAATTTTGGGTGGAGGGAGAATGGAGAAGGCTCTGGAAAACTTATAACTTGCTGCAACGCTCTAAACGGCAACAATTTAAAATCTACTGCAAATGCAAGTGTAAAAATTCTCAATGGGTTCTGAAGTGCATTCCAAAACTCTGCAGATGGAGTGTTGCAGTGATTTAAAATAGTTTGTAGCATCATTCTGAACTACATGTGGAACAGCAAAAGTGGAGGCTAATGCCTGTGGGATGTGGGAACCTTTTGAAGTTGGTAGGGGCAGGATGCAACCCTAGAAATCTAAAGCAAGGTTCTGGGGGATGTGTAGGATAGGAAGCAGTGAAGCTGATGGGGACAGGATGCATCACTAGAGATCTAGTGCCGCCTTTTTGGGGGCGGGCGGGATGCAGGATAGCAGGCAAGCACGGTAGCCTACAGCAGGTCGAGCGGCTAAATTTGGATGTACAAGAGAATTCTGATAATACCTTGCTTCTGAGAATCCTTTGCTAGCAATTCGAAACAGCAGCAGTGTCCTTGGAGAAAAGAAGTGTGCCTACTGCAGTGAAACCTCTGAGATGAAACCTGTTCACTTGGCTAGTTCCTTTGAGGAAATAGGTAACTCCTTTTGCTCTCCTGTCCGCATCCTTCCTCTTGTAAGATCATTTAAACTACCTGTGCTTGTGAACATTCCTCCTACCATGTATGGATTTTTTTGAGCTGTAATTTCCCAGATAGCAAGTCTGCTATCCTTAAAACAGTGGAACAATTAGCACAATATGCTTAACTTGCCCTTAATGTGGCATGCTAAATTACAAATGCAGTATTTGGAGCACAGCTTTATAGGCTGGACATCCTCTTAATTACAATTACAGCCTTGGATTAATCCATGTGTTCAAAGGAAATGCATTTTTAGTTGAGCAATAGAGTACTGCTTAAAGAGCAGGTAACTACTGCAACACAAGACATGTTGAGGCATAGCTTGTCCCCAATTTGGTAATCTGGTAAGGCATGCTAGGCACAACTGCCTGTTTCCAGGGGCAACCCAGGAACACTGGGAGGGTTCTAAGCCACACAGTAGTATGCAAGTGGAGGTTGTGGAATAGAATACAGGTCTGCTGGATGTGCCATGCTCATTCACAGCTTGTTGCTCTAAGCTCTGGCCTATACTGCCAGACCCAGTTTTTTTTTTACTGTTTGATCTAAAATATTTCAGAATACATTAATTTGCAATTTGCATCCAATTGTCCACTGCTGATCTCACAATTGCTTGTGGCATCACTGTTGTAGTGGTAAACACTTTATAAGAGGGCACACTGAAGTGGATAACTAAGGGATAGGGTAAATGTAACCAGGAAAGGCACACTAAGCTGGAACTTGTTTCCAGGTGCAACCTGGCAGTGCAAGGAAGCTAAGTGACTTGCTCAGGATCACGGTATGCAAGTGGGAGCTGATGGGATTCGGACCCAGGTCTGCAGCTGTGCCCTTCAACCACTGCACTATACTGCCTTTATTTATAATATACAAATGAGCAGGGTCAACTGGGGGTTGGGGGGAGAGAACTGGCCTGTGGTCTAGTACATTTTGCCTCTAAAGCATTAAACGTAGACCCCAAAATGTCACTTGTGTAGTTTGCTGTCTGCGGCTCACACTGCTGGTTTGATACTGGACCATTTCCCTGTTTCAGTTTAGAAAATCTAAATCACTCAGTACTAAAATACGGGTTAGCCCCCCTCTTTTGTTTTGTTAAACTAGCAGTCCAAGTCAGTTTGGTAACTACTAATTTTCTTTCTCTGTAGGTAAAAAAAAACAAACTTGTCGTACAGATGGGCTGAGCTTTTAACTACAAGCGCTCAAGGTGCTATCCTAGACACTTAACATCCTCCCAATAATGGGTAAGTTGTGTACAGTATCTGAAGCGGAGGGGGGGGGGAATTTGGCCTACTTGTGGGTGGAGACCCATCTTGTCTTTTCCCCAACCATGGGGAAATTACTGTTAAAGCAGGCTCCGTAGTGCTGTGGTTTCTTGTCTGTAGGGAGCCACGGGTGTTTCCCTCAGTCTGTCAAATGGGATTTTGAAAACTTTCAACTGTGCAAGTAGCCTGAATCATACCTAGTCCAGCCTTGTGGTTTAAAAGCACCAGGGTGGCACATCGGGGAGTAAATCCAGGATTCTAGCAGCATGGTTCTTTGCTGGGTGGAGCAAAATTCCCAGTCCCTCTTGCATGGATAAACTGCCTAGTCAACTGATGGAAGTTGCATCTGTGTGAAAAGGAACTAGACTGCGAAGTCTTGGGATGTGCCCTTCCCAGGCTTGTTAGACTTTTGCAGTCTCCTAACATGTCTGCCTATGTATAGTACCCTAGACAACTATCAATAGTGGAATATCAATTCTCTGACATCAGCAGAGATCTTGATACAGAAGTGGTGTATGAACTGTTTGAAGTCTCAATCCTTTGGGACATTTGAATAATTACCATGGCACCATGTAATGTCCAAGGATTGACACTCTGCACTAGAAATTGATGCAAAGGTCAAACAGCGTTCTGAAATGTAAATGTTTTTGGGGGTGAAAATGGGGATCGTGTTTAATTTAGACCATGCTATTTGTTTAGTACTACACTACTAGATTGATCACTGGTGTGTTTAACATGTGTTGCTACTGTATTGGACGAATTTTTACAAAACCTTTTAAACTTTATTTGGAAACCTGCTTAATAATTGAGCAGAATTAGTAAATGTGTCCAATCCATAAGTGAGTGTTTCTACTAATTCTGCTGAGTAACCAGGTTTCGGATGGACAAGTCAAACTTCGACATTGTGTAAACAAAACACCCATCCTCTTCTGTACAAAGACCAATACAGCCGATAACCTTACCATGCTATGTGTTGCTGTCTGCCCAGTATGCTCTTCTGGGGAAAAAGTTGTAATTTCTGATGTCTTCCACAGCAACAAATGGCACTCATTTTAGTGGTTCATTAAGTAGTGTTGCACCACCATGCTAAGATGCATCATGAGGTATTGATGTAGGAGGGAAGTGTAATACTCCCTTCCATAGAGATTCTTGGGCCTCTGTGGTTCAGGCAGGTTCTTTTCCAGACAAAGGTGCTCTGACACAGGTATGTGCTGTGAAAGGGGGAGGGAGTGTCCAATGGGCAGAATTGGTGGGCCCAATTGGCAATGTGAGTGAAGGATGACAGGAAGGGACATGGAAGTATGTTAAAGGGGTGAAGCCAAAGTGGGTGCAGATAGTTTGTTTCAAGCACAGTTGGGGAGGGCTTAGACCCTGGATGTCCCAGGACTATAGGGAACTAGCAGATTGGGTGGACAGACCGTTGTGTTTTCTGTTGTCCATGTCTTTTCTAGAAGGCTTCTGTTGCACTTCTAGTCTGGATATTCATGGCAGCTGGTAAACGTGCACCCTTGTTGGGGGGGCATGTGGTTCCAAACAAGCCGCTCTGAGTAAACTGAAGAAACTTGCCTTTAGCATTGGGGATACCTGGTGGCATCCTTAAATTAAAAATCATGCTGCCTGGACTGTGGCTTTTAAATTGAATCTGCTCTCCCCAGTACTGCTTGGATTGGGGGACACGTCTGCCTTTCTAGTACAAGGAATTGTAGTTTTCCAAGATCTAATTTAAGAAAATACTGTGTTTGGGGGTCCCCAGCAATTAGCCAAGTACCTGAGGCAGGAGCCTAAACCCTTGGTGGTGCCTCCTTTGGACACATTCCAGGACCTTATCTGGAAGCATCTGGCTTCGGTCCCGGCAGTTACAAAGCAATCTGACAGCCATGAGGCATGAACCATTTTTGTCTGAACACCCTCGGGCAGACTTTTCAGTAATTATGACTGCTTATGATAAATCTAAGCAGCCCAAACACCTTGGCTCGCAGCCTCCCGATCTGGAGTATTGTTTGGACCAGGTGGGCAAGAAGGTGTATTCTGCCTCCACCTGTTCAATTAGATATCTGAATTTCCTAATTCATTTGGTCCAGTACCAGAATGCACTATGGGAGCGAGGACAAGAGCCGGTAAATGCTTTGGCAGGCTCCAAGAGAACTGAAATTCTGGATGTCCCAAAATCAGGCTCTGACATGGGCACACATGTTTTTTGCATGCTGCGTATGACACTGCATGGTTGAGGGTCTCTGGCTTTCACTAGGATCTGCAGTCCGGCATCCAGGACTTGCCGTTCCAGGGTGCCGTTTTGTTTGGGCAGGAGACGGAGTCTCATCTCACTCCAAGAGTCTGGCAGATTGACCACCTAGGTCCACCAGCACAACAGGGTGAGCACTATAACTGTGCACTCCCTTATCTTGCACTGGGCCCCCACTATCCCAACTGACTCCTCCTTGTCTAACTGCAAGCCTTACAACTTGCTGACTAGAGTGAATTCACACCGTACTACTTATTGCCTGCAATGTAAGTACTGTAATGTAATTCTTGTTCGGTACTGATGTTTGCAATGTTTCTGTGTTAGTCACTTTATAGTAATTCTTCATTTGTATTTGCCTGATGGTACTGATGCTTGTAAAGTCCGTGTGTGCTAATTCTATGTAATGTAATCCTTCACTTGTATTTATCTGACGCTTGTGTATGTACCTTGTAATCTCCTGGGTCGCACTTGGCTGTCTAGTGTGCTTACCTGGTTAACAAAAGCAAATAAAATAATCCATCTGGTCTATCTGCCAGATGTACCATGGAGACGGCGCAAGTGGCCATTTTGTAAGCCCGTGGGAATCGACTGGGCCAGTGGTGGCTTTCAGAGGAGAGCTGCAACTTGCAGCCTGGTGGTGCCCCTTGTGACCCCAAGTCCTCCTCTGCCCACACCCGGCTCTGTCCAATGACTCCCTTCCACCACCACCCCCTCTGGTGGAGGTTCCAGGAAAGGTGGTAGAGGGGTGCTTCAGGGATGGAGCTCTTATCACTGCAGACAAATGGGTCCTAGACATCTAAGGACTATAGAGTTCAGAGATTTCTCCAGACACTCCTCATATCCCCCTTATAGAAGGAAATAATGGGCCCTTTTGCAAAAAAGGCAATAAAACCAGTTCTCCTGCAGCAGCGGGAAAAGCTATTCCTGCTTTTCCTGTTCCCAAAAAAGACTATGGATCTTCGCTTCGTCCCATTCTGGACTTCAGATCTCTCTAACGTACAAAAGATTCCGGATGGTGACCCTTTCCGGACTTCATCCTCTGCTGCACTGATGGAACTAGTTTTGCTCCCTAGACATGCAAGATGCATATCGGGGTCTTTCCTCCCACAGGAAATTCTGAGGTTCCACTTCAGGGGGAACCTTTATCAGTTTCAAGTTCTATTTAGGGGGAAGTGCCTAATCCAATTAACAGAAGCTCTCTTGATAGGGGGGTCGATCCCAGTCCTTTCGTAGAAGAAAGGGTTCTGCAAGAACTCCTAAAACTGAAGGTGGACAAAGCAATGGGTCCTGACGGAATTCACCTCAGAATTCTAAAAATTAAGGAAGGAACTAGTGAAACCACTGGCTACTCTTTAATAAATCATGGGAGGATGGTGTGGTACCCGAGGACTGGAGGAAGGCGGATGTGATTCCCCTTCACAAAAGTGGGACCAAGACAGAGGCAGGAAACTACAGACCTGTCAGTCTGACCTCTGTGGTAGGGAAAGTGATAGTCACTTCTGAAGGAAAGAATAGTTGAGTACCTAGAGGTCAGTGGAGCACAGGATCCAAGGCAGCATGGGTTCACAGTGGGAAGGTCATGTCAGACTAATCTAATAGATTTCTTTGACTGGGTGACCAAAGTAGTAGACCAGGGAGGGGCTGTGGACATGGCCTACCTAGACTTTAGTAAGGCATTTGACACAGTCCCACACAAAAGATTGTTAGTCAAATTAACCAGCCTGGGAGTGGGTCCCAGGGTGGTAGCCTGGGTAAAACATTGGCTGGACAACTTGACACAGAAGGTAATTGTAAATGGAGTCCACTCTGAAGAAAGGGTGGTTACTAGTGGGGTACCGCAGGGTTCAGTCCTTTTTAATGTCTTCATCAGTGACATTGCAGAGGGACTGGAAGGAAAAGTATGCCTTTTTGCAGATGACACAAAGATCTGCAACAGGGTTGATGCATAAGGAGGCGTGGAAAGGATGAAAAGGGACTTGGCAAGGTTGGAGGAATGGTCAGACGTATGGCAGCTAGGATTCAATGCAAAAAAGTGCAAAATAATACACCTGGGGAAACAAGAACCCAGGGGAAGAATACACAATGGGTGGGGAGGTATTAACAACAAAACAGGAAAGGGACCTGGGGGTAATCATATCAGATGACCTTAAGGTTAGCAAGCAATGTGAGAAGGCAGTAGGGAGGGCCGGGGGTATACTGGGATGTATAGGGAGAGGCAGCAGAAAACAGGAAGTTGTTATCCCTCTGTACAGACAAATGGTGAGACCCCATTTGGAATACTGTGTCCAGTTCTGGAGACCCCATCTCCGCAAGGACATAGACAGGATAGAGGCAGTCCAGAGGAGGGCAACTAAAATGGTGCAGGGTCTGCAAGAGAAGCCGTATGAGGAGACTAAAGGAGCTTAATATGTATACCCTTGAGGAAAGAAGGGAGAGGGGGGACACGATAGAAACTTTCAAGTACCTCAAGGGAATCAACAAAGTCCAAGAGGGTAGCATCTTTCAGAAAGAGATTTGCAAGAACAAGGGGACACAATTTAAAGATAGGAGGGCGGTTCAGGGGCAATGTGAGGAAGTATTTCACAGAGGGTAGTGGAGGCATGGAACAGCCTTCCTGAGGAAGTTGGGTCTAAAACTGGGGGATAATTCAAGAATGCATGGGACAGACACAAGGCAAATCTTGTGGGGGGGCAGGAAGATATAGGCTGTTGGTTAACTAGGATCTGCGGCCTATCCTGTAGGTAGGGAAATGGGCTGACTAAATGGGCCTAGCGGTCCTTATCTGCCGTCAGTCTTTCTATGTTTCTGCACTAAATGCTTGGCAGTAGTGGCTGTGGCTCTAAGGTGTCTGGCATTGTCTTTTCTTACATGGCAGATTGGCTGCTCGCAGTCCCATCAAGGTCACGCCTGCTTCAAGCTCTTGGAGACGCCTATACACTCTTCAGAGACCTGGGTATTATCCTGAACCTTCCAAAGTCTTCCCCAGGACCCAGCCGAAGACTTCATTAGAGTGGTCCTGGATTTGGTACAGGGCATGGCCTTTCTACCCCTAGTGAGGGTGATCGCTTGCGGGAGATGTCCACATCGGTTCTAGTAACTCCTCAGGTCCCAGCAAGGACCTTCCTGAGACTTTGGGGCACATGGTGGTGGCCGTTCCAGTCATTCCTCTGGTTTGCCTCCACATGATGGCCCCACAATGGATGCTCCGGGTGCAGTGGGATCAGTGCTCTAGACTACCTCCTAGACCACAGGGCCAGTAAGGAGAATACTACTTTGGTGGATGGATCCACTCAGTTTGGAAAAAGGAATCCTCTTCCATCCGGAAGCCCCCAAAGCAGACTCTTACAACAGATGCCTCAGATTTGGGGTGGGGAGCGCACCTGGGGGCCCACCAAATGCAGGGCATTTGGACCCCCGAGGAGCACGAACTCCACATCAATGTCCTGGAGATATGAGCAGTCCTCGATGTGCTTGCACACATTTAAGGAGGACTGTTGCAGGCTCTGGTCTGGTTCAGACGGCCAACATGGCAATTGTCTTGTATACCAACAGGCAAGGGGGCTGTGAGAGTCGTGATATTTGGGCACTGGGGTGGCACATGTTCCAGGTGTCTTGGATGACTTGGCCGGTCTCAGTAGATCTTAAATCCAAGGTGCATGAGTGGGAGCTACTGCAATCAGTAGCGGATCGGCTGTTCGGCACATGGGGTCGTCCCGAGCTGGACCTGTTTGTCACCGCGCAACGCCAAACTACCAGTTTCCTGCTTGCGAGAGCCTGTCCCTGGTTGTCTGGCCAGATGCGTTGTTCCTTTGTTGGGCAGTGAGGTTTCTTTACACCTTTGTTTGTTTATTGGGAATATTCAGAACCTTTGAAAGTCAAACTCATTTACAAAGGTTCCTTGTCATTAAGGCGCAGATCAACATTTAAGAGGTGACGGTACAATATAGTTTTAAGATGCAACGTGTAATGCTTTATAGTACATGACGGTAAAGGATTGATCTGTAAAACAGTATATTATAAAACATGGCGCTGAAGGATTTATTAGAAGACATAAGATAGGCTAGTAATTGATACGAAATTAGCACAGCCACATAGTTGCAGAAATACTGTGACGGGCAGGTCAGTGTTCCGGGGAAATTGAGCTGAGCTCAGAAACATCTAAGTGCGGAGTAGGACAATATGTGGCAGGTCAGGGACAATCGCATACGTTGGTCCAGCAGGTGCTCCCTTAGTCTAGATTTAAAGGGACAACGACAACGCCTTGTTTCATTGGCTATTTGGCTAGGGGGAGAGTTTGTCCAACAAAGGGCTTGGTAGCTGAAGGAGTTTGCTTGTTCGAGTTCCTTGTGCATCTCTGTGGGGATGCTGGGTGAATAATAGAGTGGAAGGGGTGAGACCTATGAGTGTCTTACTTATTTTTAATTCATAAATCGGATTTACAACCTTTGAGTCAGACTTGGCACCTCGTTGCAGGAAGGGGAACAACAAATAGTGTGGCAAGACAGGGTGGAACAATACAGGTGCAATACATACATTATACATAGCATAAAGTTTCAGCGAGAATAAACATAGGTAGTTTTAGAACAGTAATTCGTTGGTAGGTCCTAGCAGGTTGTGCAGGCAATAGCCAGTGGAAAATGGTGTGGGGTAGGCTATCAAGCGGGCTGTTAGCCTGTAACCCAGTTTGGGGCACACAGCAGGCCCTACAGTAGGCACGTACACTTCAGAGTGCTAAGTAGGTGCTTTCGTAGGGCAGCTTTGAACTGACCAATTTTAGGGGTGTTTGAGATGTGCGTGGGGAGGGAGTTATACCAGGACGGTGCTCTGTAATAAAAGGATCTTTGGGCAAGGGAGGTCCTGGCTCTAGGCACCTGGAAGGTGGCTTTGCAGGCAGTACGGGTGGCGGCCAAGTGGGAAGCAAGCTGGAGCTGTGCTGTGTCCCCCTGGTGTCACTGTCCAAGAAGAGTCTTTTTTGCTAGTATACCAGTGTGATATTGCAGGCGTTCTACCAGATTGAGTATGCTCGTGGTGGTATAGAGGTGGCATGTGTGGGTTCCGCCTGGGGCACTGGCCAGGAGCCTGCAGGCTTTGTTGATGGAGGTCTGGATTTTGGTGAGGGCAGTGGGGCCAGCGGCTGCGTAGATGGGGAGGCCATAGTCAACTAGTGACAGGATGGAGGAAGTGATGGCCAACCGTAGGGTGAAGCCAGGGAGGCAGTCCTTGTGTTGGAGGAGCCCAATCCGGGTGTTCATGGTAGAGGATAGGGCACTGACATGGGCATGGAAGGAGAAAGCCGAATCAAAGGTGATGCCCAGATATTTGTATGTTGATACCTGCTCAAGGGGATGGAGGGTGTTGGGAAGGATGGAGAGGGGGGCATTTTTTATTTTGGCGGTGTGCAAAGATCATTGACTTTGTTTTCTTCAGATTCAGGACCAGGCGGTGGTCGAGGAGCCATTTTTCAGCTTGGCTGAAGGAGGATTGCAGGCTATTCCGGAGAGTGACCGGATTGGGGTGTGAGAAGAGTAGGACTGCATCATCTGCATATGATAGCAGCTTTCCTGAACAAGAACTGAAGGGTGTTCAGGAAGAGACTAAACAATGTGGGGCCCAGAATGGAGCCTTGTGGGACTCCAGAAAGTACAGGCAGTACTGAGGATAGGCCACCAGTTAGCTTGACCTGTTGATCTACCACAAAGGTAGCTGGAGAACCAGGCTAAAGGGGCGGATGATAGTCCCACTTTAGAGGGTGTCTAGCAATAATGGGTGGTTCACAGTGTTGAAGGCATTGGACAGGTTAATGAACACTGCCCCAGCCATCTCCCTGGAATCTAATGCAGAGTGTATATGGTGGGAGAATTCCAGTAGAGCTGTGGTGGTGCTGTGACCTGAGCGGAAGCCATGCTGTTCAGGGCACAGAATGTTGTGGCTGGATAAGTTACAAGTTGTGTGGATACTATATTTTCGAGAGCTTTGGGGGGGGGGAGATGGAGATGGGTCTGTAGTTATTTGGTACAGTACGGTCTCCATTTTTATGTATATGGGTGATTTTTGCCTGTTTCCATGCCCTCAGGAATTGGCCGAGACACAGGGATCGATTTGAGGAGGTCCGTGAGGGGGACTAGCATGACATCCAATGTTAGGCGGAGTATCCAGGAGTCGAGGGGGCTCGTCACTCGGGTTCTTTTGTCATTAGGCAGGTATACTTGATTCTGCTAAGTTTAGCCACTTTGTAGAGTGCACAGGTGCGTGTAAAATGGTGACATCCAAGGATGAGACGGCAGGCTTTGTTTAGCACAAGGCAGAGTCTGTTTAGTATGGTGGGGGTGCTGCACTGTATATAATAGGACAGGAATTCGCAGTGAGCCACAGTGACTTGGGGAGTGAGGCAATGTAGCGGGCCAAGAATCGACCCCTGCGGAACACCAGAGTGGACAGGGAGGGGTGGAGACAGGACGGTGCCTACCATGACCTGTTGTGTTCTATCTGATAGTTGGCAAACTAGGTTAAGGTATCGTTGGAGAAACCACTGGAGGAGTGTTTAGCAGGAGAGCGTGGTTGACTGTATCAAAACCTTTAGAGAGGTGTAAGAAAATGGCTCCTGTGAGGTGCCCATGATCCAAGGCGGAGTGTGTGGTGAGGAGGGCAGTGCTGGTGCTGTGCCCTTTACAGAAGCCATGTTGGTTGCAGAGAAGATTGTATTTCGTGAGGTGGTCGGTGATTTGGCCTCTTGTTCAGAGACTTCTGTTGAAGTTGCAGGCCGAGGGGTCTCAAATGATTCTGATCGCCCCGCTATGGCCTCTGCAGATTTGGTTCCCACTACTTCAGCAACTATCCATGGAACCTCCAGTCCCGCTGCCAATATGCTTGTAGTTGCTGTCCCAGGATCAGGGCTCGCTGGTCCATCTCGATCCTTACACCTCCATATGCTCCACTTATGCTATAAAGTGGAAGCGGTTCTGCTTGTGGGTCTCCATCTGGATCCCATTACCTGTCCAGTAAACTCTGCTTTACAGTATCTTCTCTCTATATTAGCAAGGCTTGAGCTACTCCACAAAGGTACACATGTGGGCCATCTTGGCTTTATAACTCCCTTTCGGGGGGGGGGGGCTTAGCCCAGTCAGATGTGGCCCGCACCTTTTTATGAGGGATTCTTCACATCCCACCCTGGCACCCCTTTTGTGTTGGAGAAGCTTACTCTTCCCCCATTTGAACGTGCAGCAGACTGAGTTGCAACATTTCTTCTGGAAGGTTTGCTTTTCAGTTGCTATATCGGCTCGAAGAGTTTATAGCTTCAGTCTGTGATGTAAAGAGCTATATTTAATTTTCCATAGGGAAAGGGTTTCCCAGAGGACGAACCCGGTTTCTTCCAAAAGTGGTTTCTTGAGTTGACCCTCAAGCATCTGTTGACCTTCCATTTTATTTCCTTTCCCCCTCTAACGGGAGAAGCTTTCATATTTTGGATGTCCACAGGATGCTAAGGTTTTATCTTAAGCGAACAACTTCTCACTGTCAATTAGAGCAGCTGTTTGTGGTATTCGCATCACAACACTTGGGTAAACCAGTGTCCAAGCGACAATTTCTAAATGAATTGACCACTGTTTCTTTCTGTTATGAGAAGCTCCAGGCCTGGTTAGGGGGCAGTCCACCAGGGGAGTGTCTGCTTCCTTAGCTGTGCTGTGGAATGTCTCGATTAAGGACATATGCGCGGCCGCTACATGGAATTCCGTGCATACTTTAAGTAAACACTACAGCTTGGACATTGCCTCTAGACGCCGTGCTGATTTTGGACTGGCAGTCCTTCAGGGACTCCTGTCTTGAGCTTCTGTGTTCGGCTTCTCTCTTCACCTCTGGGGTAGATTACTTCCTTGGCGAGGGACTGTTTGGGATTCGGTCCTTATTGTGAGAGCCTGCTGCAAGAGCTGTTCTCGAAGATCTATTAAGTTCTTGCATAACTCTACTTTCCTGGTCCTGCCTTTCAGCCACTCATTGAGACTTCCCCAAATGTGTAGCTGTGGTAGCTGCGATGCTCAGACGCATGGGCCATTACATCTTACCTGGATGATGGGCTCTTGGCAGCTCCCTCAAGGGTGCGTCTGCTTCAAGCTCTCCAAGGTACCTGTACACTGTTCAAGAGCTGGTGATCACACTGAACCTTGCAATGTTCTCTCCAGAGCCCAGTGACTGACTGTCTTCATAGGAAGCAGTACGGGACATGGTTTTTCTCCCTCAGGAAAGGGGGGGATCATCTGAGGTGGCTAGATTGGTCTGATCTCCCCATCCTCTGGTTACCGGGGCACATGGCCCACCTCCACATGAAGGTTTGTCTATTGCGCGTGTGTGGTTTGGACTCCGAGCTCATTTGGGGAGCGCATCTGGGAGGTAATTGTACTCTAGGTACGTGGTCAGTGGAAGAGCATGGACTTAATATCAGTGTCTTGGAAATGCGAGCAGTCTTCTGGCCTTTTCAAGATCTGTTGCCAGGGCTCTCTGGCCAGTTTGGCCAAGCGTATTGTGTCTCTGGACAAGGAGGCTTCTGTACGCTTTCCCTCTTTCCACTGATCCAGAGGATCCATTCTGCAGCTCCAGGCTGAAAGGGCATGAATAATTCTCATTGTCCCACTGTGGTCTTTGCAGATTTGGTTCCCACTATTACAGCAGTTGGTGTTTGCATTGGAACCTCCAATTCTTCTGCCTCTGCAAGATACAGATGGACCAAAGTGCCCTGATCCTGTGATCAAGTGTGAGCTCAGACAGTTAAGTCTCAGTATGGGGTCCCGGGAGGTGGCAGACATTCTTGGCGAGAAAGCCTTTTACTAGGTCCATTTGTGCTATGAAGTGTGTGTTTTTGGTCTCTGGGCTTCTTTCTGTCACTTGGAAGACCTTGCCTGTCCAGTGAACTCTGTGCAGCATTTCCTCTCCTTGTTAAATCAAGGCTTGAGCTACTCAAAGTGCATTTGTCTGCAGTTTCCAGCTACCACACACTGGAAGGAAACCTTTGCCCAACTGGACGTGTCCCGATCCTTTCTAAAGGGCATGCCATATACAAAGCCTCCCATTAGAGATCCAATACCCCGCTGGGATCTCCTATTTGGTGGTTACCTTCCCTCCTTTCAAACCTGCCGCAGATTGAGTTGCCTTTTCTTTCTCGGAATGTTTCTTTTTTGGTTGCAGTTACTTCTACTGGAAGAGTTTCTGAGCTTCAGGCCCTGATGTGTAAGGGGCCTTGTTTGACTGTTTTACAGAGAAAGGGCTTCTCTGCATAAGAATCCTAAGTGTTTTCCAAAGGTGGTTTCAGAGTTGACTCCAGATCAGAATGCTGACCTTCCAGTTTACTTTCCTGATCATTTTAATAGGTGGGAAGCAGTCGTGCGCACTTGGATGTCCACAGGGTGCTGAGGTATTTCAAACACACTGCTCCTCACTGTAAGTTGGAGCAGCTTTTTGTGGCCTTTGAGCCACAACACCTTGGTAGATAGGTGTTGAAGCAGACTATTTCCACTTTCGGTCTGCTTTCTTAGCATGCCTAGTTGGTCAGCACTGTCATCTTCAGCTCCTTCTTGTGGGACTGCCTGGGACTATGGCATAGTCCTAATGGTAATAGACTGCAGTAAGAGCACCATGAAGATCAGATCTTCAAGAAACTGTTCTTGTAGCAGGTTACACCATTAGGACTGAAGCCGGCAGGCACCAGGACCCCACGGAAATGTTCTAGCTAGCAGTATTCAGCGGGGACCGCTCCATCGGGCGTAGTACAAAAGGGGGCGGATCCCCAGTTCTCTTCCCGCCATCTACTTGCCAACATCGGCCTCACGGTTCCACTCTAGCACACGACTATGAACTAAGTTACCAAACCAATGTCTACATTTCCAATTCCTTCAGAAGGACACCCATCCAAGTGTGCCTGCGGCAAACCTCTCCAAGGATCCTCATTCGTCCTGCCTGTGGTGCTTAGGCCCGGACCAAGACAAAGGCCTGCTCCTTCTGTCTGGTTTAACAGCTACACCAGGATCCGCCGCCAGAAGGCACTTCAGGGGTTCCTTTTGGAAGAAAAAATTCACAGAATGGATAAATCATTTCCAGAGGTGAAGTTTCCTCAAAAGCCTACAATCACCAGGAGAAGATGAGGTCCAGATCCACTAACCGGGCCTCGGGCTCCACATGCTCTGACCGCTTTCCCTTCAGGTCTCTCAGCACTCTCCAGTCAAGGTTAAGGCTACAGGCGGTTCTTCGGTGTCGCTTCACCCTATAGACTTTCAGGCCTTCAGCTTCCTCCACTCCCTCCCGGGCATCATCGAAGTCTCCTGTCCGTCGCCAGACTAAATCTTCCACTTCAGACCGCTGGAACCCCCAAGTCAAGATCAGCTTCCCAGGGTCCGGATCCCCCAGACAAAAAATCTGATGTCCCAGAAGCAGGCAACTGACCAGAGCCGAAGAAGTCTACCAAGTGGTAGTCTGTCGCACACTCGCTGGAGCCGAAGACTGCCCCCCAATCACTAGTGGACACCGGTCGCTGGTACTCCATGGAGGACGACGCGACATTGCCTGAGGACCAGGCAGGCGACAGAGGATGCCAGGCTTCCATGGGTTCGCCAATCCTGGAGACTCCTTCGGACCTGGCGCCAGGCCAGTATTTGGGTATGAATGTTCAAGAGGTCAAAGATCCCTTCACTTTCTGGAAACCTCCTCCTCCTCTCCCCCCCCTCCTCCACTGCAGGGACCAGCAGGACAACTACAACCCCTAAGGAGTACACTCCACCTCCTAGGGGAAGAGCTAAGGAACAGAGAAGGCATCCCTCAAGATCTCCCTCGGGGTCTCCCAGCCCCAAGCAACCCAGATGTCGACAATGCACTCTGCCAGGGGAGGATTCTAGATCAGATACCTCTGAAACCTCCAGGTCTCCTCCACTCGCATCCCATCACCTGACCCACAAGATCTGCCCAGGTCACCTCCGGATGATCTTTCTCTGAGATTGGGGCCCATCCAGGAGAACATGGGATGGGATTCGAAAGCTCTCTACCCTGAGACGTTGCCTTGCCCATTACCTTCGGCAGAAAGATTCTAAGCCTGTGGTAGTGCCACCCTTGGTGGACACTTTAGCAGACATCACCAAGGCTGCGTGGAATCATCCACACTCCACCCCTGCTGTGCCGAAGAAAGCTGCCTGCATAAGTCCCGGAAAGAGGACCAATACTTGGTGCAACAATCTCTGGCTAACTCCCTGGTCATTACGGCCTCTCATGACCGGTCCCAACGACTGCAGCATATGAGCGCACTGCCACTGGACCAGGAATCCAAGTAGTTGGATGCCCTGGGGAGTTGCATGTATGCAGCTGCTACATGCTCCATTTTCCTGAACTACCTATCTCATATGGTTTCAGAATGCCCTGTGGGAACAGGGTCAGGACCTTGTTGACAAATTACTGGATGGCGATTGGAAGGCAGAGCTTCTAAACCTCCGCACAGGGTCTGATGTGGGAACCCAAGTGTTACAAGCCGCATGAGATTCTGCAGACTCGTCTGCCAGAGCTGCAGCATCGGGCATCTTGTCTCCGGAGACGCTCCTGGCTCTGTCTCCGGCTTTACCCCAGACGTACATAAAAACATTCTTGACTTCCCATACAATGGTGAAGTCCTATTTGGTGAACTCTGAGAAGGTTAGCACTAAGCTTCAGGATACCAAGAAGTCGGTTGGATCCGTATGAGCCATGTTCAAGATCTCTCTTTGCAGCTGGCAACAACGGCAGCAGCCACATTTCGGCCAGCAACAGGCACTTTCTATCGTAAAGCCCAGGCTAAATCTTCCCTATGCAGAGGCCAGCATTGTACCAAACCGGTCCAGCCTGCGGGAACAAACGCTGCCACAGCATGACTCCTTCCTGGCCCCTGCCCCATCTCTGGATCAACAGGCGCAAAAGGTCGGGTCGCATCGCTCACCACTTTTTGGGGTGGCAGTTGATTACCACCGACCGGTGGGTTCTTCATATGGTGAAGAGGGTGTCGCATCGAATTCCTCGACCACCCACCGTCAAGACCTCCCCTGTTTGGGTCAGCACGCCCTGCTCGTACAGCAGGAGGTGCTCACGTTTGTCTAAAGAAGCTATAGAACACGTACTGCGGAACCAGAGAGGTGCAGGTTACTATTCACTTTTCTGGTTCCCAAGAAGACACGGGACTTTTGTCACACTGGATCTCGGCGACCTCAACGCTTCGGTCCTCTACAAACTCATCCGCATGGTGACCCTTTCAGGTCTGATTCCCATGCTCAAGCAGGGCGCCTTCCTAGCGTCCTTGAACATGCAGGATGCTTACCTGCACATATCCATTGCTCAAGTGCACAGGAAGTTCTTGCGCTGAGTTTAAAGGTCACCATTATGAGTACCGAGCCCTTCCTTTCGGACTGTCATCGGCGCATCGAGCGTTCACAAAGTGCATGGCAGTCGTAGCGGTAACTCTGAGGAGACAAGGCTACTACATGTTCCTGGACGACTGGCTTCTCATGGTGCCCTCTCGGGATGCCCTGATGTCGGTCATTCATTGTACTCTCTCTGTTCGAGACGTTGGGCATCATCACTCGGGAGAAGTCGCACCTGGTTCCGTCAGATTCTGCAGTTCATAGGCACAGTTCTGGACACCGTCCAGGGGAAAGCTTTTCTACCCCGGGACCCAGCGGTACACATCTGATCCCTCATCAGGGACTTTGGCAAAGAGGACCATCCCAGCCAGATTGGACCTTTGCCTGCTCGGATATATGGCTGTGGCCACTGCAACAGTCCAGCTAGCCAGTCTCCACATGCGGGTAGCCCAGTGGATGTTACGGGTACAATGGGATCAGAAGCAAGACCACCTGCAGCTTCCAGTTCGGATCACGAATGCCGTAATCCGGTATTGGCAATGGTGGCTAGATTCAAAGAACCTATTAACATGGGTCCCCTCCATCTCTTGCCGTCTCAGATTGTGACGCTCTCCACAGATGCCTCAGGGCTCGGGTGGGCACACCTCGATGGTGTCCGCTCTCGGGGCCTGTGGACAGCCCAAGAAGCTCATCTGCACAGATATCCTGGAAATGAGCGTTTTTTTACGCCCTGCAGGCTTTCCAGTTAGAGATCCCACCGGGTAATCTGTTAACAGACAATACCACAGTGATGTATTACCTCAAACAAGAAGGGACCCAGGGAGGCCATGAGGGTGTGGGATTGGGTTCTACAACATGGCACCAACCTCATTGCTCTTCATGTCCCAGGAGTGGACAGTGTCATCGCAGGCAGCCTGAGTCGCTCTTGGGTCAGAGTCCACGAGTGGGAATTATTCTAGGAGGTAGTACAGGATCTGTTTCATAGATGGGGTACACCAGAATTGGACCTCTTTTGCGTCCCCATACGATGCAAAACTGCCAAATTTTTGCTCGCTAGATCCAGGGCCTGGTGTTTTTCTAGTGAGACGCATTGTCCCTCTCCTGGGCGGGCACATTCCTGTATGCCTTTTCTCTCTTCCTGTTGATCCAGAGGGTCCTTTTGAAACACTGCAGAGAGCAAGCAACACTGATACTAATCGTGCCGTTTTGGCCCAGACAGATCTGGTTCCCTCTACTACATCAGTTGTCCCGGGAACCTCAAGTGCCTCTGGCAATCAACTCTCACTGTCTCAGGAGGTGGGCTCCTTGGTCCATCTGGACCTTCGTTCGCTGAACCTGCATGCCTGGCTCCTAGAGACATAGCCATTGTGCGATACGGGGTCTTGTGGCTGCTAGAAAACAGGCCACTCGTGCTACTTGAGCCATGAAATGGTGCAGATTTTGCTGCTGGGCTCAGGCGCGGGGTTTTTCACCAATGGATTGTCCAGACAGGTTGGTCCTGGACTACCTCCTGTCTCATCAGACAGGCTTGGCCTATTCCTCGATAAAAGTACTTTGTGCCATCTCAGCTTATTGTACTCCTATAGGCCAATGTCCATAACTCGGTTGGACACGGCACGAACCTTCCTGAGAAGTTTTCTCCACCTTAGACCTCAGATTAAGGATCCTATTCTGCCTTGGGATTTACCCTTTGTCCTAGAGCAGCTTACGCTGCCTCCTTTTGAACCAGCCTCGGATTGCGAGCCATGTCTCCTTACATGGAAGACTTTTTTTTAGTTGCAGTTACTTCGGCCAGAAGAATTTCTGAACTTTACGCACTGATGTACAAAGAACCTTATGTGTTTTTTCACCAGGACAGGGTATCCCTACAGACTAATCCGAAGTTTCTACCTAAGATGGTCTCCGTTCTCTCTTAATCAGGACATCTATCTACCCGTGTAATTTCCTAAATATTCTAATAGAGGAGAGGCTCTGTTGCACACTTTAGATGTGCATAGGTGTCTTCGATACTACCTGACCAGAACCAGACACCACCGGAAATCTTTTGTCTCCTTCGCCCACAGTATGATGGGAGTTCCTGTTTCCAAACAGTCGCTGTCCAGGTGGCTCGTACATTGTATCACGTTCTGTTACCAGAAGCATAACAAACCCTTACCGGGCTTGGTTAAGGGTCATTCCAAAAGGGGGGTGGCCATCTCCTGCGGCCATGAAGAACGTATGCACCTCGGCCATCTGTGCAGCAGCTACTTGGAGCACTGTGCACACCTTCATCAGGCATCACATCCTGGACGTCTCATCAAGGCGAAGAGCAGGTGTTGGTCTAGCAGTCCTTCAGGGACTCCTATCCTAGGCTTCGGTTCAACTAGTGATCTCTACCGTTCCTCCTCCCACGGGTGAGGGATTTCCAGTATTGCTTGGGAATTTGTCCTAATGGTGTAATCTGCTGCAAGAGCTGTTTCTCGAAGTAAGATGGTACAGTTGCATAAGAACTTATGTAACTGATCTTCGAGAACAGCTGTTGCAGTAGGTACTTTCCCTCCCACCATCCCCGCTGGAGGTAGACTTGGTCTGATATCCTTCTCTTAGGATCAGGTGTTAACACCACTCTTATTGCCATTTGATGGATCCTCAGTCTCCTTTTGATGTCTCCAGCGGGAGAACTGGGGATTCTGGGGGACTGCCCCTTTTGTACTACGCCTGACGGGGGTGGGACTGACATCGGGGGCGGTCCCCACTGAATTCTGCTAGCTAGAAAATTTCCGTGGGGTCCTGGCGCCTGCCGGCTTCAGTCCTAATGATGTAACCTGCTGCAAGAGCTGTTCTCCAAGATCTACCAAGCTGCTCTCCCTCTCCTTTGAGGGAGGCTTGTTCAGTTCTGGTCTGGATGTTTTTTATGGATATCCAGGATGAGAAGGGCCACGTTCCCAGTGTCGAAGCAACAACAAAGGAATGCATTGATTGCGAAAGGTCAGTGAGGTGGTTGGAGGCAGTTTCGAGGTTTTCATCCTGTTTGGAAACTTCGGTACCCAGAGAACTAGACTGTTCTGGTTACAAGGGCTACAGTAAGAGGTGGATAACATCGGAGGGCCAGGATGAAAAAACTAGTGCCTCATAATGAGGGTGCATGTGCCATTTCTGCCCTTTCCCTTGGTGGAAGACTGCAAAAATGTTTTACTCAAGAGACCAGATAACTTGGGTTTTTGGAAATTCTGACGTTACTTGATGCAATCGCTTCAAGGGGCTGTTTTTTGCTGTCACTGGTTCCCAAGGACCCAATAAAGAAACGGAGCGGTGTCAAGAGACCCAGGTCCTTCTCTCTCAAATCAGGGAAATTGTGCCTGCTTCTGCAAGCGAGGCCAGGGATTGTACTATATTTCCCAAGAATTTGTGGTGGGGTTAGGTCCATTCTGGATCTGAAACATTAAAGTTCTAAACAAGCTTGTTACACGATCTTCAGGGAGTCCGTGTTCAACCAGGTGGTTGGTGATCAGGACTCTGGAGATGCTAGAGCTACAGCTGGGTGATGGAAATGGGAGAGAAGCTTACTCTAACCATCCCAGATCCTAGAGCAATATTCAGCTGTATACATACACGTGTATGAGAAGTCCAAATTCAGATTTCAGTTTCTATCAGGCACTTTCAACAAGTTTGAATTTGAGGTTAGCCAAGGGTATATCCTTTGCTGATGGGGTCTGCACAGTATGCTTCTCAGGCCAGTGATTTCTCTAGATAGTATTTCCTATAGTTTATCATGTATAGATTGCTAACTGCATTTCTCATATCAAGTAGACCAGTATGGCATTTATTTTCGTGCAAGGCACAGTGAAAGGACAACGGTGACTGGAGTTGCTGTTCTGAATCCTCATGCCCAGCATTCTAAAGCTTTGGGCTGTGCCATTTCCCTTAGTGGGGGGTGCACATCACCCGGTTATGAATACCCATTACAGCAAGTGTGAAGAAATTCCTTTCTGTTACAGCATGGTGTGTTCTGTTATGGATGGTGTTCCATTTCTAAAAGGCCTTCTTGGTTAAACCATATGGATAGACAATCATGGCAGTGCAGTAGTGGAAAGGTCATGGATTCTGTCTTGAATATTAATACATTGTTTGTCTTTTCTTGACAGGAAGAAAAAGGATCAACAGTATGGTCCCATAAGTGCAAGCAGAGTTCCACCCATGTGAACATCTGGGCAGTGCTGATGTTGCATGTTCGGTCATTAAAATCTTTCAAACAATGGTCTCTAATAAAACAAAATATATATACATTTTGGTGTATGCTGGCCATACTGAATAAATGAAATTTATTGACTGCTAAAGAATAAGATGTTTTTATTGTCTGGTCCAACCAGAGAACTCTTTCCCTGCTGCCCTTGGAGTGAGCAGTGATTGGGGCTGCTTGTCAGACCCTGTTGAGATGGGAGATGGGGTAGGTAGTCATGATTAGAGCTTACAGGTTTCTAACAGTGTCTGAAGGGCAGTTAGTAGAAGAATTGCTGGCAGTGCAATGAGAAGTTTGCAAATTTAGTTTCAGCTATGATTGAGAAAAATGTACCTGCCCTTATGCTGCAACTTTTCTTGATCTTCCAGGGTTACAATGCTGCTTCTGTGGAAAACGTGGCAGACTATTTTTTGAGAAACTTGACACTAAAATACTTGTTTTTACAAATTACAAAATTGTATCAAATAAAACAGGAGCCTGGAATCTATAGTGTAAAACATATTTTTGCCCAGTTTCATTGCACTGGTTCTTTAAGGTGTGAATATAATTGCCATGCCAGGTTCTTTAAGGTGTGAATATAATTGCCTTGCCAGGCACGCCAGATATGACCCCCTTTTTTCCAGTTTTATGAAGTTCCCCCATGGGTCAGAGTAAGATGGTCTTAACTCCAGCCCAACAGAAGCCATTCTTAAACTGGGTGGAAACAGTTACTGGTGGGGGTACATAAACCAGCACTCCAGACAGCCTAATTCAAGTGAGGATATTTTTACTTGGATTTAAATCTTAACTTGCAAATCGTAAGATGCGTTGGAATGCTACATTTAATGCTCACACACTTTTTCCAGCCTCTGCGCTTCAGGGTGTGCTAGCTCTTTCTGATGCCTACCTCTTTTTTTTTTCCTCTCACTGGATGGTCGGGGGGAGTACATGCTGGGAGAGATCAAGGCAATACAAGGGCGTGTGAGGAAGGAGAGACTAGGCCGTGTGGAGCTTTAAGGAAATAGGAAATTATTTCTAATTGGTAGCTGTTTATAATGTTCCCACTTGTGGTCATCTGTAAGCCTAAATGAGTCATATTTAACTACCCGAATGAAAAGTGAGGTGAAACTAAAAAAAATTTTTTATGGGTAGCATTCTGTTTTCTCTTCATGGAACCAGTGATCTGGAGTTTAACTGTGCACAGAACTTCAAACATGGATCTTATTTCGAGAAACTGCTCTTGCAGCAGGTACACCATTAGAACTGAAGCTGGCAGGCGCAAAGACCCCACGGAAATTTTCTAGCTAGCAGTATTCAGCTGGGACCGCCTCCGCCGTCAGTCCTGCCCCTGACAGGCATAGTACATAAGGAGGTCCGACAAGGTCCCCTAGAAACCCCAGTTCTTTTCCCGCCGTCAACTCGACAGCATCAGCCTCTCTGTCTCTACCTAGCGCATGACGATTTAGAGTTTCTGCATAACTAATGTCCCTTTATCTGAGGGACACCTTTCAAAGTGTACCTGCAGCAAACTGATCCCTTTCAAGGATCCTCATTCTTCCTGCGCGGTGCTTAGGTACGGACCATGACACAAAGGGTCTTCCCCAGGCAGGCCAGCGTTACACCAAACAGACCCAGCCTGCAGGGACCAGTGCTGCCACAGCATGACTCCTTCCTGGCCCCCACATCTCCTCTGGATCAGCAGGCACAGGAGGTCGGGGGTTGCATCACTTGCCACTTTTCAGGGTGGCAGTCGACTACTGCTGACCGGTGGATTCTCCAACTGGTCAAGAAAGGCCACTTCAAAGAATTTGTCGACCTCCCCTGCTTTCCCGTTACTCTGGTCAGCAGGAGGTGCTCATGCTTCTTGGAAAAGCCAGAGTATGTACCACAGAACCGGAGAGGTGCAGGTTATTCTCACTTCTTCCTGGTTCCCAAGAAAACGGGCTCTCCGTCCGATACTTGACCTCGACACATCGGTCCTGTACAAACGCTTCCGCATGGTGACCCTTCCAGGTCTGATTACCATGCTCAAGCAGGGCGCTTTTCTAGCATCCTTGGACATGCAGGATGCTTACCTACATGTACCGATAGCTCAAGCACACGCGAACTTTTTGCCTAGTTTCAGGGTCACCATTATCAGTTCCGAGCCCTTCCCTTCGGACTGTCATCAGCACCTCAGGTATTCACGAAGTGCCTGGCAATAGTAGCGGCGTCTCTTGACACGGTCACTACGTGTTTCCCCCTAACATTCATTGTGCTCAGTCTGTTAGAGACGCTGGGCATCATCAATCAAGAGAAGTCGCGCCTGGTTCCATCTCAGATTCTGCAGTTCATAGGCGCAGTTCTGGACCCAGTCCGTGGAAAGCTTTCCTGCCTCTGGACCGAGCGGAACACATCAGAGCTCATCAGGGACATCTTGGCAAAGACCACCATCCCAGCCAGATTGGTCCTTTGCCTGCTCGGATACATAGCTGCAGCCATAGCAACAGTCCTGTTGGCGTTTCTCCACATGCGGGTGACCCAGTGAATGTTATGGGTCCAGTGGGATCAAAAGTGAGACCCATCTGGATCACGAAGGCCATAATTAGGGATTGGCAATGGTGGCTGATTTTAAAGAACCTCTCGGTGGGGGTCCCTTCACTGCGCCATCTCCAATTGTGACGCCTCTAGGCTCAGCACACCTAGACGGTGTCCGGTCTCTGCCTGTGGGCAGCCCAAGAGACTCATCTCTGCATAAATATCCTAGAAACGAAGAGCAGTTCTTTCTGACTGGAAAGCCTGCAGGGTATAGAGTCCACGGGTACTCTTCTGTTAGACACATCCGTGGTGATGTATTGCCTCAAACAAGGAGGCACCCATTCCTACCCGCTTTGCAGGGAAGCCATGAGGGTGCGGGATTGGGTTTTACAACACAGCGAAAACCTCATTGCTGTTCATGTGCTAGGAGTGGACAATGCCATCGCAGACCGCCGGAGTCTCTTCTCGGGCCAGAGTCCACAAGTGGGAACTACTCCAGGAAGTAGGATCTGTTTCGCAGATGGGGTACACCAGAGTTGGACTTTCACGCCCCCATCTGACGCAAAACTGCCCAATTTTTTTGCTTGCTAGATCCAGGGCCTGGTGTTTTCTGGCCAGACGTGTTGTCCCTCTCCTTGGGGGGCAGAATCCTCTATGCCTTCTCCCCCCCCCCTTTTTGTTGATCCAGAGGGTCCTTTTGAAATTTCGCAGTGAGCCTTGGGATTTATCCTTTATCCTGGAGCAGCTTACGTTGCCACCTTTTGAACTAGCCGTGGATTGCGAGCTACGTCTCTTTACATGGAAGATGTAGTTTTTAGTTGCCATTACTTCAGCCAGAAGAATTTCTGAACTTCACGCACTAATGTGCCCCCCCAGGCCTACAAAAAGAACCTTACATATTTTTTCAACAGGACAGGATATCCTTACAGACCAATCAGAAGTTTCTGCCTAAGGTGGTCTCAACTCTCCTCCTTAATCAGGATATCTATCTACCCGTGTAATTTCCTAAATATTCGAATCGGAGAGGCACTGTTGCACACCACTGAAATCATACCAGCTTTTTGTTTCCTTCATCACAGGATGCTGGGAGCTCCTGTTTCCCAAACAGTCGCTGTCCAGGTGGCTTGTACGCTATCATGTTCTGTTACCAGAAGGGCAACAAACCCTTACTGGGTGCGGTTAAGGGTCATTCCACAAGGGGGGTGGCTACCTCCTTTACAGCCTTGAAGAACGTGTCTACCTCAGCTATCTGTGCAGCAGCGACTTGGAGCACTGTGCACACCTTTATCAAGCATCATAGCCTGGATGTGGCATCGAGGCGAAGAGCTTGTTTTGGTCTAGCAGTCCTTCAAGGACTTCCGTCCTAAGCTAAGGTTTTACTAAGGATTTTTACCTTCCCTACTACCAATGGTGTGGGATTTCCACTATTGCTTGGGAATCGGTCCTAATGGGGTAACCTGCTGCAAGAGCAGTTTCTCGAATAAGATAATACAGTTGCGTAAGAACTTCCCGTAACAGTAGATCTTCGAGAACAGCTCTTGCAGCAGGTACTTTCCCTCACACCATCCCTGCTGGAGGTAGATTTTGTTTGGATATCTTTCTCCTAGGATCAGGTGTTCTCTACACTATTCTGATTGCCATTTGATGGTGGATCCTCTGTTCTCTTCTGATGTCCTCCAGCAGGAGAAGGGATTCTGGGGGACCACCTCCTTATGCACTATGCCTGATGTCTGGACAGACGTCCGAGGTGGTCCCTGCTGAATACTACTAGCTAGAAAATTTCCGTGGGGTCCTGGTAACCTGCTGCAAGAGTTGTTCTCTAAGATCTACTCTCATGGTTAAGTTCTTGCATAACTGTACTTTGATAGGACAGTGGCTCATGGTTTAGCATTGTGTACACAGTAAAAATAAAAAAATTACTGGTTCCATGAAGACAACTGCAGGATGTCCATATCTGTTTACTAAGATGGTTAAATATGGCTTATTTGGAGGTTAGTCTTTCATTTCTCTTACTAGGAACATTACTAACTGCTGCCAGTTGGCACAGATTTCCTGTCCCCTTTCACCCCACCCCCAAAAACCTGTTTCATGAGATCACTCGGGGGACCTTTTACAAGATGCCAAAAGCAGTCCTATTTGAGGGATCAATGGTCAAGGTAACTGACAGTTTATTTCATTAATTTTTTGTAATATTGAAAGGTCTGGGCTAAAACCCCCGTTTCACGGAAGTCTGAAGTTTCAACACCTACAAAATTTTACATTTACAAGGTTGCTGGGTCTAGGTAAAACGCCTAGAGTTCATAAGCGTATTCCTATCTTTGAACATTTTTTAATCGTTTGAGAGCTGAGAAAGTCACAGAAGTTTGGGGCAAACAGTACAATAAAGTGGAATCTGAATTTCAAACATGAAGTCTTGCTGTATTCTGACATGCGCAGTTAGGTCCTGCCTTTCAACTGCAATGGAGAACAGTTAAACTTTCCATTGCCAGCATGGAATGTTCACCATGAGCTCATTTGAAGCCCCTGTCTGCTGTTTAAACTGCAACCGTCTGTTTTCTCCGCCTCACTGAACAGTCATTCAGATTTCTCCTGTTGCTCTGTTCAAGAGTCGGTTGAAGTGTTTTTTCGGTCTGTTTCTACTGAATTGCTGTTACCACTTAGTCTGTTCAAGTCTCTCTGTGGTACTGTGAGTACTAAATAGGTTTTTTGTTTCTGTGTGGAACTTGTAAATTGTGGATCGGTTTGGCTGAACCGATCAGTTTGAGGTAAAAAAAAAAAAGGTGCTTGTGTGGTGACTGGCCTGTATCTGTTCAAAAAACTGGATTTTATTACACTTTTTTCCAAGACCCGTGACACGGTCAGGAACAGATAAGGGAGGCTTGCCTGGCGGATTGCCGAAAAAAGGGCAAGTTTTGGATAGGATTGGCTATGTCTGAGAAACCCAAGAAAAAAAACTGGACCCACTGGGTCTCAGCACTGCAGTGTGTGTGTGGGGGTCTTTGCCAAGGCCGATCCTCACACCACCTGTGTTTATTGTCTGGGGTTTTTGACCACCTCGATTCAGACTGCTGAATTTGCAAGAATTTTCCCAGATCTACCCTGGAAAAGAGATTAGGTAGACTGAGGGAAAGGGAGGCTGAGAAGTCTGCTGACCTGGATGGCCAGCCCGGTTTGGTTCCGACCAAACCAGGAGTTCCCTCTGACCAGGGCGATACTTCGGGCAAAAGGAGAGCCGGTACTGAGGAGTTGGTTCCGGTGAAAAGAACAGACATTCGTCCGGTTCAGACCCAGAAAGTCAGTACTCCAATTGCCGATGAGATAGCCAAGGCGGTAAGGATGGTGCAATCACTTAGTTTGGTTCTGACCAAACCAGCATCGTCTGGCAGGGGGTTGGTTCCCCTGGTTCCAGATTATACTTTGGAAGAATTTTAGGAAGGACAGTATGAGGATGATTATGGCGATTATGAAAGTCTGGATGTGCCTATTGACCCAGACATTTCCCCACACAGACCTTTGGGTGTTTCTCCTAGGCTTTCAGAGCCCCCTTCACTATATGTTTTACAAAAAAGTGGCAGAGACCCTCCAGCTTCTGTGGAGGAAGCAGTAGAGGATCAGGAGCAGCCTGATTATGTTGAGATGATGGACATCGCAGAGTCCAGGAGACTGTCTATTCCCCTCCACAAATCCTTTGGGAAACGGACAC
The DNA here is from genome assembly GCA_016271365.2 of Neoceratodus forsteri. Lineage (NCBI taxonomy): Eukaryota > Metazoa > Chordata > Ceratodontiformes > Ceratodontidae > Neoceratodus > Neoceratodus forsteri. The sequence goes on from JADMNL010000031.1 coordinate 125,179,795, forward strand.
AAAAAATGAAGTCTCCTAATTCTATACCTCCTCTGGACAGGCAAAAGGTACTCTCTCAGGCTCAGACATGGAGTTCCTTTTCCAGTAATGCAGCCATGGTAGTGCAGGCTGCTGCCTGTGATGAGGCAAATATTCCCTTGGCATCACACCCCCCAGCTAAGGACTCCAGGAAGATTGATGCCATGGCAAAGAAACAATACATGGCAGCATCTTTGGGACTTAGGAAGGTTAACTATATGGCATCTACAGCTAGATAACCAGAAGTCCAGGTGGGACACTGTGCTGGCTCTGGCTAAACAGGCCTCTGACCAGCTTGCCACGGAGCTGGAGCAGGTGGCTGCAGATGGGATTGGGGCATCTAAAGTACAGTTTCATGCTGCTGTGGACTCCAGTGATGTTTCAAGAGTCACGGCTACATCTGTGGCTCTTCAGAGGATGGCTTGGCTCAGATGTACTAGCGCCTCACAGGATACCCAGGTTAAGGCCATGGATTTTCCTGTAATTGGTAATTCTCTGGGGAGCAGACAGAACTGCATGAAAAAGATGGAGGAGTACAGGACCACTTGCAAGAGTGTTCAGGCCAAAGAAAGGCAAGCAACGCCTTAAAGGCAGCAGTCCAGGGGCAGGCCTTTCCAAAGACCTTTTTTTTTTTAAACCAAGCTTATGCCTCCCCTTTTTCACAGAGAGGGGGTTCTTTAGAGGGAGAGGCAGACGGATGAGAGAGCCTGCATCCACCCCTCAGCCTAAAGCCCCTGCCAAGCAGACACTCTGATGGGTCTGCCCGGGCCGATTCTCCCATATCAGTAGGGGGCAGGCTGTTTTACTTTGTCCAGGACCCTTTCCACCTGCAAACCTGAGACCCTTGCCCTAGAGGCAGAGGTTTTTTCTCTCCTAGCTCTGAGCTATAGAGAGGATTCCCACCCTACACAAGGGTAAAGGATTGTACTCCAGGTACTTCCTAACCCCCAAAAAGATAGAACGGTGGCCCATCCTGGACCTAAGATATCTGAACAAACATGTTTTGAAACCAAAGTTCAAAATGATTCTGGGAATTACCCTTCTCTCTCTAAGGTCAGGGGATTGGCTAGCCTCCCTGGACTTCAGGGATGCCTACTTTCACATTCCCATCAGGTGCTCCCACAGAAAGTACCTCGGGTTCGAGTTGCCTTCAGGCCACTATCAATTCAGAGCAATGCCCTTTGGCCTAACATCAGTCCCAAGGGTTTTGTCAGTGTCTGGCAGTAGTAGTTGCCTTCCTAAGAAGACAAAAATATCTCCATTTCCCATATTTGGACTGGCTCATCATAGTAGGTCAGTCTCTCCAGACCAAGTCACATCTGCAAGTGCTCACTTCCTTAGAATTCCTTCTTAACCTCCCAAAGTCGGTTCTCGAACCAGTACAGCTTCTCATCTTCATAGGTGCAGAACTGGATACAGTAAAGGCAAGAGCCTTTCTTTCCCTGGAAAGGGCAAGGAACCTTATGGAACTGGCCTCTTCATTCACCCTTCAGGTGTCTCGACCAGCAAGGCATTTCCTTCAGCTACTGGGCCACATGGCAGCTTCCACAACAGTGGTCCAAGGGGCAAGATTCTAGATGGAGGGACATTCAGTTCCACTTCAGAGCCTTCTGGTCCCAAAGAAAGGATTCCCTTACCAAACTAGTCCCAGTGACTCGCACCTTAATCCAAGCCTTGCATTGGTGGCAGGATCAGGACAATTTGAGACAAGGGGTTCCATTTGTTACTCAGTCTCATTCAGTGATGCGCGCCACAGATGCTTCCCTGTTGGGCTGGGGAGCCCATTTGTGGTATCTTACCACCCAAGGACTGTGATCACCTCGGGAATCTCTGCTTCACATCAATCTCTCGGAACTCAGAGCAGTGTTTCTGGCACTGCAAGCTTTTTCCAAATCTGTAAAGAACAAGGTGGTTCAGGTCGGAACAGACAACACCATCATGTGGTACATAAACAAGCAAGGAGGCACTCTGTCTACGGGCTTGTGCACAGAAGTAATGAAGTTGTGGTCCCTGGCCTATTCCCACCAAACCTCTCTGATTGCAGTTCACCTCCCAGGGAAGGACAATGTCCTAGCAGATGCACTGAGCAGAATATCCCAGGGTCATCACGAATGGGCCCTAGATCCTCTAGTTTTGAAAGTGATTTTCTCGAGATGGGGCACACCAGAGATCTTTTTGCAGCCCCAGACAATCACCAACTTCCTGTCTTTTGTTGCAGACCCAGAGTCTTGGGCTCAGTCCCCCTGGATGCTGTGATTCTGAACTGGAAAGGGAAATTTCTGTATGGCCTCCCTTCCTCTCTTGTTCAAAGTGTTAGCATGGTTGTGACCTCATCTTGACTAAGTGATTCTGATTGCTCCAGACTGGGCCAGACAGCCCTGGAACCCCCTGTTGCTGTCCCTAGCAGTCCACCTTCCCCTGTCTCTTCCCAGGAATTACAACTTGTTGACCTCCTCTTGGGAGGATTTGGTACCTCAATCTTCAGTCTCTCAATCTCGAGGCATGGCTCTTGAAGAGTTTGCTGATCTGCATCTTTTCCCAAGGGGTTATGGATATCCTTAAGGCTTCTCGAAAGACAACTCCAAATGGAAAAGATTCAGCATTTGGTGTTCTAAGAAGAATATTTCTCCAGACTGCTGAATTGCCTATAGTTCAAACAACATGAAGTCTTGCTATATTATGACACATGCAGTTTGTCCCAGCCTTAGAACTGCTCCGGAGGTGAAAGAGTTAACTTCCATGCCAGGCATGGAATCCTGAGCGCGAGCTCGGTTGAAAAAAAATCTTGTCTGTTGATCTTCAAACTGAAACTCTGATTCTTTATTCCGCCTTACTGAACAGTCGCTCCGGAGATTCCTCCTACTGCTCGGTTCATTTGTCGGTTAAAAAAGTTATTTCTCGTTTTTTTCAAACCGCATTTGTATATTTTAACCGTAACCGGTCGGTTCAAGCTCTGTCTCTGGTATCGTAAGTAATAGATAGGTTTTACATTTCTCTCTGTGGAACTTGCAAACGTTATCGGTTCGGTTTGAAACGATCAGGTTGTTAAAACTTATTAAATTACATTTAAAGTGCGGTTCCTGGTTCTTATCGGTTCTTAAAAAAACCCGGATTTCATTACGGTTTTTTCCACGACCCATGACACTGTTGGGAACTGATAAGGGTGTCTTGCTTGGCGATTTGCCGGAAAAGGGCAAGTTTTTGGTTAGGCTGGCATTATGTCTGAGAAACACAAAAGAAAAACCGGGCCCACTGGGTTTCAACACTGTAGTGTCTGTGGGGAAGCCTTTGCCAAGGCTGACCCACACCACATGTGTTTATTGTCTGGGGTTTGACTACCTCAATGCAGACTGCTAGGTTTGCAAGAATTTCCCTGCAGCTACCCTGGACAAGAGAGTTGGTAGGGTCAGGGAACGAGAGGCCAAAAAGTCTGACCTGGATGGCCAGCCCGAACCGGAGGGAGTGCCCTCTGACCAGGGTGACACTTCCTCGGGCAAACGAAGAGCTGACTTGGAGGAGCCAGTTCCAGCAAAGAGGACTAGAAAATCAGCAGGTGTGGAGCCAAAATTTCCTTCTCCAACTGCTGCAGAGATGGCCAAAGCGCTCCAAATTGTCCAGCCGCTTTCCCCGGTTCTGTCCGAACCGCATCCATCAGGTAAACGGTCGGTTCCACTGGTTCAGGAATATGATATAGAAAAATTTTATGAACCGGAGAAGGATTATGAAGAGTGACTGTGATTTTGAAAGTCTGGATGTGCCCATTCAACCGGTATCTCCCCAGACAGACCTTCAGGAGTGTCTCGCCCTAGGCTTCGAGTCCCCTTCTCATTTTCTGTTTTATAAAAAAGTTGCTGAAACCCTTCAGCTCCCTTTGGAAGAAGCTGTGGATGAACAGGAGGAGCCTGACTATGTGGAAATGATGGATATCCCAGAATCCAGGAGATTGTCTATTCCTTTACATAAATCTTTTTAGGAAGCAGACAAAAATTTTAAAAGCTCCTAATTCTTTACCTCCTGTGGATAAAAAGATGGACAGGAGGTACACATTGTCAGGCTCTGATACGGAGTTCCTTTCACAACAATGCAGCCTGTGATAAAGCAAATATTCCCTTGGCTTCACACCCCCCTGACAAGGACTCGAGGATTGATGCCATGGCAAAGAAACAATACATGGCAGTATCCTTGGGACTGACAGGCAAATTATATGGCCTATGTTCCAAGATACCATAAATCCAGATGGGATACTGTTATGGCCTTAGCGAAACAGGTCCCTGGCCAGCTTGCCAACGAGCTGGAACAGGTGGCTGCTGATGGTATTGAGGCATCCAAGGTGCAATTCCATGCTGCAGTGGACTCTAATGATGTATCTTCAAGAGTCATGGCTACATCTGTGGCTTTTCGTAGAATGGCTTGGCTCAGGTGTACTAGCCTGTCACAGGATACCCAGGCTAAGGCCATGGATTTTCCTGTTGTGGGTAATTGTTTGGGGAGCAGACAGAGAATTACATGAAGAAAATGGATGAGTATAGGATCACTTATAGGAGTGCACAGGCCAAGGAGAGGCAGGCCACTCCTCAGAGGCCAGGCCTTTTTACCAAGCCCAGGCCGCCTCTTCAGCTTATGCCCAGAGGGGGCTCTTCAGAGGGAGAGGCAGACTGGGTACGAGCAGGCCTGCTCCCACCCCTCAGCCTAAAGCCCCTGCCAAACAGGCACCCTGATGGGATGCCCAGGGCCGATTCTCCATTATCTGTAGGGGGCAGGCTGGCTTACTTCGTCCAGGACTGGGAGTCTAACATCAGATAAGTGGGTCCTGGAAGTAGTAAGCCAGGGACTGGTTCTCAGCTTCAAAAAATTTCCAAAGATGAGAACCAGATCCTTTCCACCTGCAAATCCATCAGAGGCTCTTGCTTTGGAAACAGAAGTCTCAACCCTCCTGGCTATGAGCTGTAGAAAGGGTTTCTCCCCTACACCAGGGCAAAGGACTGTACTCCAGTTACTTCCTTACCCCCAAAAAGACAGGAGAATGGCAGCCCATCCTGGATCTAAGATACCTAAACAAGCACCTTTTAAAACCAAAATTCAAAATGGTGACTCTGGGAATTATTTGTGCCTGGCAGTAGCAGTTGCTCACTTAAGAAGGCAAAAGATTGCCATCTTTCCTTACCTGGACGACTGGCTCATAGTGGGTCAGTCTCCAGACCAAGTCAAATCACACCTTCAGGTTACCCAGCGGCTGCTTACATCTCTAGGTTTTCTTCTCAATCTTCCAAAGTCAGTTCTAGAGCCTGTTTAGCTACTCACTTTCATAGGCGCCGAACTGGACACAAAGCAGGCCAGAGCTTTCCTTCCTCTAGAAAGAGTAAAGACCCTGGTGGCTCTGGCCTCCTCCTTCACTCTGCAGGTCTCGACCAGCAAGGCACTTTCTACAGCTCCTTGGCCACATGGCTGCTTCCACAGCTGTAGTGCAAGGAGCAAGATTTCAGATGAGGGACATCCAGTTCCATTTGAGAGCCTTCTGGTCTCAAAGGAGAGATCCTCTAACCAAATTGATCCCAGTAACTCGAACCCTGATCCAGGCCCTGCAGTGGTGGCAGGATCAGAGCAATCTGAGACGGGGGTTCCTTTCATCCCTCAATCTCACTCATTGACCCTTACTACAGATGTGTTCCTCTTGGGATGGGGAGCTCACATGGGCGACCTCACCACCCAGGGATTGTGGTCCCCTCAGGAATCTCTGCTCCACATCAATCTGTTGGAACTCAGAGCTGTTTTTCTAGCACTTCAGGTTTTTTCTGCATCTGTTCAGAACAAAGTGGTATAGGTCAGGACAGACAACACCACTACAATGTGGTACATCAACAAGCAAGGGGGGCACTCGGTCTTCGGCCTTGTGCACTGAGGCAATGAAGTTGTGGTCTCTGGCTTATTCCCTGAACACCTCCCTCATGGCAGTTCACCTCCTAGGCAAGGACAATGTCCTGGCAGATGCTCTCAGCAGGATTTCCCAGGGCCATCACGAGTGGTCACTGGATCCCCTAGTACTGGGGTTAGTATTTGCCAGGTGGGGCACCCCTCAGATAGATCTTTTTGCAGCCCCAGACAATCACCAACTTCCGCTTTTTTGTTGCAGGCCCCCCAGTGTTGGGCTCAGTCCCTCTGGATGCCTTCCTTCTCGATTGGGAAGGGACGTTCCTCTATGCCTTTCCTCTCTTATTCAAGGTGCTAGTCAAAATCAGATCTCAACCTTGCAAGATGATTCTGATTGCCCCAGATTGGGCCAGACAGCCCTGGTATCCACTCCTTCTGTCCTTAGCAGTCCACCTTCCCCTGTGTCTCCCCAGGAATCACAATCTGTTATCCTGTGCCCAGGGGAGAGTTTGGTATCCGAATCTCAAATCCCTCAACCTCAAGGCCTGGCTCTTGAGGAGTTAGAGTTTGCTGACCTACACCTTTCTCAAGGTGTACTCGATATCTTGAAAGCTTCTAGGAAGCCTTCCACCAGGGCTACTTATAATTCTAAATGGAAAAGGTTTTCCATATGGTGCTCTGGGAAAGCATATTTCCCCAGAATCTGCTGATTTGCCCACAGTCCTGGACTATATGGTCCATCTAAATACTTTGGGGCTGAGGCCAGCTACCCTGAAAGTGCATTTGGCAGCTGTCTCTGCTTTTATTTCAGCAGGAAAGCCTCTTCTCTTTCTGCTCACCCTGTATTCTCCAAGTTTTCAAGGGATTACTTCACACCAACCCTCCTTCAGGGACCCTGCTCCTGCCTGGGATCTTAATGTTTGCATTGCTCAGCTAATGCAACCCCCCTTTGAGCCTTTGACTTCAGCAGAGCTTAAGTACTTGACTTGGAAAACTGTTTCTAGTAGCCATCACTTCTGCCAGGCGCATAAGTGAATTACAAGCTTTCAGTGGAGCCTGATTTTTATCTCCTTTCACAGAGATAAGGTAGTCCTCAGGACTAACAGGAAGTTCATGCCTAAGGTGGTTTCAGATTTCCACCTTAATCTATATCTCTTCCAGTGTACTTCACTGACCATTCCTCCTCTGGCGAGAGGAGGCTGCACAGTTTAGATGTAAAGAGAGCCCTTGGTTACTACATAGAGCGTACCAAGGGTCACAGGTTTGATTCCCTCCAACTGTTCCTCACTTATGGTGAGGTTGGTAAAGGGAAACCTGCCACTAAAAGATCCATTGCCAGGTGGATTGTCTCTTGTATCCAATTTTGCTATCAAAAACTGGGTAAGGTTCCTTCAGGCCTGAGGGCTCACTCTATCAGAGGTACAGCTGCGTCCCTAGCTGCGGCCAGGGACATCCCTATCTTGGAGATATGTCAAGCAGCTACCTGGAAAACAGTACACACTTTCACCAAGCATTACTCCCTGGACATCCAGGCTAGGAGTGATGCTCGGTTTGGCACAGCTGTGCTTCAGAGCCTATTTCCTAAGTAGGTTCTGTCCCTCCTCCATGGAGGTACTGCTGTGTAGTCTGCATATGTCATAATATAGCAAGACTTCATGTTGTTTGAAGAAAAAATTACTCTCCTTAGTAATGTTGTTTCTTCTAATGGAGTCTTGCTATATTATGACCTCCCCCCTGCCTGCCCCTCTCAGAACCTCTGCTCTTGGGATGTGGGTGGGCAGTGCAGTGTTGGCACTTATGATGCCCACTTTGTGTTTTTCACCCCTCTTTTTTGGGGGTGTTATATTTATTTTATTTTTTGGATCCCCTGACTTGAGTCTTGGTTTTGGGACCAGAAATATGTGTTAATATTTTAGTAGCCAGTTGGCTAGTGTAGGTTTACAGCTTCCACACAGAACCTTAGTGAGTTTTGCTCGTAAAGATCTGACAGTTTCAGTTTGAAGATCAACAGAGAGTTTTTTCAACCGAGCTCGCGCTCAAGATTCCATGCCTGGCATGTAAGTTAACTCTTTCACCTCTGGAGCAGTTCTAAGGCTGGGACAAACTGCATATGTCATAATATAGCAAGACTCCATTAGAAGAAACATTACTAAGGTGAGTAATTTTTTCTTCTGGACTATATGGTCCATCTTAATGGCCTAGGCCTCAGACCAGCTACCCTTAAGGTACACTTGGCAGCTGTTTCTGCTTTCTTGTCAGAAGGCAAGCCTTCCTCTATCTTCCCATCCTGTATTTTGTAAGTTTTTCAAGGGATTGCTTCATACCAATCTCCTCTTTAGGGATCCTGCTCCTGCTTGGGACCTTAATGTTTGCATTGCTCAGCTTATGCAACCTCCCTTTGAGCCTTTGTCCTCAGCAGAGCTTAAGTACTTGACTTGGAAAACTGTTTTTGGTAGTCATTACTTCTGCCAGGCGTATCAGTGAATTCCAAGCCCCGTCAGTGGAATCTTATTTCATCTTTCCATAGAGATAAAGTGGTCCTCAGAACTAACAAAGTTCTTACCTAAAGTGGCTTCAGATTTCCACCTCAACCAGTCTATCTCCCTGTTTTCTTCACTAACCATTCCTCCTCTGGAGAGAGGAGGCTACACAGCTTGGATGTTAAAAGAGCCCTTAGCTACTACATAGAGCGTACCAAGGGTCACAGGTTTGAATCCCTCCAGTTGTTCCTTGTGTATGGAGAAGTTGGTAAGGGCAAGCCTGCCACTAAGATCTATTGCCAGGTGGATTGTTTCTTGTATACAATTCTGCTATGAAAAACTGGGTAGAACTCCACCCTCAGGCCTGAGGGCTCATTCCACTAGAGGTACAGCTGCTGCCAGGGATATTCCTCTCTCAGAAATTTGTCAAGCAGCCACCTGGAAAACAGTCCATACTTTCACCAAGCATTATTCTCTGGATATCCAGGCTAGGAGTGATGCTCAGTTTGGCACAGCAGTACTTCAGAGCCTGTTTCCAAGTAGGTTCTGTCCCTCCTCCATGGGGGTACTGCTTGGTAGTCTGCATATCTCAGAATACAGCAAGACTTAATGTTTGAAGAAAAAAATTAACTCAGTAATGTTTCTTCTAATGGAGTCTTGCTGTATTCTGACCCCCCCGCCTCCCCTCTCAGAACCAAAATTTTTGGATATGGATGGGCAGGAGCAGTTGTTGGCACCCTAGGGGTTTCCTTTTTTCACCCCTTTTTTGGTTTGGGTGAGGGGGTTGTTTTTGGGTTTCCTGACTTGTCTTCCTTTTGAAACAAAAAAAAACTTTTTGTATATATATTTGCCAGTTGGTTAGTAAGAATTTTAGTTTCCGCACAGAACATCTAGTGAGTCTTGCTCATAAAGATCTGATGGTTGCAGTTTAAACAGCAGACGGGGGCTTCATCCGAGCTCGTGGTGAACATTCCATGCTGGCCATGGAAAGTTTAACTCTGTTCTCTGGGGCAGTTGAAAGGCAGGACCTAACTGCATATGTCAGAATACAGCAAGACTCCATTAGAAACGACATTACTAAAGTGAGTAATTTTTTCTTCCTGCCCTCTTAAGATTTCCACTTCTCAGCTTGGTATCAAAAAACTTATGTTTGAACTAAATTTAGTAGATGCCAGGCACTTATTAAATCCCTCTGTAAGAGACTATTCCTTTTATTCTGCGAGGCATGTTTCTTACAGCAGGATTGACATGATTTTTGTTTCCAACCATTTGGCATTGAATATTGTCATCACATATGGGAGAACTATCCCTCTGATCATGTACTCATACAGGCCACGATTCACTTTGAAGGTTCTAGGAGTAACTGCATTAGGTGGAGGCTAAATATCTGTCTCCTGCAAGATCCAAAATTTAAACCCTGGTTAGATCAGGAAGCAGACTCTTTTTAAGCATTAATGACAATGGGGAAGTCTCCAGGCTGCCTGTGGGACTCATTTAAAGCCTATATGAGAGGAATGATTATTAGCTTTGCATCTCTAGGGGAAAGGATTTAACCCCAATGGAGCAGAAACTTTTAGATTTACAAAATGAGTATAAAAACTGCAAAAAGGAAGGAACTTTGCTAAATATTACTAAGCTACAATATATCAAAATATATGCTACTAGGGCAGAATATTCTTTATATAAGAGTAAGAAAATGTTTTAGGAAACTGGTGAAAGGGCAGGGAAGCTCTTGGCTTAAAAAGAAGGTAGGTCAAAATTTGATTCCAGATATTTCTAATGCTCTAGGTACCACTGAGGTTTCAAGTTCTGAAATAAACTTGAAATTTGAATCTTTTGTTTTTCAAGATATTGTACTCAGATTCAGGTATGAAGCTCACAGTTTTTCTAGATTCCGTTAACTTTTCAAGTCTTGAATTCTATTTCCCAAGCAGAATTTGATAGCATTATTAAAGTCTCCAGCCAAACAAGACACCTGGTCCAGATGGCTTGCCAGGAGAATTCTACAAAGCTCTAGGTGATAAACTAAAGATTATCTTTTCAAAGTATTTATTTCATCTTCTACCTCACAGCCGTTACCTGATTCTGCGTACCATGCATGTATCACTTTAATTCTTAAGGATGGAAAGGATCCCTTGCAATGTGAGAGTTGCAGGCCCATTTCTCTCCTTAACGCTGACTATAAAATTCTTGCCCAGATTCTAGATTTTAGACTGAAGTCTTACCTTACTAAACTGTAAGATTTGTACAAGGCTGGAGTGGATCAGGTAATGTGCGTAGGCTTTTAAAAGTAATTTGGAAAGGGAAAAAATGTGCAATCCAGCTGCAGTATTAGCCTTTGATTTCTGCAAAGCTTTTGAATCCTTGGAATGGAACTATCCTTTTCAAGTACTTGAGAAACTGCGCCTGGGAGATGCCCTGATTTCTTGGCTAAAAATTCTTTACAGAACGCCTTCTGCTAGAGTGATCTCCAGTGGCTTTATCTCGGATGACTCCTGTTTACATAAAGGCTGTGGACAAGGTCGTCTCCTCTCCCCATATTTATTTTGGCCACTGAGCCATTAATTAGGAGAATCTCTGAATGTCATGAGGTCAAAGGAATCTGGACAGGCAAAATCAACATTAAAGTATTTGCTTATGCAGATAACTTGCTGGTCTCTCTTACAAATCCATGGGAATCGGTGGCACAGGCAGAACTGTTAACGACTTTGCCAACTTCTCTGATCTTAAATTAAATTGGGCCAAGACTCAAATTTTATCTCTAAACTTGTATTTATGTCCAGGATACTCTCTAGGGATGATACCATCTGAACTTCGCTAGAGCATCTATTTAACACATTTAGGTATCAAATTATCTAAAAGAAACCCATAATCTTGTAAATTTAAATCTCCTTCCTATAGTAAAAGAAATTGAAGCAGACCTACAAAAATGGCAAGGCCTTAATTTATGTATATGGGGTAAAATTAACTCAATCAAAATGGTGTTAGCCCCTAAATTATTTAACTTTTTTCAGAACTTGCCCCTGAAAATAGACCAAGGGAATTTTGAATTCACTAAACAAAGTAATTGAGTTTTTCTCTGGAACTTCTCTACTCCTAGGTTATCTGTTGCAAAACTTAGGGCTCATAAGTCTGATAGTGGTTTCGGACTCCCACACTGGGAAAAATATTTTGCTTTTCGTTTTAAACCAAAGTTCCTGGTACCTTACTTCTCACTTAGGCAAATATCTATCCTTGTGGTTCAGGGTCGATATGTAAATCTTGCAACCATGTAAACTGCCCATCTCTTTACCAAGCTTCCTACTTCCCTGAATGATAGGTATATTAATAATGCCATCTGGGTAGTTAAAAAAAAAAAAATGAACTTGCTTCGCATTGAGAAATTACCTGCTTACTTGACTACACTTTAGAATAATACTATTATCACATAACCAAACACCATTAATAAATACTGAGTGGCAGAAGCTAGGTATTGTGAATCTGCAAGATCTACTGGGTGAAAAAGGGGAACTACTTTCCTTTAACTTACTCAAAAACCGGTATAATATTTCAAAATTCCACTTTGCTTATTTTCTCTAGCTAAGAAAGATGCCTTAGAACTCAATTCTAGGAGTAGACCTAACTCAGAGTGGATTCCGAGTGGCATTCTGTCCTTAAGGCAGATATCTTAAAGGAGTGAGTCTACTATATAAACTTCTAATGAACACAAATGACCCCTCTCTTATCAGCCTCAGCCAAAAGTAAATGGGAGGGTGACTTTGGGGAAGCTTTAACTGCTGAGGAATGGGCCTCAGTCTGGGATAATGCCTGTTGCAGTAACAGAGAGATCCAAGCTAGGGCAATATAATATAAAATTCTTCACTGTTGCTATTATTCCCTTAAAAAGCTATTTTCAATGGGCTTTCAAGTAGATGGGAAATGCTGGAGATGTCAGGAGACAGATGCTGCTCTATGTCACATGCTTTGGTCCTGTCCCTCCATCAGAGACATTTGGAAGAAGGTTCACAAGGTGTGTGGATCTGCATCTGACTCATTGATTCCTTTTAATCCGAAATTTTTTATCCTAGGAATAAATACAGGCCAAAGCGGTTTAAGTAAGGGCCAAAACTCTTATCTGGTCAGCTGCTTTAACTCTCGAGAATACGTCTCTAGCATTGGAAATCTCCTCCCTCTCCTGTCTGCAGAGTGGACCTCTAAAATGAGTGAAACCGTAAATAATGAGAGATTGGTGCATCAGGTTGTTGGGGGGGGAAAAAAAAGGTCTTTATTTGGAAAAATCTGGGCACCTTTCCTTGCATATTTAGGTACTACATAATTATTCTTTTCAGTCCTGATCCAACTTCCAATGTCAAAATATTTCTTTTTGTTAACATGGATCCTACAGTATAATGAACCTGTGAATATTTATTTTTAACTATGTAATTCCTTATACGAGATCTGATAATTTCAGTTGTTGCATAAGCATGTTTTTATTATTACAATCTATTCTTTTCTCTCTACATTCCTACTTGATGTATTTTGTTTTTACAATAACCGAATAAAAATTTTAAAGCTAAAAAATAAATGAAAAAGTTCATCCACCAACTGTTTAAAGAATGCTGGTTCAGAATCGGAATTTATCATTCCAGTCATTCAGCTGTGCTGGATGGAATGCGGACAGGAAGAATTCATGTGCCACAGTGATCAGGCTGTACATGACAGTGACGGATTACTGTAAGGCTGTCAGAATCCTTACAGCCAATCAGACTGCAGCATTTCTGAGACTTTTTTTTTTTTATAACTGGGAGTATTTGTTGTGTGTCATATTTATTGGGAACATTTTTTTGACCGTTAACCTTTGAAAGAGAGAGGAAGTTTGCCCCAGTGTTGAACATCCTTCCACTTCATATGGGTACCCAAATAAAGGTTTTGATGTTCCCACCGAAATGTGTAGGAATAGCTGTAGGCTACAGGACTTATCCTGAATCCACAACTAAAAAGAAAAATTGAGATTCCATCTCCACCCCCCCCAATACACTGTGCCTCAGTGTAAGAATGGCTGTGGAATCGAACCATACACAATTGAGGGTCCTGGACTTCAGGAAGGGCAGATTTTATAATTGGTGAATTCCTCTGGGATGACCTGGGTGTGGTGGAAGAGCAGTGGGTGAACCTAAAGGGGGCATAACGAAGGCAAACCTCTACATCAAGAAAGAGGAAGAGACTACAGTGGTTGGTTGTTGAAAGAGGTGGCTGAAAAGGTAAAAGCTACAACTCATGTTATTTATAATTAGTTGGCACACGCTAGCAGAGACAAGCTGACCGTGGCTAGCGCTAAAGCAACAGAATTCAGAAATTACAAGAGTGGGACTTTACTCACACAAGAGACTCTATTTGACATCAGAATGACCATTGGAAGCCAATGACAACATTTACTCATCGTTTAAGCTTATTTTTCTCTTCTCCTTAAAAGATGGAGCTGTCAGAGGGAGGAGGATAGGGAGGTGCATCAAGGAAGCAGGGAAAGCCTAAAGGAGCACAAAGGTGCAAAAGGGAGAGAATAGCCCAGGCACTATCAAATGGGGACAAGATACTGAGGTATTTAAGTGATAAGTGGAAGAGTAGGGGAGGGATTGTAAGGTTAAAAAGGGAAAGGGTGGGACTGTGCAGAGGGACCAGGAAAGAGAGACATCCTGAAAAAATACTTTCCTACAGAGAAGGGCCTCAAAACATGACAGAGCTTCAGGAGGGAGGTGGACACTAGGCCTGTAAGGAGGACAGAGTCCTCAAGAGACTTGCTAATCCTGAAAGTTAAAGTAATGGGGTGCATCCAGAGGTACTGAGTGGGCTCAGGGAGGTACTGGTTGCAATTCTTGACAGTCCTGTATCTTAAATGGGTTAGATTCTGTAAGTCTGATTGGTTGATGGTAGTCCAGCCCTGATCTAGAATTGGCTTGTATGGCGGGGATCTTAACTAGCAGGGTTCAGCACATTCCATATCACTATGCTATGAAATCTTCATCTTATTAAACATCAGCACCCCCCCAATCCATGTATTTCCCTGTACTTTTTTTTTATATTTCAAAGAAACAGAATTTTTTTGCCCCGTAGGTATTTTAGGTATTTTTCTTCCTGATCCCTCACATCCCTGGTGTGTGTGTGCATGTGGAGGCATACATACGTAATACACTACGGGACGCCCCACCCCACCAGTCGCTCCATTACCACCTGCCACCAGACCTCCATCCGGTGATGGCAGGACTACGGACGGATGACCCTGCCTCCCCGGGAGTGGTGAGTCAATGCTCGATCCTGCTCCCAACCCCCTCCCCCCCACGGAGGCACCCCAATGACCCGAGGTCATTAGCACGAGGTAAGGCATGGATGCCTCAGTCCTCAGCGTCACCAGGCCAGCAAGAAACATGAATTTGACTGCCAATAATGACCACTTGGCCTGATTTTCCCTGCCCACTGTATCACTGCAGACCCTGCTTGATCTCTGACTTATTCCCCCACCTTGTCTTATCACTGTGGTTCCCTTATGCCTCATGCTTTCATGAACCCTATTACAGTTTTTGCCCCCAGTACTTCTGCTGGGAGGCTGTTTCAGGCATCAACCACCCTCTTCATGACGTACTTCCTCACATCTCCCCTGAGACTCCCCCCTCCAGCTTCATATCATAACCCCTTGTACTTGAGCATCTTTTTTTTTTCTGCAAGATGGATCTCTCCTGAACCTTTTGAAATGTCCTTCCAGAGATCAGGTCTCCAGAGCTGGACACAGTATTCCAGGTGAGGTCTTGCCAGTGAACTATACAAGGGTAACACCACCTGAGGGCACCTCATGTTCAATGTCAACTCACTATGTATTCTATCGTCACTGTCTTACTCTACTTGCACAGTATCTTGCCCGCTGCTTTGTTGACTCGTACCTAACCACAAAGTGTATGTGTATATGTAATCGTTTCAACTAGTATGAGATGTAATTGTTCACCTAACTTTTGCTGTACCCTGTATTACCTGTTTGTACTCTCCCGGGTCGTTCCTGAAAATAGGCATATAACTTGTCTAGTGTACTTACCCGGTTAACAAAAGCTAAATAAATGGTCCTGCTAGCTCTCCCAACTGCCTTGTCACACTGCCTAGCCACCTTCAGGTCATCAGATACAACTCCCAGATCTGTCCCCTGTTTGATGGTCATCAATACCTGATTTTGCTCTTTTTTGCATTGAAGCCCAGTTGCCATACCTTTGACCGCTCTAACTTTTTCGGAGTGTCTACCCTGTTGCAGGTTTTAGTGTCATCTGCGAAGAAGCAGATCTTTCCCTCCAGCCCCTCTGCAGTGTTGCTAATAAACACCATTAAAGAGGACCAGTCCCAGTACAGATCCATGAGGTACCCCACTGGTCACCCTCCCTTCCTCGGAGTGAACTCCGTTTACCACCACCCTCTGTCTCCTATCCCTTAGCCAATTTCTTCCCACCTTTGATCCCATTCCTAGGCTACCTACCTTGCTTACTAATCTATGTGGGATGGTGTCAAAGGCCTTCCTGAAATCCAGGTAGGCCACATCCACTGCTCCTCACTGATCCAATTCCCTGTTCACCCAATTAAAGATCTCTATAAGATCTGTTTGACAAGTCCCCAAAGAATCCATGCGGTCTTGTATCTTGTAAACCACTGGATTCAATATATTCCACTATCTTTTCTTCAGTAGTGATTTTAATAATTCACCCACCACTGAAGTAAGGCTGACTAGCCTGTAGTTGCCGGCCTCCTCCCTACTACCACTTTTGTGAAATGGGACTACAGCACCCATCCTCCAGTCCCCCAAAACCTCTCCTGTCTTCAGTGAGAGGTTGAACAGGCCTGTCGGAGGTGCAGCCAGCATTTCCCTGAGTTGCCTTGGTATCCTTGGATGGACCCATCTGGCACCACTGCCTTATCCACTTTCAGATTTGTGAGTTCCTTCAGGACTCTCTCCTCTGCAAATGGACTAGTGTTCACCTCCCTTCCTCTGATGCTCTGCCACTTTTCTGTGCCCCCATCCTTCTCCGTCTTCTGTGACCACAAAACAAAATTGTTCAAGATGTCTGCTTTTTCTTGGTCCCCTCCACTTAATCCCCCCCTTCCCTTCTTAGTCTTACAATCCCTTCCCTGGTTTTTCTCTTTTTGCTTACATAACTATAAGAAATTCCTCTTTCTTTACTTCCTGGGCTATTTATTCCTCTGTTTATGCCTTTGCGCTCCTAACTGATCTCCCTGCCACCCTCTGTTTCTCCAGATACAGCTCCCTATTCTCTGTCTTCTTGTACCTCCTGAATGCTAACTTTTTCGCCCTTTCCTTCCCAGCCACCTCCTTGTAGTACCATAAGTCTCTTTTTCCTCTTGGCTTTGCTTACTAGCCTGATGCAAAGGTTTGTTGCCTTCTCTGTGTCCCATTTTAGTTTCACCCAAAGTTCCTCCACTCCACCCAAGTCCTCCTGAGGCATTCCCACATCTTTTTAAAATCGGCCCTCCTGAAGTTCAGCAAGCTCATCCTTCAAAGAACATGAAGTCTTGCTGTATTCTGACTATATGCAGTTAGCCCCAGAACTTGAACTGCTCCAGAGAATAAAGGGTCAACTCTATGCAAAGGCATAGAACGTTGAGCTCGAGCTCGGTTTTCAAACCTTTATCTGTGGTACTCAAGTGTAACTGTCAGATTTCTTACTCCGCCTAACTGTGAAGTCACTCTGGAGATCCCTCCTGTGCTTCGGTTCGGTAATAGTTCAGATTGGTCTGTTCTTTCAAACCATTTCATCAGAATATTGTTATTCTTGCCTCTGTCTCAGTACCAGTAAGTGGTAGTTGTAGGTGGTAGTTGTTTCTTAAGAAATTGTTTTATTTTCGGTTCTTTGCCGGTTGGTCCGGTTTGGAACCAAAACCCATTCAGTATAGTATTTTTTTGACTGTGTGGTTTTTCTGGTACTTATCGGTTCCTAAAAAAATCCGGCTTTTAGGATTTTTTTAAATGACCCGTGACACGGTTGGAACCAATAACTTGTAGTCACCTGGCTTAACCGCTGTTTGGGGTAACTTTAGATTGGAAGGCATGTCTGAGAAACCCAGAAAGAAAACCGGACCCACTGGGTTTCAGCACTGTACTGAGTGTAAAGAGGCCTTTGCTAAGGCCAACCCTCACCTCGTATGTGTATACTGTCTGGGGTTTGACCACCTCAGAGAGAAGACTGCCAGATATGCAAGAACTTTCCCAAAGCCACTCTGGAAAAATATTTTAGTAGGCTAAGGGAGAGGGAAGCCGAGAAGTCCGCTGGCCTGGATGGCCAACTTGGTTTGGTTGCAACAGAACCTGAGGAGGTGCCCAGTGACCTGGGCGATACCTACTCAGGCAAACAGCTGATTCTGTGGAATCAGTTCTGAGTAAAAGAAAATCAGCCGGCTCGGATCCGGCTTCCCATGGTCCAACTGCTGAAGAGATAGCTAAAGCGATTTCTGTAGTCCAGTCGCTTTGCCTGGTTCCAACCGAACCGGCTTCAGTTCAAAGCAGGCTGGTTCGGTCGGAATTGTCTGCTTCAGATATAGAACCTGAAGCTTACTATGAGGGCGGTTGGGAGGAGGAGGAAGATTACGATGAAGAGGATGAGGGCCTAGATGGGCCAGTAGAGCCTGACATCTCCCCAGACAGGCCCTCTCAGGTTTCTCCTCCCAGGCTTTCTGAGTCCCCCTTCCCATTTCTTGTTTTACAAGAAAGTGGCCGAGACTCTTCAGCTTCCTCTGAAAGAGGCTGAACAGGATCAGGAAGAACCTGACTACTTAGAGATGATGGATGTACCAGAGTCAAAAAGGGTGTCTATCCTCTTACACAAATCCTTGGGGAAGCAGAGACAAAAAAAATTTACAGTTTCCTACATCCATACCTCCTGTGGAAAAAAGAATGAACAGGAGGTATACTTTGTCAGGTCCTGGGATGGAATTCCTTATTAATCACTGCAGCCATGTTGGGTTAGTACAAGCTGCAGCCTGTGACAAGGCTAATATTCCCCTGGCATCTCACCCCCAGACAAGCATTCCAGGAAAGTGGATGCCATGGCAAAAAACAGTACTTGGCATCCTCTTTGGGACTCAGACAATCTAACTACATGGCATATACAGCTAGGTACCAGAAATCTATGTGGGATACAGTTCTGGAACTGGCTAGGAATGCCCCAGCTAGCCAAGGAGCTGGAGCAGATGGCTGCAAATGATATAGAGGTAGCTAAAGTGCAATTCCATGCTGCTGTAGATTCTAATGATGTTCATTCCAGGGTCATGGCTACATCTGTCTCCATGAGGAGATTTGCTTGACTTAGGCGTACCAACCTCTCGCAGGATACCCAGGCTAAGGCCATGGATTTTCCTGTAGCAGGTGATTCTCTCTTTGGGGATCAAACAGGAAATTACATGAAAAAGATGGACGAGTACAGGACCACCTATAGGAGTGCTGCAGCCAAAGAAAAGCAGACCACTCCTCAGAGGCAGCAGTTTAGGGGCAGGGGTAGGACTTTTCACATGCCTTTTTACCAAGCTCAGGCCTCCTCCTCTTCGTTTCAGCAGAGGGGCTTCTTTAGGGGAAGAGGTAGATGGGGGTAACTAGGACACCATCAGCTACTCAGTCTAAGCCTCCTGCCAAGCAGACACCCTGAGATATTAGTCAGGGTCACCTCCCCAATCCCAGTAGGAGGCAGGCTGACTCACTACTCCCAGGCCTGGGAGTCTATTACTTCAGAGAAGTGGGTCCTGGAAGTAGTGAGCCAGAGGCTTGCTCTCAGTTTCAAAAGGTTCCTTCAGTCCTCCCTCTCCCTTGGAGACAAAGGCCTTAGAGGCAGAAGTCTCCTCTCTTCTGCTTTTGCAAGCATTAGAGAAGGTACCTCTTTGTCATAGGGGAAAAGGGACTGTATTCCAGATACTTCCTTACCCCAAAAAAGACAGGGGAATGGCGACCCATCTTGGATTTAAGGTACCTGAACAGGCATTTGACAAAACCAAAATTCAAAATGGTGACTCTTGGAGTAATTCTTCCCTCTCTGAGACCAGGAGACTGGCTAGCCTCTCTGGATCTCAAGGATGCCTACCTCCACATACCTATCAGACATTCCCACAGAAAGTACCTCAGGTTCGAGTTGCCCTCGGGCAATTATCAACTCAGGGCCATGCCCTTTGGCCTAACATCTGCTCCAAGGGTGTTCACCAAGTGTCTTGCAGTAGTGGTGGCATTCCTCAAGAGGCAGGGCATCCTTCTGTTCCCATACCTGGACGACTGGCTCCTAGTGGGCCAGTCCTCAGACCAAGTCAAGTCAGCTTTAGAGGTCACTCAAAGACTTCTAGAATCCTTGGGTTTCATTCTAAATCTAGAGAAGTCTGTGCTAGAACCAGCCCAGCTTCTCACCTTCATAGGGGTGGAAATAGATACTATTCAGGCAAGGGCTTTTCTCCCTCTCTCAAGGGTTCAGTCTCCGGTCACTCTGGCCTCCTCTTTTCGTCCTCTAGTGTCTCATCCAGCCAGACACTTTCTACAACTGCTGGGCCACATGGCAGCTTCCACAGCAGTAGTTCAGGGAGCAAGATTTCAGATGAGAGATGTATAGTTTCATCTCAGATCTTACTGGTCTCAGAAAAAGGATCCTCTCTCCAAACTGGTTCCAGTCTCTCAAACTCTAGTCCAGGCCCCCCAGTGGTGGCTGGAGGAAGACAGTCTTCGACAGGGTGTCCCCTTTATCAGCCAGGTCCCTTCTGTGACTCTCACCACAGATGCCTCCCTGCTGGGGTGGAGAGCCCACAGAAACATAGACTTTGACGGCAGATAAGGACCGCTTGGCCCATTTAGTCTGCCCATTTCCCTACCTACAGGATAGGCTGCAGATCCTAGTTAACCAACAGCCTATTTCTTCCTACCCCCCACAAGAATTGCCTTATGTCTGTCCCATGCATTCTTGAATTCTCCCACAGTTTTAGACCCCACAACCTCCTCAGGAAGGCTGTTCCATGCATCCACTACCCTCTCTGTGAAATAATACTTCCTCACATTGCTCCTGAACCGCCCTCCTTATATCTTTAAATCGTGTCCCCTTGTTCTTGCAAGTCTCTTTTTCTGAAAGATGCTACCCTCTTGGACTTTGTTGATTCCACTGAGGTACTTAAAAGTTTCTATCTCCCTTCTTTCCTCAAGGGTATACATATTAAGCTCCTTTAGTCTCTCCTCATACGGCTTCTCTTGCCAGACCCTGCACCATTTTAGTTGCCCTCCTCTGGACTACCTCTATCCTGTCTATGTCCTTGCGGAGATGGGGTCTCCAGAACTGAACACAGTACTCCAGATGGGGTCTCACCAACTGTCTGTACAGAGGGATAACAACTTCCTGTTTTCTGATGCTGATGCCTCTCTATACATCCCAGTATACCCCCAGCCTTCCCTACTGCCTTCTCACATTGCTTGCTAACCTTAAGGTCATCTGATATGATTACCCCAGGTCCCTTTCCTTTCCTTTTTGTTGTTGTTACTACCTCCCACCATTGTGTATTCTTCCCTGGGTTCTTGTTTCCCAGGTGTATTATTTTGCACTTTTTGCATTGAATCCTAGCTGCCATACTTCTGACCATTCCTCCAACCTTGCCAAGTCCTTTTCATCCTTTCCACGCCTCCTTGTGTATCAACCCTGTTGCAGATCTTTGTGTCATCTGCAAAAGGCATACTTTTCCTTCCAGTCCCTCTGTAATGTCACTGATGAAGACATTAAAAAGGACTGGACCCAATACTGAACCCTCCGGTACCCCACTAGTAACCCCTCTTTCTTCAGAGTGGACTCCATTTACAATTACCTTCTGTGTCCTGTTGTCCAGCCAATGTTTTACCCAGGCTACCACCCTGGGACCCACTCCCAGGCTGGTTAATTTGACTATTAATTTTTGTGTGGGACTGTGTCAAATGCCTTGCTAAAACCTAGGTAGGCCATGTCCACAGCCCCTCCCTGGTCTACTACTTTGGTCACCCAGTCAAAGAAATCTATTAGATTCGTCTAACATGACCTTCCCGCTGTGAACCCATGCTGCCTTGGGTCCTGTGCTCCACTGGCCTCTAGGTACTCAACAATTTTTTCCTTCAGAAGTGACTCTATCACTTTCCCTACCACAGAGGTCAGACTGACAGGTCTGTAGTTTCCTGCCTCTGTCTTGGTCCCACTTTTGTGAAGGGGAATCACATCCGCCTTCCTCCAGTCCTCGGGTACCACACCATCCTCCCATGACTTATTAAAAGAGTAGCCAGTGGTTTCACTAGTTCCTCTCTTAATTCTTTTAGAATTCTGGGTGAATTCCATCAGGACCCATTGCTTTGTCCACCTTCAGTTTTAGGAGTTCATGCAGAACCCTTTCTTCTGTGAAAGGACTGGGATCGACCCCTATCAAAGTGCTTCTGTTAATTGGATTGACACTTCCCCTCCTCTTTTGTAAATACTGAGCAGAAATATTGGTTCAGTATCCCTGCTTTCACTGTCCCCTCTGCCCACCCACCGTTCATTCTATTCAGCCTCACTATCCCTCCTTTGTTTTCTCGCTCGCTGATGTACCTATAAAGGTTTTATCCCCTTCTTAACTGAGTTGGCGATCTTTCCTCAGTTTGGGCCTTTGCTATTCTGACTTCCCTCCTGCTTCCTTCTGCCTTAACTGGTACAGCTCTTTGTCCTGCACCTTCTGTGTTTCCTTGTACTTCGGAATGCTATCTTTTTCTTCCTGACTTTCACAGCCACCTCTTTTGAGAACCATAGTGGCTTTTCTTTTGTTTTGATTTGTTTATTTGCTTCACAAAGGCTTGTTGCCTCTGTGATGGCAGTTTTGATGATTCCCATTGTTGCTCACACCTCCTTCTAGCCTGTTTGCTAGTGCTTTTCTGAGGCACTCTCCCATCTTGCCAAAAGTCAGCCCTCCTAAAGTCCAGTACCCTCACTTTTGTGGCTTGCACTCTGTAGCTGAGTTTAACGTGAACCACACTGTTTGATGGTCACTTGTCCCCAGATGGCAACCCACTTCTAGATCTGAGATCCTCTCACTACCAGCGTTTGAGAGTCACGAGGTCTAAGATTGCTCCCTCACGAGTGGGTTCTGAAACTAGCTGTCTAAGGCCTGCCACCTGTAAGGCATCAAGAATGGCCCTGCTCTTGGATGTGGCTGCAGCAAATGCTCCAGTTAACATCTGGCATATTCAGGTCTCCCATCAACAGTATCTCCCTTTCTCTGCCATTCTAAGAATGCCTTCTATCATATCCTTGTCCATTCCCTCCCCTGACTGGGGGCTTACACAACCCCTGTGCGGATTGTGGTGCCTTTCCAGTCTCCAAGGTGACCCACAGTGCCTTCTCTCCTCCCTGTTTACTCTTTTGTTCAGTTGTTTTTATCCCTTCCTTTACATAGAGGGTTACTCCTCCCCCTCTTCTCCCCTGCCTGTCTCTCCTGTAGGTTATATACCCTGGTATGTTAACATCCCAGTCATGGTTCTCTTGTGTACCATATTTCTGTGACTGCTACGATATCCAGGCATCCCTTTTCTATCAAGGCCACCAGCTCAGGGAGCTTGTTGCCCAGACTACGGGCATTGGTACTCATTACCCTCCATTTCCTGATGGCCTTACTCCCTTTTGCCCCATCCCTGTCCTTCTTGCCTTTGTCACTTTCTCCATTACCCTGCCCTTCTCCCTATCGACACCTCTATGTTGGTGTTTGCCGCACCTACCGTGATTATTTAGGGGCTAGATTTCCCTGCTCCTTTCCAGTGCCTCCCCTTGCTAGTTTAAAAGCTTTCCAATGAAGCACTTAAACCTATCACCTAGGATCCTGGTTCCCCTCCCGGACAGATGCAGCCCATCATGCCAGTATAGGCTTGCATCACTCCAGGTGGACCCCAGTCCCCAATGAAGCCAATCCCTGAGCTCCACACCAGTTTTTCAACCACTGATTGAATCCCATGGTGCGAACACCCTAGCCTCCTATGCCATAGATGGGCAGCACCTCCTAGAAGGTTACCATGCATACTTGACCAAGGCCCCTCCCAATTCCACAAACTCTTCTTGCACTCTCTAATCCCTTTCTTAGCCAGGTCATTTGTCCCTAGGTGGACAATGACATCCAGCTCCCTCCTGTGCAGCTGCTCCGGCAATCCTGAGGATTCGCTCCCTGTCCCTCCAAGCCATGGTGCCAGGCAGGCACCTACCTCCCTCTCCTTCCCCCCAGTTCTACCTTCCTAACAATGGGTCCCCACCAGGGTTGTTTCCTTCCCTGCAGGGTCCCTCCACCCTCCTGTGGGTCTCCTTTGTGAGGTTCCCAGCATCCTCCTTGGTCTCCACTGCGGGTGCCTCCATAGAACCACACTTTGCCAAAATGGCATAGGAATTGTGGAGAGGTACAACTGGAGGGATGTGCCTCTGTTCCACCACCCTCACCCTCCCTGAGCCCACTGTGGTCCAACCGCTCCTCTTTCTTGGCAACCTCTGAGGCAACGGCAGTGGCACTGGTGGTCCCTGGATGGAAGAGGAGGTCCCACAAATCCTGGCCAACTCAGCCTGGAGATGAGCAACCTCCTCCCTCAGCCCAGAGAGGTGCCTGCAGATGGGACAACACCACATCCTCCAGAACGTCTCCCAGAAGACTGCTGCTCCACAGCCACTGCACTGCACCACTCCAATCATGTCTTATTTCTGGCCCCTTAACTGTTTGCAATCCTTACTCTTTCCTCTGTTTTTTTTTCTCTCTCTCCTTACTTTCTGCCTGTGTGCCCTTTAAGCTCCTGATTGTCCTGTACTGAGACAAGAATATCCTATATTTCTCAGTAGACCACTTGCTTGCTCAGAGGCAGACCTCCAGCAGCTAGAGGGGAGGGCTTCTCTTGCCCTTCTAGGATGGTGAGTCTTTGGTGGTTCTGTGATCACTCACTTCCTGCTCCCAAACAGGAAGTTCCTGTTGTCAGTCAAATCCTGTGCCTATAAAAATAGAACTAGCTTTGGGTGGGACAGGGGAGGGAAGGAGGGCAATATAGTCCCAGTAGAGAAGTTCAGTCACACAGCAGTCCTTTCTCCTGTTGTCTTCTGCCAAGCTATTAGCAGAATCTTTCTAAAGCAGTCTTTAAATGTAGCTTCCTTCTAGCTAAGCCACTCCCCCTACTTACTAGATCGTTCTACAAGTAATTTAAACCTCACAGCTATTAAGTCCTTTCAATCACCTGAGATTTACACCTAGATAACTGTTCAGATACCCATTCAGTTCAGTTAACCCAGACAAACACACACTTTTTTTTTGTTAGTTTTTTATACCCTAAATTAAAGGTCCAAGTACAAAAGTTCTTCTTCTTTAGTCCCAGCAGAGGAGTCCAGTCACACAGCAGTCATTTCTCCTGGTGTCTTCTGCCAAGCCCACCTAGATCATCTTACAGCTCAGGGAACTTGGTCTCACCAGGAGTCCCTTCTGCACATAAATCTTCTGGAGTTAAGCGCTGTCTTTCTGGCGCTTCAGACATTCTCAACTTTTGTTCAGGGCAAAGTGGTGCAAATCAGGACAAACAATACCACAACCGTGTGGTACATCAACAAACAGGGAGGCACTCGGTCCTCGGCCTTGTGCACAGAGGCCATGAAGGTATGGTTTCTAGCTTATTCCCTTCAGGCTTCCCTGCTGGCTATGCATCTCCTGGGGAAGGACAACATTCTAGCAGATGCTCTGAGCAGAATTTCCCAGGGACATCACGAATGGTCCCTGAATCCTGCAGTTCGAGCCATCTTCAAGAGATGGGGCACTCAAGAGATAGATCTGTTTGCAGCCCTGGACAGTTGTCAGCTTCCTCTTTATTGTTGCAGACCACCCCTTCTGGGCCCTGTCCCTCAGGATGCTCGTCTACTGAATTGGACAAGCAGGTTTATGTATGCATTTCCTCCTTTTCCTCTGATATTCAGGGTCCTGATCAAAATCAGGTCTCAACCTTGCAAGGTGATTCTGGTGGCTCCAGATTGGCCCAGACAGCCAGACAGACAGCTTCTACTGTTGTCACTGTTAGCAACACTGCCCTTGTGTCTTACCAGACAACACAATCTCCTCACCTCCTCTCAGGGGAGGATTCTGTATTCCAGTTTTCAGACTCTCAGGCTCAAGGCCTGGCTCTTGAAGTGCTAGAATATGCAAGCTTGCACCTTTCTCAATCAGTTATGAATATTTTAAAGGTTAGCAGGAAACCTGCCACTAGAAAGACTTAAAACTCCAAATGGAAAAGATTTGGGTTTTGGGGTTCCCAGAGGCATACTAAGCCAGAGCTGGCTGGTATTGCCACTGTATTGGATTATTTGGTGCATCTTAACAGTTTAGGCCTCTGGCCTACTACTCTCAAGGTATATTTGGCAGCTGTGTCTGCCTTCCTTTCTGCTGGTAAGAGGTCTTCCTTAGCTTCTCATCCAGTCTTTAAAAAAATTTTCAAAGGTTTGATTCATGTTAATCCTCCCTTTAGGGAGCCTACCCCTTCTTGGAACCTGAACATCTGTATTACACAGCTTATGCAGCCCCCTTTTGAATCTTTGTCTTCTGCTGAACTGAAATACTTGACTTGGAAGACTGTGTTTCTGGTGGCTTGTACCTCTGCGAGGAGAATCAGTGAATTACAGACCTTATAATTGGAACCTGATTTCATTTCGTTTCATAGGGATAAGGTGATTCTACGCACCAATAGAAAGTTTCTTCCCAAGGTGGTGTCAGACTTTCATCTGAAGCAGTCTATGTCATTTCCTGTGTTTTTCACTGATCATTCTTCTTCTGGGGAGAGAAGATTACACAGTCTTGATGTAAAAAGGGCTCTTAGTTACTATATTGAGCATACTAAGGCCCATAGGAAGGACTGTTCTCAGTTGTTTCTCACTTATAGTGAAGTGGGAAAGGGCAAACATGCTACCAAGAGGTCTATTGCCAGGTGGATTGTCTCTTGTATTTAATTCTGCTGTTCTAAACTTGGAAAGGAACCTCCCTCAGGCCTGAGGGCTCATTCTACCAGAGGTACAGCTGCTTCGGTTGCAGCAGCTAGAGATATACCTTTAGTGGACATACAGTGGTAGTTATCAAAAAGTTTCCTACCTCGAGGTACCACTGAGGTAATTTACATTGACTGTAATGTGATCCTGCCTCATTCTGCTTCAGTATACCTAGGTATGCCTCAGTACTGTGAAACTTTTCTATGACTACCACTGTATGTAAAGCAACTACCTGGAAATCTGTTCACACTTTTACCAAATATTACTCTTTGGACGTCCAGTCATGAAGTGATGCTAGGTTTGTCACGGCTATGCTGCAAAGCCTGTTCCCAAAATAGGTTCTGTGACTCCCTCCTCCAAGGGGGTACTGCTTGGTAGTCTGCATATAGTCAGAATACAGCAAGACTTCATGTTGTTTGAAGAAAAAATCACTCACCATAGTAATGTTTTTTTTTAATGGAGTCTTGCTGTATTCTGACCTCCTTCCCTGCCTCCCCTCCTGGAACCTAGTAGTTTTGGGATGTGGTGGGGCAGGCACAGCGCTGCACCCCGGAGGTGTACTGGACATAACCTCCATCTCTTGGGGGTTTCTTTTAGTTTGTTTATTAAGCATTTTGGTAAATCACTACCTGTTGTGTTCTTTTTGGGTGTTCTCGACTTGTCTTCTGACCCTAAAAACCTTGTTTTGCCATTTGGCACAAAATTTTGGAAACAATTTCTTCCTTTGAGTTAGTTAGTTTAGTGCTCGCAAGAATCTGATGGTTACACATGAGAGTAACACAGACAGAGGTTTGAAAACTGAGCTCAAGCTCAACATTAGAGTTAACCCTTTACTCTCCGGAGCAGTTCAAGTGTTGGGGCTAATTGCATATAGTCAGAATACAGCAAAACTCCTTTAGAAGAAACAATATTACTATGGTGAGTAATTTTTTCTTGTGTGGCTTGATTCTGCCCCAGTCCTCATATTGAACCACACAGTATGGTGATCACTGGTCCCCAGGTGGCCACCCACTGTGATGTCTGCAACATTGTCCCTGTTAGTTAGTACAAGGTTAGTATAGTACTGCTCCCTCAGAAGTGGGCTTCTTAACTGGTTGCCTGAGGAATGCCCCCTACAGGGTCTCCAGGATGTCCCTTCTCCTAGCTGTAGCTGCAGCTGGGATACTCCAATCTACATCTGACAGACTGAAGTCTCCCACCAGCAGCACCTCCCCTTATTTGCCATCTTTTCGATTGCTTCCCCCAGAACCGTATCCCCCCATGCTTGGAAGTGTGTAGATCACACCAGTGCAAATAGTGGCTCCATTCCCCATCCCTAGGGTGACCCATAGTACCTCCATTTCTCCCTGTACCTCTTGCTTTTATGCTATCTCTCACATAAAGAGCAACCCCTCTCCTTTCTCCCCCACCCTGTTCTTCCTGAACACAGTATATACCCTGGTATTGCTGTATCCCCGTCATGGTTCTCAGTGCACCATGTTTCTGTAATGGCAACAACATCCAGGTCAGCCTCTGCCATAATGGCCTCTAAGTCCAGAATTTCATTTCCCAGACTTTGAGCATTTGCACACATGGCTTTCCAACTTCTAGTGCCACCCTACGTGACAACCCTCATGTTCCCTTTTGGCCTTTCTCCTTACCACCTCCATTCACATTCTCATCTCTCCATTACTGCTAACTTGTTTTCTTTCTATTAAGTACCCTTGAGAGTTGTCTTCCTTTGGGTTCTCACTGCTGACTACTTCAGTTTGTGTGGGGGGGGAGACAGTTTGTCTCCCTGCTTCCTTCTGCCACCCCCTTTGGCTAGTTAAAATGTTCGTCAATATAACATTCCTCATCACACAAGAAATTCAGGCTTACTGGTACAGCTATGCACTTGTTCAGTATTTACCACAAACTCCTTAACTGCTTGTTTTTATTCCACTTCCCACTCGCTTGCTGTTTTCTACAGTCACTTGGTTGCTGTCTATCCTCTGCCTGTCTGCATGAACAACAAGGCTGCCCGCCTGGTCTCTTCACTTTCCCAACTGACAACTCACCTTTTATTAGTAGGTACTGATTTATGGATCAGTTAGCTGATTTGTAAAATTGTTATGGCGATGCTGCTACTGACAAACTCGATCAGTTCCTACTGTTCCTAAATGGAAAGCAACACATGGTGCTGCAGTAGAGATGACCTGGCAGTACATCTCCTTCTGCGAAGGTGGTACTCCACAAAGTACCAGTGTTCTTATTGTGTTTCCCGCTGTACCTGACTTCTCTCCCATGGTAATTAAAACAAACAAACAAAAAAAAAACGGCCAGGTGGCACTGAGAGTTGAGGCATTGAAAGCCACACCTCGCACCACGCCAGTGATCCCAATCCGGAAGCGAGCTCGAGCCACCAGGGGTTGGCTGGGGAGGAGAGGGTGAGGAGCTGGCTCTGGCTGCTGCAAGCCAGCTCTCCTCTCTGGGGTGGGATGTGGGGTTTCCCCAGCTTTTGGCTGCCACCTGGTGGAGGATAGGTGGCAGTGCCAAGTCACAAAGGAAACCTGGCATTAGGCCGGGTGGGAGGAAGGGGCTATCACTGGAGCCATGGAGTGCATGCGTGCATCCTTGCGCATGCATGCCCATATTCTGGGGTTCCAGGATAACAGGAGAAAACCAGAAAAACATAACTCCTCCATCACCAAGTAGACGGTGTCTAGTGGTGTCCTGCTCCCTCCGATTCCAGTTCCGGTGTCCAGTGGTCCCTCCCCCATTCTCCAATCGGCATCTCTGTATAAATAAATATATTCCCTGGTAGTCCAGTGGTCCCTCCCCCCTCCCCATTCTCCAATCACCATCCCTGTATAAACAAATATATTCCCTGGTAGTCCAGTGGCCACTCCTTCATTCACTGATCACCATCCCATATAAACAAGTACATTCCCTGGTAGTCCAGTGGTCCTCCCCATCCCCCATTCATAGATTGCCATCCTCATATAAACAAATATATTTCCTGGTAGTCCAGTGGTCTCTCCCCCATTCTCTAATCACCATCCCGTTATTTAATTTTTAAAACATTTCCCTAGTAGTCCCTCCCCATCCACGATCGCTGTCCTGTTAAATATTAAGTAATATATCCCTGGTGGTCTAGTGCACCCTCCACCCTGGCAGGTAGTGACCCACCACCACGCTCCCCCCCATCCTGACCCCCAGCTGGCAACTGGCACATCCCTCCTTTCACCACCACGGTTGGCTGCCGACTGAGCTGTCACTGAGTGCGAACTGTATAAAATATACACTCATTGACTGACAGCTAATATGTGCTCAGTGATAGCTCAGTTGGCAGCTGGCCATGGTGCTGAGAGAGTGTGTGTGCTGGTTGCTGGCTGGGGGTGGGATGGTGGGGATGAGCTGGTGGGTCACTACCCGCCAGGGTGGGTGTGGGGATGGGGGTACCAGACACCAGGGATATGGCAGTGTCAATGGCTCAGCAGGTAGCACACTTGCCTCTGAGGCTGGGAGATCAGAAGGCTGTGGGTTCTATTCCCATACCAGGCACCTGGGTTAATATCCCGATACACTGTAGTGCAGCATGAGGGGGGTGCTGCACTCCTGAGGTACCGTCTTTAGGATGAGATGTGAAACCCAGGTCTCATCTGCCTGTTCTAATAGTATTTCAGGTGGATGTTCAGATTCCGTGGCATTTCTCGAAAACAGTAGAGGAATTTCCCCAGTGCCCTGGCCAAATTTCCCCCATTCACTAAAAAATACCACCAACAGCTTAATCTGGTTCAAGGTCAGTTGGCATTCATCTGTGTCCATCTCCCCTGTGTCGTGTCTGAAAATAGACAGAATTTGTCTAGTGCACTTACCCGGTCAACAAAAACTAAATAAATAAATAAAAATGTTACTTAGTATTAAGTATCTTCTTATCAGACCAGAGCCTGTGTGGCTGGCTGTGTGTGTTTGTCTCTGTCAGTAGTTTAGTTTTTGTGGATTTTCATGCATTTCTGCTTGGAGGAAGTGGACCATTCTTGGACATAACATCTATGAACATTGCCTGGACTAAGAAACTGCAAAACATCACCACCAGGTATTGGCATTCTCATCATAAATCAACTTTTTTGGAAACCATCAAAGCCAAAAGCAAGGTCAGTAAATCTGTTATACAAGCACTGAGTTGTGGAGTGCTGCATTGAATCCACATTTCCGTCTGACTTGTTCTTAAAGAATGTGTACTTGTCTTTGAGGTCTATTCACAACCGTTTTGGAGGACAAAGGGAAAACATTAACAAAGGATTTTTACATCCTGCATATGCCCAAGGCCAATGTTCATCACCTTCAGGAATTTAACCCCTTCAGGAATTTATCACATTCTGGGTCTTTGAGCTACAATAACAGTTTTCTGGTCCTCGGTAGTTCACCATTTCCTGTGGATTTGATTCAAACAACATGAAGTCTTGCTATATTATGACATATGCAGTGAGTCCCAACCTTCGAACTGCTCCGGAGGTGAAAGAGTTAACTTTCCATGCCAAGCATGGAACGCTGAGGTTGAAACTCTGTCTGTTGTTCTTCAAACTCAAACTGTCAGATTCTTTACTCCGCCTCACTGAACAGTCGCTCCGGAGATTTCTCCTTCTGCTCGGTTCATTTTGTCGGTTAAAAGTATTGTTTTTCTCGGTTTTCGACCGAATTTAAACTGCAACCGGTCGGTTCAGGCTCTGTCTGTGGTATTTGTGAGTACTAGATAGGTTTTACATTAATTCTCTTCTGTGTGGAACTTGTAAGCGGTTTATCGGTTCGGTTTGAACCAATCAGGTTGTTTAAAATATCTTAATCTGTGATTTAGAGTGTGGTTACGGTTCTTATCGGTTCTAAAAAAGCAGATTTTATTACGTTTTTCCACGACCACGTGACACGGTTGGGAACCCGATAAGAGGGTCTTACCTGGTGGATTGCTATAAACGGGTAAGTTTGGTTAGGACTGGCACTATGTCTGAGAAACCCAAAAGAAAAACCAGACCCACTGAGTTTTAACACTGCAGTGTGTGTGGGAAGTCTTTGCCAAGGCTGACCCCACACCACCTGTGTTGATTGTCTGGGGTTTGACCACCTCAATGCAGACTGCCAGATTTGTAAAATTTTCCTGCAGCTACCCTGGAAAGAGAGTTGGTAGGCTCAGGAAAGGGAGGCCAAAAGTCCGCTGAACCCGGATGGCCAGCCGGTTAGGTTCCAGCGAACCAGAGGTGCCCTCTGACCAGGCGAGACTTCTTGGCAAAGGAGAGCCGACTCTGAGGTCGGTTCCAGCAAAAGGACTAGGAAATCAGCTGGTGTGGAGCCAAAACTTTCCTCTCAACAGCTGAAGAAATAACCAGCGATTAAAATTGTCCAGTCGCTTTCCCGGTTCCGACGAACCGGCACCATCAAATAGCGCCAGTTCGGCCGGTTCCACCGTTCAAGAGTATGATATAGAGGAATATTATGAACCGGAGGAGGGAAGAGGAGTATGAGGAGAGTGAATGGATTTGAAAGTTTGGATGTGCCCATTGACCGGACATCTCCCCAGACAGACCTTCAGGAGTGTCTCCTCTAGAGCTTTCTGAGTCCTTCTCATTTTATGTTTTATAAAAAGTGGCTGAAACCCTCCAGCTCCCTATGGAGGAAGCTGTGGATGATCAAGAGGAGCCTGACTATGTGGAAATGATGGATATCCCAGAGTCTAGGAGACTGTCTATTCCCTTGTATACATCTTTTGGGAAACAGACATTTAAAATTCTAAAAACTCCTCACACTATACCTCCTGTGGATAAGAGAATGGACAAGAGGTACACATTGTCAGGCTCTGATACGGAGTTCCTTACACAACAATGCAGCCATGTTGGGGTAGTGCAGGCTGCAGCCTGTGACAAGGCAAATATTCCCTTGGCCTCACACCCCCCGGACAAGGACTCCAGGAGGATTGATGCCATGGCAAAGAAACAGTACATGGCAGCATCCTTGGGACTCTGACAGGCAAATTATATGGCTTATGTTGCTAGATATCAGAAATCCAGATGGGATACTGTTATGGCTCTAGCAAAACAGGTCCCTGGCCAGGTGGCTGCTGATGGTATTGAGGCATCCAAGGTGCAATTCCATGCTGCAGTGGACTCAAATGATGTATCATCAAGAGTCATGGCTACATCTGTGGCACTTTGCAGAATGGCTTGGCTCAGATGTACTAGCCTGTCACAGGATACCCAGACTAAGGCCATGGATTTTCCTGTTGTGGGTAATTCTCTGTTTGGGGAGCAGACAGAGAATTACATGAAGAAAATGGATGAGTATAGGATCACCTATAGGAGTGCAGGCCAAGGAAGGCAGGCCACTCCTCAAAGGCAGCTTCCCAGGGGCAGGGGCAGGCCTTTTTACCAAGCCCAGGCCTCCTCTTCTGCTTATGCCCAGAGGGTTCTTTAGAGGAGAAGCAGGCAGGGGTACAAGCAGGCCTGCTTCCACCCCTCAGCCCAAAGCCCCTGCCAAGCAGGCACCCTGATGGGGTTGCCAGGGCCGATTCTCAGCTACCTGTAGGGGGCAGGCTGGCTTACTTTGTCCAGGACTGGGAGTCTCTGACATCAGACAAGTGGGTCCTGGAAGTAGTAAGCCAGGGACTGGTTCTCAGCTTCAAAAAGTTTCCAAAGATGAGAACCAGATCCTTTCCACCTGCAAATTCACCAGAGGCACTTGCCCTAGAGGCAGAGGTCTCTTCCCTCCTGGTTCTCAGAGCTGTGGAAAGGGTTCCACCCCTACACCAGGGCAAAGGTTTGTACTCCAGGTACTTCCTTACCCCCAAAAAGACAGGAGAATGGTGGCCCATCCTAGATCTCAGATACTTAAACAAGCACCTTTTAAAACCAAAATTCAAAATGGTGACTCTGGGAATTATTCTACTCTCTCTAAGGCCAGGGGACTGGCTAGCGTCCCTGGACCTCAAGGGTGCCTACTTCCATATTCTCATCAGAAGCTCCCATCGAAAGTACCTCAGGTTCGAGCTGCCCTCAGGCCATTACCAGTTCAGAGCAATGCCCTTTGGCCTCACCTCTGCTCCAAGGGTATTCACAAAATGCCTGGCAGTAGCAGTTTCTTCCCTAAGAAGGCAAAAATTGCCATCTTCCCTTACCTGGACGACTGGCTCATAGTAGGCCAGTCACCAGACCAAGTCAAGTTACACCTACAGATAACTCAGCAACTGCTCACCTCTCTAGGTTTCCTTCTGAATCTTTCAAAGTCAGTTCCAGAGCCTGTCCAGCTCCTCACCTTCATAGGCGCAGAGCTGAACACAGAGAAAGCCAGAGCCTTTCTTCCTTTGGACAGGGCAAGGACCCTGGTCTCTCTGGCCTCCTCATTCACCCTGCAGGTGTCTCGACCAGCAAGGCATTTTCTACAGCTCCTGGGGCACATGGCTGCTTCTACAGCAGTAGTGCAGGGAGCAAGATTTCAGATGAGGGACATCCAGTTCCATTTGAGAGCCTTTTGGTCTCAAAGGAAAGACCCTCTAACCAAATTGGTCCCAGTGACTCGAACCCTGATCCAGGCCCTACAGTGGTGGAAGGATCAGAGCAATCTGAGACAAGGGGTTCCTTTTGTCACTCAGTCTCACTCCTTAATCCTTACTACAGATGCATCCCTCTTAAGGTGGGGAGCTCACATGGGAAACCTCACTACCCAGGGGTTGTGGTCCCCTCAGGAATCTCTGCTCCACATCAATCTGTTGGAACTCAGAGCAGTTTTTCTAGCACTTCAAGCTTTTTCCAAATCTGTTCAGAACAAAGTTGTACAGATCAGAACAGACAACACCACCACTATGTGGTACATCAACAAGCAAGGGGGCACTCGGTCTATGGCCTTGTGCACCGAAGCAATGAAGTTGTGGTCTCTGGCTTACTCCCTGAACACCTCCCTCATGGCAGTTCACCTCCCGGGCAAGGACAATGTCCTGGCAGATGCTCTCAGCAGGATTTCCCAGGGTCATCACGAATGGTCACTGGACCCCCTGGTCTTGGAGGTGATATTTGCCAGATGGGGCACCCCGCAGATAGATCTTTTTGCAGCCCCAGACAATCACCAACTTCCCCTTTTCTGCTGCAGGCCCCCAGTGTTGGGCTTAGTCCCTCTGGATGCCTTAGTTCTCAATTGGGAAGGGATGCTTTCCCCCCTTCCCTCTCCTGTTCAAAGTGCTAGTCAAAATCAGATCTCAACCCTGCAAGATGATCCTGATTGCTCCAGATTGGGCCAGACAACCCTGGTATCCACTCCTACTGTCCTTAGCAGTCTATCTTCCCCTGTGTCTTCCCAGGAATCACAACCTGTTAACCTGTGCTCAGGGGAGGGTTTGGTACCCAAACCTCAAATCTCTCAATCTCTAGGCCTGGCTCTTGAAGAGTTAGAATTTGCTGATCTACACCTCTCCCAAGTAGCAATGGATATCCTGAAGGCTTCTAGAAAACCTTCCACCTGGGCTACTTATAATTCCAAATGGAAGAGGTTTTCCATCTGGTGCACTGGAAAGCATATTTCCCCAGAATCTGCTGATTTACCCACAGTCCTGGATTATATGGTCCACTTAAATACCTTGGGGCTGAGACCAGCTACCCTAAAAGTGCATCTGGCAGCTGTGTCTGCTTTTATTTCAGCAGGTAAGCCCTCTTCTCTTTCAGCTCATC
Source organism: Neoceratodus forsteri (assembly GCA_016271365.2). Taxonomy (NCBI): domain Eukaryota; kingdom Metazoa; phylum Chordata; order Ceratodontiformes; family Ceratodontidae; genus Neoceratodus; species Neoceratodus forsteri. Next base: position 125,214,841 of record JADMNL010000031.1, read on the forward strand.
CTGTATTTTCCAAGTTTTCAAGGGATTGCTTCACACCAACCCTCCATTCAGGGACCCTGCCCCTGCCTGGGATCTTAATGTTTGCATTGCTCAGCTTATGCAACCCCCCTTTGAGCCTTTGTCTTCAGCAGAGCTTAAGTACTTGACTTGGAAGACTGTGTTTCTGGTAGCCATCACTTCTGCCAGACGCATAAGTGAATTACAAGCTTTGTCAGTGGAGCCTGATTTTATCTTCTTTCATAGAGATAAGGTTTCCTCAGGACTAACAGGAAGTTCTTGCCTAAGGTGGTTTCAGATTTCCACCTTAATCAATCTATATCTCTTCCAGTGTACTTCACTGACCATTCCTCCTCTGGCGAGAGGAGGCTGCACAGCTCAGATGTGAAGAGAGCCCTTAGTTTACTACATAGCGCGTATCAAGGGTCACAGGTTTGACTCCCTCCAAATGTTCCTCACTTATGGTGAGGTTGGTAAAGGAAACCTGCCACTAAAGATCCATTGCCAGGTGGATTGTCTCGCATCCAATTTTGCTATGAAAACTGGGTAAGGTCCTCCCTCAGGCCTGAGGGCTCACTCTACCAGAGGTACAGCTGCTTCCTGGCTGCTGCCAGGGACATCCCTATTCTAGAGATATGTCAAGCAGCTACCTGGAAAACAGTTCACACTTTTACCAAGCATTACTCCCTGGACATCCAGGCTAGGAGTGATGCCAGGTATAACAGCTGTGCTTCAGAGCCTATTTCCTAAGTAGGTTCTGTCCCTCCTCCATGGAGGTACTGCTTTTAGAAGCAGATGTCATAATATAGCAAGACTTCATGTTGTTTAAGAAAAATTACCTTAGTAATGTTTCTTCTAATGGAGTCTGCTATATTATGACCTCCCCCTGCCTGCCCTCTCTGAACCTCTGTTTTGGGATGTGGATGGGCAGTGCAGTGTTAGCATAGTAGGTGCCCACCTTGTTTTTTCACCCCTCCTTTCTTGGGGTGACTTGGTGTATGTTTTCATTTTGGGTCTCCTGACTTGAGTCTTTGTTTTGGGACCAAAAATGTGTTCTTATGTTTAGTAGCCAGTTGGCTAGTGTAGGTTTACAGCTTCCACACAGGACCTCAGTGAGTTTAGCTCATAAAGATCTGACGGTTTGAGTTTGAAGAACAACAGACAGCGTTTCAACCGAGCTCGAGCTCAGCGTTCCATGCCTGGCATGGAAAGTTAACTCTTTCACCTCCGGAGCATTTCGAAGGTTGGGACTCACTGCATATGTCATAATATAGCAAGACTCCACTAGAAGAAACAACATTACTAAGGTGAGTAATTTTTTCTTACATTTCATCAATCACGTGGCACCTCTGAGAACATGGCTTTATATATTGTGCTCTGCAATATCATGGGGCAAATGCAGACCAGCAAGGCCAAGAGGACTAGATGCCCTACAACAAAACTAGTCTGCAAAATGATTAAAGCGTACCTTCTTAGAATACTACTTATGCTACTTCTGATATCTGGAAATTTTCATCCTAACCTGGGGGCCTACCGGCCTAGCACCCCATGCCACAAAAAGGCAGGAGGGGTCCCTCACATTAGCCTCAATCAATGTCTGCAGCCTCCTTGACAAATCTGACATCTTGCAAACCTGGGTCCAGCAACATAGCCCTGATGTACTCTCTGTTGTCGAAACATGGTTTAACCCCAGGATACCAGACACTGCAGTCACCATCCCTGGATACTCTATATTCAGGCAGGACAGGGTTTCCAAACGAGGTGGGGGCTGTGCCATCTACCTGAGGAATTTCTAACTGGGTCAAATCTTCCCATTCTCAAACCCTAAACCACCATCGATGGTTCTCAGCTATTAAAGTGCTACTGGCGCTGACACAAGGAGCTCACCATTGCCTCTGTGTACCTACCTCAAAGATCAGCCCAATGGATTTATGAGCATATTGAAAGCCTACAGGATTACACCATAACTCTGAACTCATAGTACTAGGCGACTTCAACATAAATTGGCTATCGCTGGAGGCCAGAAACTAGAAGGATGCTGTCACGTCACAGAACCTCACCCAGCTTGTTACCACCCCACCAGATGCAACTATAGGACAAGGTCGCTACACTTCTGGACTGGATCCTTACTAATCACCTGAGCAGATCTCAAAGTCTCAGTGCTCCTGATGGGATCAGTGACCACTCACCGGTCACATGTACCTGGACAAACAAATTCATTAAGTCCCTCCTAAATAATCCACACCAGAGTGTTAAAACAGGGGTGCCTTGAGCTGCTAAAGACACACCTAAGCCACCTGGACTGGACACCAATCGACTCTGCCATTGATGTAAACCAAGCCTTAGACCTTTTCATCAGCCACTTCACTGCGGCCTGCAATATCTTTGCACCTCTCAAAAAGCTGAAGGTCGGGGGCAGAGCTAACCCTTGGATAACCCCATATCTAATCACTTTACTCAAATATAGGGATCATCTCTGGCACTGTGCCTGTGCAACATCCAAACCTGGGGATATTCATAAATATAAAGCTGCCAGAAATATGTGCACGTGGGCAGTTAGGAGCGTCAAAAGCCAATACTTCAAGGAAGCTCTCTCCAACTCCTGGGGTGATGGAAAAACATTTTGGAGTAACTTGAAAGACCTTACAGGCAAGGACCCTAAGTCACCACCCACCATGCTCAACATAAATGGAACACCAACATCTGACCTGTACACAATCACCAACACCTTTAACAATGCGTTCTCCAACTTGGATAGTGTCCTCCTGTCTAATTTCTTTGATGCCCCCTCTGGTAGTAACCCTCCTGCAACTACTCCCCTCCTACACCCTGCCCCACAATTCTACTTCAAGGAGATTCCAGTGCACGAAGCCAGAACCTATATTCGGAATTCTATTCACAACACAGGCTACAGCGGTGACTCCCTTGACCTGAAGTTGTTAGCACTTGTCCTTGAAGAAGTCCTTGAACCCCTGACAAAGGTCCTCAACCTATCACTAATGATGTCCCAGTTCCCATCTCGCTGGAAACAGACGACCATCACACCGATACACAAAAGTGGAGACAAATCACTGCACTCCAACTACAGACCTATCTCCATCCTCCCTCCATTGTCTAAGGCCCTGGAGCGCATCGCCTCAGACCAACTAGTCAAGTACCTGGAAAAATATGACATCCATTGTCCTGAGCAACATGGTTTCTGAAAAGGACACAGTACCACCACTGCACTATTAGAATTCACAGGCTTCATCCATACGCGCTCGATCAAGGAAACTGTGTAGGGCAGTATTCATTGACCTTACAAAAGCCTTTGATACTGTGAACCACCCACTCCTACTCAAGCAATTATCAAACATTGGGCTCTCCAATGAAGCGCTGCTCTGGTTTTCAAGCTACCGTTGGGGAGAGGTTCCAGCGGGTTAGGATTGCCGGTGTCACCTTGGAAGAAAAGCCAGTCCTTTCAGGGGTCCCACAGGGGTCCATCCTGGGGCCACTACTCTTCAGCCTCTTCCTCAACGACTTTCCCAGTGTCTGCCACCAGAAATTACTGCTCTGCGCCGATGATGCAGTCATGTTCACCAACCACCAAAACGCAGAGCTCCTCGAGAAACAATTACAGCTTGAATTCATGCTCATCGAAGAATGGTTCAAGTAACACAAACTGGTCATGAACTACAGCAAAACAAAGGTTATGACCTTCTACAATGTCAGGAGCAAGTACAAATCCCGTGACCTCACCATCCTAAACCAAACAGGGACCTTACTTGAACATGTTCCTGATTTTAAATACCTAGGTGTCACATTGGACAGCTCACTGTCCTACCATCGGCACATAGATTCTGTCGCCAAAGCCACCAACAACCGTATAGGCCTGCTCTACAGACACAAACACTGTATGACTCCTGACACTCTCCGGTTGGCTATCGACAGCTCTGTCACCTCCATCATCGATTACAGGCTAGCAATTTATGGCTCTGCCTCCGCCTCTGCCCTCCGCAGAATTACAGTTGCACTCAACAAAGCATGCAGGCTGCTAACTGGGGCTGACCAACTACACACACTTGTGACCTGTACACTCGGGCAGGATGGCTTCCTCTCATCAGCCAGATACAGTATCAAACCTGCCTCTTAGCAAAAAGTCCTCCTGGGGTCATGCCCCGGGCATTGAAAAGCTCCTCATTGACCACCACAGCACCCAGCCAGACTAGAAGTTCATAACAACTAACCTTCCCTTGTCCCCAGATGCGGACTACCATGGGCCAGAGGGCCTTTGCCCACAGAGCACCACAGTGGTACAATAGTCTCAACAAAGAAACTCTTACTGCTGCTGCTCTTGGCCCTTTTAAGAGACAACTCCGACTTCATCTCATTTCAACTAGTCGTTGTGACTGCCTCACCTTATCAGGGGCCCACCACTCACTGCCCTCCACTTCAGTCTTGACAGCTACCTCTCCCCGCCTTGCTTCCTTCTACCTGCCTACCCCCTTGCCCCCTCTCCCTTTCCTCCCCAGGCATTTCCTGACTTTTATCCCTCCCTCCCTCCCCTTTAGAGCTCTTATCTTCACCCTCTACCCTCCGACAATGGCCTTCCTGCCTGCATACCCCTTCCCTCTCACCTGCAGTGCTTATTTCTAAGATTGCCATTGGCTGGTATGTCATGCTACCTAACATTTGGCACATTTTGAATTACTGGAATTTCCTATGTCTCAGTCTCTTACTTCTTTTTATTGTGTAACTATGTATTATTATGTTGACCTTTGTATGTATGTATGTATACCCCCCATTCCTTTGACGTGGAACCTTTGTAAATGAGCAGTTCCTGCTCAAAGGTATTTGTAATCCTAGATTTCAATAAAAAAAAAAAAAAATAACAGGATGGTGATCGGGGATGGGGAAGGACCACTAGAATACCAGGGAAATGTTCAGAAATTAAATAATGAGACTGTGGTTGGGGGGGACCACTAAACTACCAGGGAATCTAAGGTTTCATATGAGGCTGGAGAATGGGGAGGACCACTGGACTACCAGGGAATCTGTGGTTGTATATGGAGACAGCGATCAGAGAACGGGGAGGGTGCTGGGGTATAAAATTAAAAGTTTACAGTTAACTTTAGATTTTAAGTGTGATGCCCTCTACTCCACTTTGTGGAGTTAATATTATGTGTTGGACATTATTCTAAAGGACTTTAGCAATACGAAATTAATCACACTGCTCATGGGCTTACATCACAGTTTTTATATTGCTAAATGTATGTCTGAGAAGTTATAATCTGTTCTACCCCCTAATGAGGTATCAAAATATTCAGGATGCTTGTATATGCTTAAATTAAGGAGAGGGTTAGTCCCTCCAGAAGGAATATCCTTACTGTATTGTACCGATTGGTCTTGAATATGGTGAACTGTTAAAGTGTCAAATCTTCTTAAAATTAATAAAAATAAAGTTTTAAAAAAGAGAGCGGGGAGGGACCAGTGGACTACCAGGAAATATATTTGTTCATACGGGGACGGGGATTGGAGGACAGAGGAGGGCAGAGGGACCACTAGACTACAGGGAATGTATTTGTCTATATGGGATGGTGAACGGGGGAGGAACCACTGGACTACCACAGAATATATCTCTTTATATGGGACGGTGATCAGTCACCGGGGGGGGGCCACTTGACTACCAGGGTGTGACAGGGTTGAACAGAACCCTGTCCCAGTTGTTACAGAGAGTTTGAATGCAGAGATCTGTTCTGTTCTTTCCTTTCCTGTCTCTTGTCTGGTTGCGCAACCACATTTTCCTGTAAGACCTAGCATTTGATCACCCTGACAGTCTCGCAATTCTTTGCGTCTCACTATCTCTCAGTCTTCACTTGCTGTTTCTGTCTTTTCCTCCCTTGCATATCTGCTAGTATAAAAATATATACAAATCATTATGTGGAAATGTAACTGATATTGGGATCCCTTTGTTTAGAAATGATATAGTGTTACTATTGAAATGTATGTAATTATAGTTTAAGATGACTGCAAAGCTATTTGGAACTGAAGGGGTTAACCTGAAATGCAATTTTTAAGCCTTTTGCAGAAGAGCCGTGGAAAAGGGCCTCAGTTCTGGGACATTGTGTTCCTGCTTGCACCTGCCTGAAATATACAAGAACATTTAAAAAAAAAAGAATGCTTGTTAAAAAGGGGGGTTGCAAAGACTTATAAGACAAACCTGCAATTGCGTGCAAGACACACAGAGATTGAAGGAAAACTCCAATGGATCTTTTCTAGTTATTCTGCTTTTGTAAATAATTATATGAAATAAGTTCATTTTTTATGTTACTGCTAGTACAAATAAATACTTTTTGTGAATTCTACAACTGCTCCTGTTTTTTCTTGTGCTTTCTGACCTGTGCCTCGATAACAGATGGTGTCAACCTAAGTGGGATTTACACGGTGCATACTCTAAGCCAGGAGTTTTGTGTGGGGGTACTGGACCTAGTACCAGGGAAGCATAGAGAAAGGTATGGATTCTGCAGCAGCAAGTCCAGGAGTGGTTATCAGGAGAATGGCAGCCAAACTAGCAGAAACAGAAGTCCAAGCTGAGATTGTATAGCCAGCACAAGTTATGGAAAAAGAACAGGCAGTGACAGAACCTGAAAGCCTGATGGACTTTTTCAAATGGTGGGCTAGACAACAAAAAGAGACAGAGAAACAGAGGAGAGAAGAGAAGCAGCAGATGAGAGAAGAGATGCAGCAACAGGAGCAGCGATGGCTGGATGCCTTGCAAGCTATCAAAGGCAGAGAATCTGGCACCGATCCAGATGAGCAACAAAACACAAGCAACTTAAAAGTCATTAAACTTACAAAGTTGTGTCCCTCAGATGATATCGAGGCAGGAGCATGACAATACGCTCCTGACAATATGCTCCCTGACATCTCGCTCCTGACAATACATCCCCGAGTCATTTCACTCCTTTAATTACCCACTCCTGACATACTCTCCCTGTGTGAACAAATTCTGCAGCTTTAAACGAAATTAAACGATTTCTGCATTTCAGAAGCATTGCAGCAGTGTAACATAAATGACAGCATTATTATTAATAATATGCTCCCTGTGTGAACAAATTCTGAAGCAGTTAACTATCTTTAAACGAAATTAAATGATTTCTGCATTTCAGAAGCATTGCAGCAGTGTAACATAAATGACAGCATTATTATTAATAATACGCTCCCTGTGCGAACAAATTCTGCAACAGTTAACTAGCTTTAAACGAAATTAGTTTCAGCATTTCTTAAAACAGAAAAAACAGCAGCAGTTAACGAAAGCAGCATTTCTAGCTTAATACGAAATTATTTGCCAGTAATGAAGATTTGATGAAGTGGTGACTTACCTTTTTAGCGAAGGTGGATTGGGAATGCTTCAAAATCTTTATTCAGTCAAATATTAAAATCTGTGTCTGTTTATTAAAATATTGAATTTAATGTACTCCAAAGTAATCCATAAAAGCATCAATCTTTATTAAAAACGAAATTAATAATCAAAGCAGTGTACTACACTGCGGAGGAACTCCTCCGCAGTATGATCCTCGCATTTTTCGAGAATAAAATTCAGTCTATCGACACTGTCCTTGTATACTCAGCAAGATCCTATAGGTGGGTTACCAGCAATAAGCTGTTCTATCTCTGAATCCCTTTTTTTTTTTTTTTGTATTCCCCGGACCCCATCAACAAACTTCCACAATATTGGGTGAGCCATAGAGAGTATGCTCTGCATACCTCTATGAAATGCTTCTACAACATTGTTTGTCTTTTCACCTTTGTCCCTTACACTAGCAGAGTGGTTCCACAGCTCAATACTGTGTAGCGGTGGTCGACGGCCAGTGCCCCTTCGATTTCTTCTTCCCACCCAAGTGTCTTCGAAGTAATCTATAATGGGCTCAAGCTCTGGTAGAAAAATATTAAGGTCTTCATCAGTTACTTCTTCAAATCTCGGCACCACTTGTTCAGGGGGCTAGAAAGACAAAGCAGGCAAATACTTGCACTTTAGTGCAAATTCAGCATCTTGAGCATATTTGTTAGCCAAACCCTCCGACTGTATTTTGCGGTACACACATTGTGTAAAGTGGAAGAAGCAACCGATTTGTTTTGCATTAGGGAACACATTCTGGAATGCTGCTATTGATGCCCTCTCAAAATCTGTCATTACAAACTCAGGATTTAGGTTCGGATTTATGTCCTTTAATACCTTCAGCATGTGCTCATATGCTTCCCTTCTCTTTCCCTCGAGCAGTGCATAAATAGCTGGCTGCATATTTCCAAACCTTTCACCAAGGATAACATACATTTGATGGAACAGTGGTGGGGCAACATTAAAAGTTCCATCAGCATACCAGTTTTTGGCTTTCTCTAGAAACCTTAAATTACTTTCAGTACCGAATAATAATATGTGGTCAGGTGAAGGGCCGCTGTCATTGAGCAGGAAATGTACAGTAGCATCACCAGAATCTGGCTTGTAAGTCTTGTAGTTTTCAGGTATTACCTGCTCTATAAGGTCTTTAGGATTGGGTGGTGCACCATGTACGCGTAAGCTCTGTATTGTCCGTTTCAAATTCCTGTCCACCAATTTACCTTGCGCTGCCAATGACACATTTTGTTTTGCATGTATTAGGACTTGGGCAGTGCTGTCCTGTGTTTGTGCAGCCCGCTGTTTGGCTAGGTTAATTGCCTCACCCTTTTCAACTAATCCGGTGCATGTGTATGCTGACTGAATTGATACACAATTGTGGGCTCTTCGTAGCTAGCTGTATGTACTCTTGCGTTACATGCTTTTGGTTTTTGCACAGCCTTCTCACACTGCCAGATTGCTTTGCCTTGAAATCCGCACTTACGATGAGTGTAAATAAAATTACACTCATCTACAAGCTTCTTCTTCTGTGGTTTGGACGTTAGAAAATGGCAAGCCATCCGGCCCACTGGCGCAGTGGTTGGATTTCTGCTTGCGACGCCAGCGACCGGGTTGGAATGAGCCCGGGTCACTGGAGGCCCGGCCGGGGGGAGAAGGATCGAGCATCCTATGACAGCTCTCCTTCTCTGGGGGGAGGGCAGGGGATAGGTCCAGCGCCTGCTGGCTCCTAGTGGAGGCTGGGAACATCGCAGGGAGCACTGCCCAAAGTTAACTGGGGGAGGAGCGGACGTCGGCATATGCCATGACGTCACCACGCTGCCCCCACAGAAAACCGGAAAACTGCTTGCTGGCCACCAAGATGACAGCTCTCCATTCCCTGAGCACCTCCAGTACCTGTCCAGGGCCTCCTGTTCCTCAGCAGCATCCCCGGGCCCTAATGAAGTGTGTGCTGGGGTCTTCCCCTACCACTCCGGTGCCCTTCCCCCTTGGAGGAGGGGGACCCACCCGGTGATAGGGATACACCGGGATATCCCGGGGATCGGCTGCGATTTGAGGACCTGAGGCGGGCTGGCTAAGGTCAGTGGGGTCGGGGGGGGGAACTTGTGGAACCTGAAGGAGTGGGGGCCAGTGAAGCATGGGGAGGCGGTATAAACATATCATGCAAAAATAAGAAAATGGCAAGCCATACTGTCAGGAGAAACACACAAAGAAACCAGCAGGCGGTTGTTTGCAGGTTTACATTAATTCAATACTAATTGCCATTACCAGATAAATGAGTACAGCTTATACAGTGATTAGTTAATTGATTGCACTATAGCTTACTCTATTAATCAATTATAGTGCTTTGGTCTGTAAGGCATGGTCAGAGGATTTTCACAGTGGGAGCGGGAGCGAGTTTGAGTAGGAGCGAGTTACAAAGGTGGCGAGTTTGACAGGAGCGAGTTGTCGGGAGCGATTATGTAGGGAGCATATTGACGGGAGTGAATTGTCATGTACCCTATTGAGGCATACCTGACAACTTTTGAAAGAGTTGCCGTAGCCAGCCAATGGCCAAAGCAGCAATGGACAATCAGACTGGTACCCTACCTGACAGGGAAAGCCCAACTTGCCTACAACAATATGGACAATGCACAGTCAGAAAACTATGACCTGGTGAAAAGCGAAATCCTGAAAAGGTATGCTATCCCAGGAGAGACCTACAGGCAGAGATTTCCATCTCTGAAGTACAACTCAGTCGACAATCCTTGAGAAGCCTTCACCCAACTCCGAGAACTCCTCATAAAATGACTCCAACCAGAGGGAAAAACAGTCCCACATGTCATCGACACATTTGCAATGAAACAATTCATCAATATCCTGCCTACAGATGTGCAGCTTTGGGTAAAGGAACACCGACCAGAAAGTGGGGAAAAGGCTGTTTCTTTGGCTGAGGACCACCAAATGGCCAGACAGATGCCACAGCAGCGCAGTAACAGCCGACTACCGGTAAGACATTCTTTTTCCCATTTAAACTCCAAGTCTGATAAGAACTCTGGTGGGGGTAACAAATCTGTGCCCAAAGACGTTATCTGCTGTAACTGTAACAAGCCAGGTCATGTTGCAAGAAATTGCAGTAAGAAGAGTGACACTGGAGCAGATTTGTCCTTGGCAAATTGGAGCAGGTACTTAACAGATGTGAAGGTGGGGGATAAGACTGTAAAGGGACTCATTGATTCGGGAAGCAGACAGACCCTAGTGCATGTTGGAGTGCTGGGAAAACACTGTGCAAAAGGACCAGGTACTGGTGTAATCTGCATCCACGGGGATACTCGATACTATCCCACCATTCAAGTGACTCTGACCATTAAGGGTGTGTTGCACCAATTGAAAGTGGGGGTAGTAACTAAATTACCTGGCCCTGTGATTATTGGAAATGACTGTCCAGGACTTAATCTCAGAGGAGTGGAACCCTGCAGTTTCAGCAGCAGTGGTAACAAGAGGGCAGGCAAAGAAAATCTCAAATGGTGGGGACACTTTTCCTTTCAGTGATTTCTGATTTGGACTTTTTTTGAACACAGCTCCAAGATCCGGAAATCCAGGAAAAGACGATGCATGAAGAAACTGTGGCAACAAATGACTGATGGACATAAGGGGTTAATATATGAAAATGCTGAAACTAAACTGATTCTGATTTTCTTTCAGAACAAACTAACAAATGTTTCTCTCCAGGGTTATTTTAAGCAGCTGGGGGTGAAATCAAAACAGGGTGGACCAATGTTTAAAAAAATATAATGGGTTACTGTACAGAGTTTGGGTCAGGAGGCATTATAGCGCAGTGGTCTAAGGCTCTGAGCTGCAAATCTGGTGACATCCAGTGGACCAGACCTGGGTTTGAATCCCACAGCTTCCACTTGCATACTGTGTGATCCTGAGCAAGTCACTTAACTTCCTTGTGCTCCCAGGGCGCACCTGGAAACAAGCTCCAGCTTAGTGTGCCATTCCTGGTTAAATAATTTCCCCTTTCCCCTTTCCTTAAACCTCAGACACAGGAACAGACAGAACAATTGGTTATACCACCGAAGTGTAGAACAGAGTTGTTACAGATAGTACATGATAGCCCTACTGCTGGTCACTCGGAGAGGGATCGCACCCTTGCTAGATTGCTGTACAGATTTTACTGGCCTGAAATTCATGAAGATGTTGCTACTTACTGTAATTCCTGTACTGAGTGTCAGAAATTAGACCCAGGCACTAGAAAAGACAAGATGCCCCTAACCTTGATAGATGTGCCTTTTGAGAGAATTGCAATGGATGTGTTTGGTCCTTTAGACAAAAGTGAAAAGGGTAATAGATTTATCCTGGTAGTATGCGACTATGCTACTCAATACCCAGAAGCAGTTCCAATGCATACTGTCACAGCTTCAAAAGTGGCAGCAGAGCTTGCAAAAATTGTCAGCGGAGTGGGCATACCTAAATAAATTATTACCGATCAAGGTAGTAATTCTGGTGCTGCATTACTTAAGAAGCTGTACAGACTACTAGGTATCATTGCCATAAGAACCTCCCCCTATCACCCTCAGACAGACAGTGTTGTTGAGTGTTTTAACCAAACCCTAAAACACATGTTTAAATGGTTTGGGAAAGGGAAAGATTGGGACCAATACTTGCCTTACCTACTTTTTTTTTTTAACCAGGAGAGACACACTAAGCTGAAAGCTTGTTTACAGGTGCGACCTTGGAGCACAAGGAAGTTAAATGATTTGCTCAGGGTCACACAGTATGCAAGTGGGGACTGTGGGATTCAAACCCAGGTCTCCAGGTTTGCAGCTCAGAGCCTTAAACCTCTGCATTATACTGCTTACAGAGAAGTGTCACAGGCATCAAAAGGGTTTTCACCATTTGAAATGCTGTATAGTAGGCAGCCAAGAGGGCCACTAGATGTGATAAAAGAAACATGGGAAGATAAGCCCACTCAGAAACATCTATAACATCTTATATGTGTGCCCTAAGAAAGAAGCTGGTAAAATATGTTGAAATTGCCCATGGTAATCAGAAAGAAGCCCCAAACCAGCAGAAGGTATATTATGACCATGGGGTAAAAGAAAAAGTGTTTGAGCCAGGTGAAAAGGTTTTACTACTGTTACCCACTACACAAAATAAACTGTTAATGAAGTGGCAAGGGCCTTATAGAGTGCTTAGATGTACTGACACCGTTAACTACAAGACTGAAACCCCTGACAGGAAAAATCCTATTAAAATATACTATGTTAACCTCAAGAAATGGGTTGAAAAAACGCCAAAAGCTGCTTTGCTAGTTTTACCAGAAACTGATAAAGAAAATATTGATGTAGCTTATGACAGACTGGAACAAACTGTAACTGCTGATGCTGTAAAGGTGAATGTTACCTTAACCCCCGAACAAACTGCTGAAATTCATAATGTGCTAAGGACATTTAACAGTACTTTTACCACACTACCAGGCTGAGCAAAAGGAGTCGAGCGCGTAATAGTGCCAAGAAATGCTCACTGTATTAGGCAAAAGACATACAGGTTACCAGAGCGGCTAAGGGCTGACATGGTTAAGGAAATACAAAAAATTGAAGAATTAGGTATCATAGAAGAGCTGTGGAGTGCTTGGTCATCTCCAATGATAATTGTAAACAAAAAAGAAGGGGGTGTTAGAGTCTGCCTTGATTTTAAGAAACTTAATCAAGTGTCAGAATTTGACAGTTATCCTATGCCCAGAATAGATGATTTGGTGGACAGATTGGGGGGGTGCAAAGTATATCAGTACCCTCAATCTCACCAAGGGTTACTGGCAAATCCCTTTAGCTAAAGAATTCAGAGACTAGGGTTGCCACCTTTTAAGAAGCCCAAAGTGGGACATTTCTTACTGAAACAAGATTTTTCACAGGACAGTACGTAACCTCGACCAATACAACAGATGTGTTTTCTCTATATAATCAGAATTAAGGCTAAGTATTGTAGTTTCTTAGTTGCTTCTATTGTTTCTTATCATTTTAAGGTATTTTAGTTAAGATATGATAGCTTTCTGCAACATTTAGTGGAAAATTAGAAAATATTTTTACTACTACAAAGTCAGGACATGTAGTATTTTTCATGTTTTTTTGCAGGACACAGCTGCCAAAATCAGGACTGTCCTGTGAAAATAGGGACAGGTGGTAACCCTATCAGAGACAAAACTGGATTTGCCACTCCTGTCGGATTCTATCAGTTCACCACCATGCCATTTGGTTTAGGTGGTGTGCCAGCTACATCTCAGAGGTACATGGATGTAATTTTATAACCTCATACTGGTTATTGTTCTGCGTACCTCGGTGATGTTGTGGTGTACAGTCCAGACTGAAAAAGCCACCTGAAACACCTACAAGCAGTTATCCAAGCTATCAAAAATGCAAGTCTGACTATTAATCCTACCAAATGTGCATTGGGCATGCAGGAAACCAGATATTTAGGCTATGTGTTGGGAAATGGAGAAATTAAGCCAGAAATTTCTAAAATAGAAGCTGTTGCTAACAGCCCCTGTACCTAAGACAAAGAAACATATCAGGTCATTTTTAGGGCTAGTTGGTTATTATTGGAGATTTGTTCCCAACTTCGCTGAGTTAGCTACTGCCCTCACTGAACTCATAAAAAAACGGTACCCAAATAATGTGAAATGGACCCCAGAGTGTGATGAAGCTTTTCAAGCCACTAAGGCTGCATTATGTTTAGCCCGTTTTAAGGAGCCCAGGCTTTAAGAAACCATTTTTGTTACAAACATATGCATCAGAGGTAGGCCTAGCTGCAGTCCTGAATCAAAATATAGATGGGATGGAACATCCTATTCTGTACATAAGTAGGAAGTTGCATGACAGAGAGAAAAGGTACTCCACCATTGAAAAGGAATGTTTAGCAGCAAAGTGGGCCATGGAGTCCCTTAAGTTTTATTTGCTAAGAACTGACTTTGTACCTGTAACAGATCACAGTCCTCTCTGTTGGCTTAAAGGAAAACTATGCTTTGCAGGAGCACCTGCCCCTGCAAAGCTTACCCTCCGGTTTAGCTTTTGGAAGAAAAGCGGCTTTTTCCTCCCACTGCAAAGTAGATTAATTTAATTATCAAAAGTCTGCTACCCAGAAGTATGGCGGACGCTCTAGTGGCTCCATTAACTGTAAAGGTGCGGCACCACACCGGGCGCTTCAATACAAATGCGCTGGGCGCGCGACGCAGGTACTGCACCTTTACGATTAATGGAGCCGTTACAGCGTCCGCCATACTTCCAGGTAGAACTTTTTAAACTTTATTTTTAAATTTACTGCTTGACAGTACAGTATATTGAAACTCGTATGTAAGCATTATCTCAATAGATATACTCTTTCATTAGAGAATACAGCAGCTTTACAGTAAGGAAAAGGTTATGCCTCAAACCATGTTACTTCACTGGGAGGCTTACAATATACTAAATTACATTCATAGCTATGAAGAAAACCTTATCTGCCATGAGCAGGGGATATTACACCATTTTCCCTTCTCTGATTTAAGGCTTATTCCCCCATATCCAATATATCTTAAATACAGATAATTGGCAATCCATAAAGCATTCTCACAAATGTGTGAAAATATTACTGCATGATCAGTTTTGTTTTTTTCTAACTCTATTTATGCACCTACCACTCTGCTGAACTCTCTCCGGCGACCTCCAAGTCCAACGTCTCTATCTCCTTGCATGACTTGGTTGCCCCTACAGCTCCTCTCTGGCACTGGGCATCCCCCGGGTCTGCCCTCTGGGAAGGGTCACCCCCGCCTTGGGTGCTCTTTCTCTAGTATTGAGCCACCAGGCTGGAGAGGTGGGACCAGCAGAGGGGGCCGAGCTTGACATCAGGACTGTGGACAGAGGAATTAGGTGCCATCACCTATCAGTGAAGGGAGGTTTTTTTTACATGCTTAGAAGTCCCCCTGTGGAGCTCGGCTTGACATGGCAATGTACTGCTGTGGCTCCACCCCCAGGTACTGCATCGTGTCGCTGCTGTTGGCTACCCCAGCCGCCAGCGGTCACTCTTCGAGCGTTGTGCCCTAACCCTCCCCAGGAAGAGAGAGAGCTGTCCTCTGGATGCTTGATCTCTTCCCTCCCCTGCCGACCCCCGATGACCCGGGCTTGTTCCCGAAGCCAGGTCACCGGCATGGCACGAGGTGTGGCGTCCAGCGCCTCAGCCCTCAGCACCACCAGGCCGGCTCTGCATAATCATTGTCAATATTCAAAACAGCAATTATAATATTTAATGTAAGGTTTTATAAATGCCACTACTATATTGATGAAACTTAAACATGCAAAATTGACATAGCAAACAACAGAATTCTGATGATAGCTCCTTAGCCCATATTGTGTCTGATGCAGAGTGCACTATGTGCACTTTAATCTGTTACAAAGCAAAGTGCACCTGCATAGGGAGTAACCTCCTAATGGTGCCAAACTGGTTCCCCCAAGATACCCTGGAATTTTAACCAGTGCCGTGTGGTGCTGCCATGTTGTTTAAGTCGTGCCATAAGTAAAGCATAATAATAATTTTAAATACTTATCAAAATTACTTCTAACTCAACCTTATGTAACAGTGGCACGTACACAGTCCCCACTTCCAGTTCTATAAAACCTTTTTTAAGTATAGCACCAATCAAAGCACCTCATCGACCAGACACCCAACGATTCATAGAGAAAAAGGCTCATTCAGTCATTTATTCATTTACTGAGTCATCATCAGAGTCCTGATCCCTCTTTTGGAAATCCTGCTCAGTTTTGTCTGTCAGCTTAGCTGCGTCCTTTGGGATGGGCAAATTGATACATCTTGTCCCCATACAAAATGTTTAGGCTGGCTGGCATCAGAAGAAAATGTTGGACACCCATCTGCTGCAATCTGGAATGCACTCCATCAAAGCCCTTACACCTTTGTCTTGTCTCGTAGCTGAGGTCAGGAAAGAGATGAACCCAATTTCCCTGCCATTCTGATGTGCCCTTTTGTTTAGCTTGTAGCAGGAGAGCATCTCTGTCAGCTACTGATCCCAGTTTTATTAAAACAGTCTGTGGTGGGTGTTCATTAGTTGGTCTGCGATGGCGGGCTCCTCTGGGAGTACTCCGATAACTTTTACTCACTGAAAGGGTAAATGGCAGTTGGTAATGCTCTTTTAACCATGTGGCAATACATTCTGACAGGTTATCCCCTTTAGCTCCTTCCTGCAAGCCCAGAACTCGTATATTCACTTCCCTAAGTTTTCTAAATTCTCTAACCTTTTCCTGAGAAGAACATTTTCTTTTGTGAGGCCCTCTGAGACAGTGAGGGCCTGATCGGCCATCTGTGTTGCCACTTGCGTATTTGCTGATAATGATCCAATTTTTAAATCCATGGACTTCAGCTGATCTTGAAAGTCGGCCATCCATTTGTCTAAAGCTTGGATGGCTCGTAGAAGTGCCATATTAGTAGGCTGCAAAGGATCACTGTCTACTTCTAGTTGTTGTTCAACTTTGTTATGCCCGAAACTGAGCTCCTTCTGCTGGGTTCCTTCTCCACCAGCATGCGGTTGTTTATTTGTCCGCCCCATAACAGTCCTGAATGAACAAACCTTTTACTGTTTAGTATCAGTAGAAGTAGCTTTACTTTCCCTATCAGATAAGCTGAGTTTAGATCCAGTTTAGTGTGTGCATTTTCAGTAATATGTTTAAAATGTTCTCATATTTTGCAGAGCTACATGAAGTTTTTGCTCCACGCTCGGCAGTTGGCCATGCCTCCTGGGTAGCGGACTTTTGATAAGTAAACTACTTTGTGGCGCAAGGAAAAAGCCGCTTTTCTTCCAAAAGCTAAATCAGAAGGGTAAGCTTTGCAGGGGTGGGAGCCCCTGCAAAGCACAGTTTTCCTTTAACCAAATGAAAGATAAAAATTCCAGAATCACAAGGTGGTACCTGGCACTACAGCCATTTAAATTCAATGCGATACACAAATCTGGTAACAAGAATAGCAATGCTGATTTTCTGTCAAGATGTGGATCAAGAATTGAGGGTTCTGAAGGATGAAAAACAAATGTATCAGTTTAAACTTTACTGTTTGCTGTACTGTTAAAGAAAAAAAGATACTGCACATTCATTTATGAAAGTTAGAAGCTAATGTTAGAGAAGTAATAGAAAGTTTTGGAAACCTGTCTGATAAAACAGGTTCCCTCTTAAGGAGGGGGGTGTATGTGACAGGGTTGAATTGGACGCTGTCCCAGTTGTTGTGGAGAGTTTGAATGCAGGGATCTGTTCTGTTCTTTCTTTTCCTGTCTCTTGTCTGTCTGGTTGTGAAACCACATTTTCCTGTGAGACCTAGGATTTCATCTCCCCAACAGTCTCGCAATTCTTTGCCTCTCACTGTCTCTCAGTCCTCCCTTGCTGCTCTGTCTTTTCCTCCCTTGCAATATCTGCTGGTATAGAAATATATGCAAATCATAATGTGGAAATGTAACTGATATTGGGATCCCTTTGTTTAGAAATTATATAGTGTTACTGTTGAAATGTATATAATTATAGTTTAAGATGACTGCAAAAAGCTATTGGGAACTCAAAGGGTTAGCCTGAGATGCAAGCCTTTTGCAGAAGAGCTGTGGAAGGAAAACTCTGATGGATCTTCTCTATTTATTCTGCCTTTATAAATAGTTATACAGGTTTATTTTTGTATGTTACTGCTAGTACAAATAAATACTTTTTGTGAATTCTACATCTGCTCCTGTTTTTTCCTGTGCTCCCTGACCTGTGCCTTGATGACACAGGGAAATGTGATATATTCATTATTGGCCAGCAATAGGCAAGGGGGGAAGGCACTAGACACCAGGGAAGTTTTACCTGGTTATGGGGAACTGGGATCGGTGGGAGGGCAGAAGCTGCTAGCACCAGGGACAGCTCACGGGATGGGCAATTGTGAACACTACAGCCTCCGACCCTATGCAAATGAGTTCACAATGGGCATGCAAATGACCCCTTAGCACCTTGCATGCTCAATGGGCTCATTTGCAGGATGTCTTTTGAATGCTGCAAATTTAGCCCTGATACTAGCCATTGTGGGGGCCCTATTCAGGGGCAGTGTTGGGTGGGGCTAAGTGACGTAGTGGTGGGCAACAATGGGCCACTATTCAGACGAATAGTGTGCCCTGTGCTGTGTTCCTGAATATAGCATTATTTGCCCACCAGCACTATTGCAAGATGGAGTGCAAATGTTTGCACTCCATTTTGCACTTTTCTTAATATCTGGCCCCAAATGGCTTGTGCCTTTGCTGAGTGGCAAAGCTAATATCTGGAAAGAAGTAAATAGCTGTCCCATCGGGTAACAGGAAGGTCTTCTTCTTTTTTGCATTACTCAGCACAGCATCCTGGACATGCACTCCTTAGTGATGATCAGACCAGTCTTAGGTAAGTGGATTTGTAGGGCGTTTATGAGGGGTGATGCCGTAGACTTTAATAATTTCCTGCTCAGTTGGGGAATTTTTAACTTTTCTTCCCCACCTCGGAACATCATGAGTGTGTTGCATCTGACGCCGAGGCATCAGAGCAATGACATTCCCCTCCCTGTTACTGGCTCCAGTCTGTACTGCCACCTGTGGTCACCTAGGTGCCAGTATTATGGCAGAGCTCAGAAGCCCTCCCTCCCCAGAGGTGGCGAGTGTCCATGGGATGCTCAACAATCCTCCCCTGGCTGTTCCCCATCCAATCTAGGCTTGCTCCCGAACCCAGGTTGCTGGCATCACAAGCGGTAGCACTACCGCAGTGCTGGTGGCCCAGCCAGTGTCTAATATTTTTGATACTATTTTCACTGCCTCAGATTTGAAGGGGCCTACTTTGGGACACTCCCAGGATAGGTGCATCAATGTTACATGTGCTTTTCCTTTGGGGCATCAATCCAATTTTGATGGATCTATCTGCTTAGCAAGTGAGGGGGTGAAATATACTCTGTGTAGAAAGTTATACTGAGCCTGTTTGATATGGTTGCTTCTTGAGCATATAGGAGTTGTGGCTTCTTCCCAGAGGTGTGCAGGAATTTGGCTCATCCCAAGGCTAGATGCCCAAATAAGCTTCACTGGGCCCACAGTGTTCTCAAAGTTTGTCATCAGCATGGAGTAAAATTGCTGGCGTGGTCGGCTAACCCCTAGTGGAGCGGTATCTCTAGAGCACTGAGGAGTGTTGGGTTAGTGCTTCCATTTTAGTGTGAATCCTGCTCTATACTTGACTTGCAGATACAGGAAAAAAAAGTCATGTGGTGAGAGACCATAGTGTTGAAATGACATTAACATTCTTCCTTCGTGCAGGTTCATTATTAGCTTTAGCCCATTCTCCCTTCTGTAGGTTAGACACTGTCTGGTAATTCACCAGAGTGATGTACATATAAACACCATCGCTCAACTAACAAGGGCCTTGTTAGTTGAGCAGTGGTGTTCACATGTACATAATGTTGCAGTAACGTATTCAAATCAGTCTGTAACAAAATGGTGTAGCTTGTGTTAGTGGTGCAGGGGACGTGGTGCACTGTTGGATAGCCAACATCTCTGAACAGAAAAAAAGCTTTGCACTCATACATGTTTGTCCAGGCTCCAATAAATGATATCAATGTTTAAGATCTCAATTTTGTTTATTTCATATTAAAGTGCCATTGAAAAAGGTGCATATGTAGTCTACTGGTAAAGCCAAGTAGCCTCAGACTCTCAAACTACTCCCCTTTTATGCTTCAACCTGATGCTTTTTTTCTGTTCTGATATGTGTATAAATCAACCTTTAAAACTAGCCCCATAGACTTATATGTGGAGCACCCCCATGGTCTCCCTAGTTACGTGTCACAAAATGCTTGAGTGTGGAGGTGGGCCAGCAAACCAGGAAGTGGAAGGGATTGGCTGGTTGCTTGCTTGGGCCAGTTTACAATCCCGTCCCGGGGGCTAAAATAAAAATTCCACATTCTACATGATATGACTCACACTAGAGTCAGGTAGTCCTTGGTGGGTTCCACCCCCCCCACACTTTTTTTTATATCTCAAAATCTTATAACAATCCTTTAAAGGGTTGTACTTGACTGTCTCCACAGGGGGTAGACCACAGTGGGGGCCCTGATGGAGAACCTGATGGTGCAACGATCCAACCAGCTGACTGGATCAATCTTGAGACCCTAAACCTCTAGCCACGGGGAGAATACCAAGCAATTAGTGGTGCACTGACATGAAAGAAAAGAAACAAGGGAACGTAAGAGAAGGCGATGCAAAGAGGGACTTGGTGAAAACCAGATCACCAGACAAGACTAAGATCTGTAAAATACAAACTGGCCAGACAAGGTTCAAGTTGCGCAACTATTACGTCTTGCTGGATGGGCCACTCCAGCTTTTTCCAATTTGGTCCTGTACAGGGGTTAAAAACGGAATGCTGGTACAGAACTAGACCAGATAAGCCCACCTGGGCAGACCAGTAGTAGTTGCTCAACTTAGAAACATAGAAGTGTGATGGCAGAAAAAGACAGACAGGCCCACCTAGTTTGCCCATTTGTCTAACTATCTGCTAGGAATGCCCCCCCCCTCAACAACCCCCTGTGTCTGTCCCATGCCCTTCTGAAGCCTTCCACTGTTGCTTCTCCAATCAACTCTTTTGGGACCCTATTCCACTTATCCACCACCCTTGAATTGTCCCCCCTCAATCTGTAACCCATGCCTCCTTGCCCTCTGATTCCCTTTCAGCTGGAAGATGCTTTCCACTGTCACCCAGTTTATTCCCTTAAGGTACTCAAAGGTCTCAATCATGCTCCCCCCACTCCCCCCTCTGTTCCAGGGAGTACATGTTCAATTCTCCCAACCTTTCCTCATAGGACAGGTGGCTGAGCCCCTTAACCATCTTCGTTGTTCTCCTCTGAACTTGCTTCAGCCTCCCCACATCCTTTCTGAGTTATGACTTCCAGAACTGGACCCCATAATTCAAATGCAGTCTAACTAAATGGGTGTACAAAGATACTATGACCTCACTCTTTCTACTGGTAATCCCCCTTACGATGCAGCTCAACATTCTGCTGCCCCTAGCCACTGGTCCCTTGCAGTGCCTTTCCACCTTCAGGTCCATTGATATAGTGATGCCTAGATCCCTTTTCTGTTTGTTACTTCCAGGTCTTGGCCCCCATACAGTACCCTGCTCTCTGGTTCCTGTATCTAAGATGCATAATCTTACACTTGTCCAAGTTGAATGAAAGCTGCCACCTCCTTGACCATGCCTCGAGCCTCCCCAGATCTCTCCGCATTCTTTCTACGCCTTCTGGAGTGTCCACACTATTGCAGACTGTAATATTGTCTGCAAACAGACTCACACCACCTTTAAGGCCCTACACGATGTCCCCTATGAACAGATTGAACAGTAGTGGCCCTAACACCGACTCCTGAGGGACCCCACTTGTGACCATGCCCTCTCCAGATGCACCCCATTTATAATGACTCTCTGTCTCTTGTCCCCCAGCCAGTTTCCCATCCATCGAACCACCTTCTGACCCAGTACCAGGTATGACAGCTTATACAGTAGTATCCTGTGTGGCATGGAGTCAAATGCCTTTTTGAAATCCAGATACACATCTGCTGCCCTGCCCTGATCCAGTTCCTTGGTGACCATGTCAAAAAACTCTATCAAGTTTGTTTGACAGGATCTACCCCTTGGTAAACCCATGTTGCCTTGGATTCATCAGGCTGCTTATCTCTAGGTAATTCATTAGTTTCTCCATGAGCTCGCCCATTGTGCCCAATCCCACTGGCCTGACCAGTCTGATGTCCAGTTTTCACCAATACCCTTCAGAAGAGACATGTTCAGTTTCTTCCGCCACAAGTCATAAACATTCTCACAACAGATGCATGCATAAATCAGAGATCAGACCCGGTGGGCTGAGGCACTGTCACCTTCAAACAACACAAAGTTTTGCTGTATTCTGACAATATGCAGTTAGCCCCAGCACGTGAACTGCCCTGGAGAGGAAAAGAATAACTCTATGCAGCAGCATAGAACGTTGAGATCAAGCTCGATTTTCAAACCTCTGTCTCTGGTACTTCTCAGTGTAATCGTCAGATTCTTTACTCTGCCTACAGTGAAGTCGCTCCAGAGATTTCTCCTCTGCTCGGTTCGGTAAAGTTTAAAAAAAGCGTTGGGTTGTTCAACCGATTTATTATTTTTCAGTTTTGAAGTCTCTGTCTATGGTACAGGTAGTGTTGTAGATAGGTAGCGATTTATTTTCTGTGGAAATTGTTTTTTTCCTCAGTGTCTGATTGGTCGGTCCGGTTGGAAATCAACCTTTTGTTTATATTTGTATTTTCAGTGATTTAGTAGTGGTGTTCCATTCATATCGATTTAAAAAAAAAGAAAAAAAAAAGGACTTTTTCTGGGGGGGGGGGGGGTTCACAGCTCTTAACACGGTTGGTAACCAATAGGGGAGTATTACCTGGCTTGAAAGCTGTAAAGGGTAATTTGTTAGTGTGGCCATGTCTGAGAAACCCAAGAAAAAAAACAGCTCCACTGGGTTTCAACACTGTACTGAGTGTGGGGAGGCCTTTGCCAAGGCTGACCCCCACCTTATCTGTGTTTATTGTCTGGGGTTTTACCACCTCAAAACAGACTGCCAAATCTGCAAGAATTTTCCTAAAGCCACTCTGGAAAAAAGGTTAAGTAGGCTGAAGGAAAGGGAGGCCGAGAAGTCCGCTGATCCAGATGGCCAGCCCGGTTCAGTTGTAGCCGAACCTGAGGAGGTGCCCACTGACCTGGGTGATACCTCCTCAGGCAAAAGGAGATCCGACTCCGTGGGGTCGGTTCTGGCAAAAAGGAAAAGGAAGTCAGCTGGCTCCAATCCAGCACCACATACTCCAACCGCTGATGAAATAGCCAAAGCGATTAGTATAGTTCAGTCGCTTTGCCCGGTTCAGTCCGAACCGGCACTGCCAGTTAGGCGGTCGGTTCGGTCGGATCCAACTCCATTGGATTACGATCTAGATGTTTATTATGACGTGGAGTGGGATAGAGACAAAGAGTATCCTGAGGAAGTCGATGATGATAATGATTTTGAAGGCCTGGATGTGCCTATTGAACCGGACATCTCCCAAGACAGGCCTTCTAATATCTACCACCCAGGCTTTCTGAGTCCCCTTCCCACTTCTTGTTCTACAAGAAGGTGGCTGAAACCCTTCAGCTCCCAATGGTAGAAGCTGCTAAGAAGGAGGAAGAGCCTGATTTTGTTGAGATGAAGGACATCCCAGAGTCCAAAATATTGTCTATCCCTCTTCATAAATCTTTGGGGAAACAAATAAAAAAGATATTGCAAACACCTAACTCCTTATCTCCTGTAGACAAAAGAATGGACAGGAGGTATATGTTATCAGGCTCAGGTGCAGAGTTTTTATATAGTCATTGCAGCCATGTTGGGGTAGTGCAGGCTGCAGCCTGTGACAGGGCTAATATTCCTTTGGTTTCACACCCCCCAGACAAAGACTCCAGGAAAGTGGATGCCATGGCCAAAAAACAATATCTGGCATCCTGTTTGGGACTCAGGCAGGCTATCTATATGGCCTACCCAGCCAGGTACCAGAAGTCCAAGTGGGATACGGTTCTGGAACTGGCTAAACAGGCCTTCCCCCAGCTAGCCAAAGAGCTGGAGGAGGTTGCTGCTGATGGAATTGAGGCATCCAAAGTACAATTCCACACTGCTGTAGACTCCAATGATGTGGCATCAAGAGTCATGGCTACATCTGTGTCTCTCAGATTTGCTTGGCTGAGATGCACTAGCCTTTCCCAGGACACCCAGGCTAAGGCCATGGATTTCCCGGTTGTGGGTAACTCTCTGTTTGGGGAGCAGAGGCTTACATGAAGAAAATTGATGAGTATAGGACCACCTACAGAAGTGCACAGGCCAAAGAAAGGCAAGCCACTCCTATAGAAGCAGCAGCCTAGGGACAGGGGCAGGCCTTTGCACCAAGCCCAGGCTTCCTCTTCTTTCCCGTAAAGGGAGTTCTTTCAAGAGAGAGGTAGGAGGCGCGTGAGCAGGGCTGCATCTTCTTCCCAGTCCAAGGCTCCTGCCAAGCAGACACCCTCATGTGTCAGTCCAGGTCGACTCCCCTATTCCAGTAGGAGGCAGGCTGGCTTACTACTTCCAGGCCTGGAAATCTGTTACCTCAGACAAGTGTGTTCTGGAGGTAGTAAGCCAGGGACTGGCCCTCAGTTTAAAAAGGTTCCCAAAAATAAGGGTCAGGTCCTTTCTACCTGCAACCATCTCAGAAACCATTGCTCTAGAGGCAGAGGTTTCTTCTCTACTGGCTGTCAGGGCTGTAGAGAAAGTTCCTACTCAGCACAGGGCCAAAGGTCTGTACTCCAGATATTTCCTTACCCCAAAAAAGACAGGGGGGTGGTGACCCATCCTAGACTTAAGGTATTTGAACAAACACATCACAAAGCCAAAATTCAAAATGGTGACTCAGTGAATAATTCCTCCCTCTCTAAGGCCAGGGGACTGGCTAACATCCCTGGACCTCAAGGATGCCTATTTCCATATTCCTATCAGGTGCTCCCACAGAAAGTACCTCAGGTTTGAGTTGCCTTCAGGCCATTATCAGTTCAGCCCATGCCCTTCGGCCTAACATCAGCTCCAAGGGTGTTTACAAAGTGCCTTGCAGTAGTAGTTGCCTTCCTCAGAAGGCAGGGTATATCTATCTTCCACTACCTGGACGACTGGCTCATTGTAGGTCAGTCCTTCGACCAGCTCAAGTCAGCTCTGCAAATCACTCAGAACTTGATCAGTTCTCTGGGATTTCTCCTCAATCTTCCAAAGTCAGTTCTCGAACCAGTACAACTTCTTACTTTCATAGGAATAGAATTAGATACTGTTCAGGCAAAGACCTTCCTCCCATTAGCAAGGATAAAGACCCTTTCTCATTTCGACCTCTAGTCTCTCGCCCAGCAAGACACTTTCTTCAACTCCTAGGCCATATGGCAGCTTCCACTGCAGCAGTACAAGGAGCCAGGTTTCAGATGAGGGCCATTCAGTTCCACCTAAGGTCCTTTCAGTCTCAGAAAACAGACTCTCTCACCAAATTGGTTCCAGTGACTCAGACTCTGGTCCAAGCTTTCCAGTGGTGGCTGGACCAGGACAGTCTCAGACAAGGTGTCCCATTCCTCAGTCAAGCTCTCTCAGTAGTCCTAACTACAGATGCTTCTCTCCTAGGCTGGGGAGCCCGTTTGGGAGCCCTCACTGCTCAGGGTGTTTGGTCTCCACAAGAGTCTCTCCTTCATATCAATCTCTTGGAACTCAGGGCAGTATTCCTGGCCCTTCAGGCTTTCTCAGACTCAGTCAGAGACAAGGTGTTGTAGGTCAGGACAGACAACACCACAGTGTGGTACATCACAAGCAAGGAGACACTCAGTCCATGGCCTTGTGCACAGAGGCCATGAAACTGTGGTCTCTAGCCTACTCCCTTCAGGCTTCCCTGACAGCAGTTCATCTCCCAGGGAAGGACAATGTGCCAGCAGATGCTTTGAGCAGATTCTCCCAGGGACATCACGAATGGTCCCTGGATCCTCTCATCCTGAAAGTAATCTTCAACAGATGGGGCACTACTAGAGATAGATCTCTTTGCAGCCCTGGACAATCATCAACTCCCCCTGTTCTGCTGCAGACCTCCAGTCCTAGGGACTGTTCCTCTGGATACTCTCATATTGGACTGGAAGGGTAGGTTCCTCTATGCCGTTCCTCCTTTCCCCCTGTTGTTCAGAGTTCTAGTCAAGATCGGGTCTCAACCCTATGCACTGAAACTGGTGGCTCCGGACTGGGCCAGACAATCTTGGTACCCTCTGTTGTTGTTCTTGGCAGTGTCACTCCCCCGTCTCTTCCCAAGACACAATCTCCTAATCTCCTTTAAGGGGAGAATTTGGTACCCCAATCTCAGTCTCTCAATCTCAAGGCCTGGCTCTTGAGGGAGTTAGAATATCGCGGGCCTGCATCTTTCTCAGGGAGTTCTGGATATTCTGAAGGTCTCCAGGAGACCTTCTACCAGAAAAAACTTATAATTCCAAATGGAAAAGATTCACCATTTGGTGTTCTCAGAAGGCATTCTGCCTGATACTGCAGGCATTGCTACAGCATTAGATTATCTGGTTCACCTTAATGGCCTAGGCCTTAGGCCTGCAACTCTGAAGGTTCACCTAGCAGCTGTGTCTGTGTTCCTTTCAACAGGAAGGGCTCTTCCTGGCATCTCATCCTGTTTTCAGTAAGTTGTTCTTCAAGGTCTGGTTCATATCATCCCTCCCTTTAGAGAGCCTACTCCGACTTGGGATCTGAATGTCTGTATTGCTAGAGGTATCTTTAGGGGTCCCACAGGGGTCAATACTGGGGCCCTTACTATTGAACCTCTTCCTAAATAATCTTCCTAAAGCCTGTGACACTAAACTGATACTTTATGCAGACGACGCTGTACTTCTCACCAGCAGTTCATCAATAGTCGCCCTCCACTCCGAGCTGCAGGTATCCTTCTACAAGCTGGAAGACTGGTTCTGTAGCCATAAACTTCTATTAAACTACAAAAAGACCAAGGTGATGCTCACAGCCAGCCCACAGCACAAAAAGAAGCTCCCTCCCCTCACCATCTCCAATAAAGTCAATGAGCAGCTAGAACAAGTTCACTCCTTCAAGTACCTGGGGGTCACCACTGATGACTCCCTCACCTTCACCCAACACATTGACACAGTGGTAAAGGCAGTGAACACCAAACTGGGTGTACTCTATAGGCATAAAAGTATCTCACTCCAGAGGCCCTCTGTCTCTCAGTCTCCAGCTTTATCCTTTCTACCATCGACTATGGATTGGTGGTCTACGGCGCAGCAACAGACACTGCACTAAAAGGATTCACATTGCCCTCAACAAGGCATGTATGCTCACAATGGCTGCAGATTGAAATACCCACACCTGCTCATTATATGAGCAGACCAATTAACTGCCACTAAAGAACAAGATTATGTTCCAAACATGTCTCCTTGCAAAAAGTGTTAATGGGTAAACCGCCCCATGATTTTCTAGCATCCTAACACCAAGTGCTTCCAGTTATACCACCAGAGGTAGGATGAGGCCCTTTCAACCTTTCCATCAAATTGTGCAGGGACAGCGTGCTTTCAGCTATAGGGCCCCCAATAGCTCAATGAAATCCCAGTACACATTCTAAACTCCCACTGCATCTCGCAATTCAAAATGGCCTAAGGGAACACCTTCTTACTAGGACAGTTTGTGACTGACACTAGGACTCCAACACCCATAATGCCCACTCACCCACACTCTCCTTCCCTTCCTTTCACCCTCACTCTTCCCTTGCCTATCCCTCTGTCTTCCTCTCGCCCTGTGCCTTTCCCCACTGGATCAACCTTAAAACCAACCTACTACTACCTCCCAACCTCCTAGACAAAGTCACTTGTTTTGGCCCCCCAGACTCCTCCTCCTCGGACTCTCACACTAGGTGTCACACCTCTTTATCTCCTTAGCTACATACAAACACTGTCCTTACCCTAGTTGAATGCTCTTGGCTGTACTATCACCATTGGTACTATGAATGACATTGTAACCTTATTGTATACTAGCTACCTACTATTCGAATATTGTACATAAACCGTTTGTTATTGTTGTCATTGTCACTGTTTGACGTGGAACCTTTGTAAAAGAGCTCTGAGCTCAAAGGTATGATCCAAATCCCTAAATAAATTGCTCATCTTATGCAGCTACCCTTTGAACCTCTGACTTCGGCTGAGCTTAAGTACTTGACCTGGAAAACTGTGTTCCTGGTAGCTATCACTTCTGCCAGGTGGACTAGTGAATTACAAGCCCTCTCAGTTGAACCTGACTTGATTGTCTTCCATAGGGATAAGGTGGTCCTGAGAACCAATATGAGGTTCTTGCCCAAAGTGGAGTCAGATTTTCATCTGAACCAGTCTATGTCTCTGTTTTTTTCGCTGACCACTCTTCTTCAGGGGAAAGAAGACTACACAGTTTGGATGTTAAAAGTGCACTTAGCTACTACATAGAGCATACTAAAGCACACAGAAATGACTGTCTTCAATTATTTCTCACTTATGGTGAAGTGGGAAAATATAATCCTGCTACTAAAAGAACTATTGCCAGGTAGACTGTCTCTTGTATACAATTCTGCTATGACAAGTTGGGCAAAGCACCCCCTTCAGGCCTGAGGGCTCACTTGACTAGCAGTACAGCTGCTTCTCTGGCTACTGCCAGAGATATACCCTTGGTAGAAATCTGTAAAGCAGTCCATATATTCATCAAGCATTACTCTCTGGGTATTCAAGCTAGGAGTGATGCTAGGTTTGGTACAACAGTACTGCAGAGCCTGTTCCCAAAGTAGGTTCTGTATTCCCTCCTCCTGGGAGAACTGCTTGGTAGTCTGCATATTGTCAGAATACAGCAAGGTTTCATGGTTGAATAAAAAAATTACTCGCCATAGTAATGTTGTTTCTTCTAATGGAGTCTTGCTGTATTCTGACCTCCCTCCCTTCCTCCCCTCTCAGAACCTAGTTTTTGGGAAGTGGGCTGGCAGGTACAGTGTTGCACCTCAGGGATGCACCTTGTACCCCTCCCTCTTAAGGGTGGGGTAATTGTTTTATTGTTGTTGCTTTTATATTTATATATTTGTCACTACCTTTTTTCTTGGGTTCTTGACTTGTCTTTTGGACCCAGGTTGTTGCCGTTTGGCTTTAAAGTTAAACAATTTCCATACAAAGTTTGCTCGTAAGAATCTGACGGTTACACTGAGAAGTACCAGAGACAGAGGTTTGAAAACCGAGCTTGAGCTTAACTTTCTATGCCGCTGCACAGTTAACCCTTTCCTCTCCGGGCAGTTCAAGTGCTGGGCTAACTGCATATTGTCAGAATACAGCAAGACTCCATTAGAAGAAACAACATTACTATGGTGAGTCATTTTTTCTTACCTGCCTTCATGCTGGTGAGCCAGGTTTAAGAACAGACCAAGGTCACTTAGGGCTCAGCCAGGAGGGAGAGGAGGATTGAGCATCCCACAGGATGCTCTCCCCCAGGGAGGGAGGACAATGGAATTCGCTGTGGTACTGTTACTTGGGTGACCACAGGTGATAGTGCAAGTAAAGTCATACAGGGAGGGACACCGCCCTGACTTGCCGCTGTGCCTGAAGGAGGAGAGAAATGGTGGAAGAATGCCAAGGCTGTGTGGAATGATGACGCACTACCCTCACAGGCTCTGCACCATCCACTGGGCTGCCTCTTGCCACACATCCATTACTTAACCCATAGGTGCTGGGGGCACCAGGCCAGGGCCCTATCACTTTATAAGTGGCCCTATCAGTTTTTCAGTCATGTTAATGTATTTAATAGGGAGAATTTGCCACTTATATCCTTGGCCCTACTACTATTTTCAGGGTTTGGGGAACCCAGAAGGCCCTGCCAGGAAGCGGAGGTATTCATGGGGCACTGAACAGCAGTGGGGGTAAATCCCAGACAGGAAGGGAGACAATGCGCGCGGGGGTGGGGTATTACATTATAAACCAGGAACTGGGGCTACTACATAGTACTTTGGCCACCTCCTTATGAATATTAAACCGTTGGATACCGCCTTCTACGGCTCCTTTCAACCAATGTCACTGAAGCAGGCCCCTTGGTAGATACTTCGCTGCCCTGTGGAAACAAGGCAGGAGTGTTAGCTATTTGGTTCCTCCTACGGTTAGGCAAGTTGTTTTTTGTTTGAATTTTATCTTTGCCTAATTGTAGTGAATTCTGCAAAGCAGGTCTACCTACAGTATAAACTGACTGCTTCAACATCAGCGGCTGGGAACGCCCCGCTGCCGTAATGCGTGCCGCTGAGGGGGCGGGATGTCGCGGACAATTTATATAGGATGCACCCGCGCGCCACTTTTCCATAATTGCTTGAAGACCGCCATTTGAAGTAGAGGTGCAGTTTGTGTTGGCCTTCGTATCACAAGAACGGTAAGCGACAGCAGGACAAAGGACTTGAATTTTATCTACTCTTGCGATATATGTAGAGAATCGCGGCTTTTGTTTTCAGTGGACTATGCGGGGTTATACCCAGTGTGACAACCACTATCGCCGTCACCACGCTGCCGGTGTAAAATATATATTTTGTTTAATTTATAACTCGTTATATTCACTAAAACTAATACATTTAGTCACGGGATTAGTGCGCATACACATGCAATATGGAGGTGTGATTTTGGAATAGGGTCACGATCAGATTTTTTGGGGGGCTTTTAGTACTGTAATTGACTATCATATTTTTTGTTTCCTATTGTTATAATATTTGACATCAGTTGCATATATCTTTTGAAAGTAAAAATCGGAGGTAGTCGAGTTGTGAAAAGATGGTTTGTTCTGTGTTGGGGACTTGGGGTTACCGGATGTCCTCTCTCACGAGGATATGTCCTCTTTTTCTTTTCCTAGCTGCCAAATATTCTTCCATGCTTCCATCTACCTTCTCCACCCTGTATTATTTACTATCTTGTAAATGAGCTGTGAAGGTGGTGGAGACTTTAAATCTATTTACTTGGGGTCTGGCACGAGAGATCTTTTAGCTGCCCAAAATCTGGTACTCCTAATACGGGGGCTGTATAGCCATTTGACATTGTGTTTATTAAAAAAAAAAACAGAACGTTGCCGAGTGTTGGAAACCGAGTGGGGTGTTTCGTCTTCTATTACTCATAAACCGGGACAGACAAGTAGCATGTATGGGCTCCACGACGGGACTTCGCAAGTTACGGCGCCGCCATCTTGTCCCGGAAAGTCGGGATTGCCGCATCCAAAGCGTGCAACAAAACGAGATGGCGGCTGCGACTTGGGTTGTCCGTTTGATAACAATACTAAATCGGGGTTTCTGCTTTGAAATTGAACCTATGTGTTAAATCTGTCTACCCATCTGAGAAGGGACACAGACGGGGCATAGGCGGTGCAGAGGAGGGTAACTAAAATGGTGTAGAGGACTTGCAGGGGAAGACATGCAAGGAAAGACCAAATGAGTCCAGTATGTATTCCTGGGGGGGCGGGGGCGCGTAAGTGTGCGTGATGGAAATTTAACTACCTCACTGATAGAAACCGAGGACAGGAAGGCTCATCTTCCAAGGCACGAGATGCTCGGAAAAGGGGCACAGTATTTTTTTGGAGGCTCGGCGGGTGACGTGAGAAACTATATATGCTTTTTTTTTTTAAGAGGGTGGTGGAGTCACAGGGATTTGAGAATGAGTGGGACAGACACAAGTGTGTATTGGAAGTAGGAGGAGGTGGTGGCAGGGTGCTCGAGTTAGGTTTGGTCATCCTACTTCATAATAGGTAGGGATAAAGAGGGCAGCCTGGGTGGACCAAGAGGTCATTGTCTGCCGAGAACTTGTATGTATCTATGTTGCAGTCAACCTGTGAAGTCATGATGCATAAAATTGCAAAAGCAACAGTGCAGCGAAATTGGCAAAAAGTCGACCCTACCCATTTTTACTATAAAATAGTTTTTATTACTGTCTAATAGTTTGTACAGTAACAGTAGTGCTGATTTAGTTCTGTGCTGTGCTTTTCAATTTTTTTACAAATGTGAAATAATTTTTAAAATACACGTGTGTGTGTGTGAATTCGATTGCCGAATAAAATGGAAAAAGTGATACACTAAGGTTTGTTAAGCCGAAAAAACTGCTTGTCAGTTTTGCGCAGTAAAGTGCTAATCTGATTGAAAATGCTTAGCATCTGACAGAATGGTTAGTGAAACTTGAAATAAAGTATGGTTTTATTAATTTGTCTATCATGGACTCATTCAAAAAATGGTTAGCGGTCTACTGCTAATTTTCTGGACGTGGTTAGTAATGCCCCTATTTTGCTAGACTATACCAGCTGTTTAATGCACTGAAACAATCACGGATTTAAGAATGCATGGGATAGACATAAAGGAATTCTGGAGGTCAGGGTAAGGTACAACAGACTTCTAGGAAAACAAACTGAACTTACAAGCTCAAATGGGCAGACTGGGTGGGCCATAGGCCCTTATCTGCCAACACTGTCTATGTATCTATGTAAGTTTGTAGTGCAGTGAACAGTCGTAAAATGGGAATCGAGTAGAAATGCTCTGTTTTGCATCTTGGTGCTTTCGTGCCATACCACACAGGAGTGAAATTAACTTCAAAGTACTTCTCAGTTCCTAGGCTGCAGATTCATTCCACAGGGACAAGCTCATGCCACTATGAGGGTATAGGATGATCACCCCCCGATCCTAATCACAACACCCGTGCCCCCTTCTCTTCTCACCTTAATCTACATTATATCATGCCTTAAATCTTTCAAGTGTTGCACTTATGGTCTACAGTTTGAATAATTGCCTGTACTGTTATTTATCCTCATCTTGTCTACTTCTCGTAAGCCTGTATCACCTGACTGCATGTATTGTATTGCTTCTGTTCCCTGGGTCACCCCTGAAAAAGGGACCTTTGTGGGCCAACCCGGTCTTCAAATTAAATAAATAATTCAATAAATATACTGTGCTTCATATTAGTGAAACTGTATGAATTGATTTTTTAAAGCCAGTTTTTACAGAACACCAATTCCTGAAACGGTTTGAAATGACATCGGCAAACTTAACTTTTTTTTTAATTAAAATCAGGAAAAATCATGAAATATGAACTCTTCAAATACAAAAAATTACCCTACACTGTGCAGAATTCTAAGGTGATAATGATAAATTACGGCCAGTTTCACATGAAAACGAAAACTTATGGTACTTGGCTCAGCCACAAGTCGTGCTTTTAGTCACGCCTCTTCGGTCTGGTCACGGAAAGCAAGTTGTCTGAAAAACATAAAACAGAAGTAAGAAAAAATAACTACCAAGGGAATGTACATAAACATATAGTACATTTAACTAGGGGTGGGCTGAGCGCCTCAGAAGAAACACACTTGGAACCCAAACCTAGTGCATATAACCCAGGGGGGTGGGGGACAGCAACCCTACAGAATGAAAAACAATGATAGCAATGCACAAGTAAGTAAGGCAAATATGAAAAGAATGGTGTGTCCCCCAGTGATCTAAAGTACTCCTAATACAGCGCAATACAGAACCTGATTTAGGACAGGTTACCCAAATGAACTGATGTTGGATTAGTCCTGTCGTTTACTTTTTTGTACTGTGTAATCTTGCAATGTACTGTGCAAGGTGTTCGTTTTAAATTAGATAAATTATTTCAGTTCAATACGTATGGTCTCTGCTTCATTTATTTCTGACTCTTGGTTAGCCTTTCTGGTAGGTGGTAGCAGGGAGTTGAAATTAATTTTGCAGCCAGCAGGGCTAGTGACAGGAAAATCCACTGGCCCAGCTGGTGTACTTATTGAAATTTTCTCTTTAGTACAAGCCCGTAGGGCTAGTTAAAGAAACTTTACTAGCCAATACAGAATCCACCAGCATTTGGCTAGTGGACTGGTGCCAGTTTCTGGCTGTAATCTTATCTGTATTGCCTTCTAAGATTTGCACACAGGCCAAACAAATCTGAATATCTGAGACTGCACAAACGGTCGTTACCGGAGATCCAAGGGTCCCCTTGTGCTTCGAAACTTTTTACATAAAATAACGGCACCCACGCGAACGTCAGGAAGAAGCTGCTACCAGCAACTTATGAAATGTGATTCCACAGCAGCCTAATGAAGGACAGTTATTGCACACATGGCTCTCATCCCAGCAATCGCTGTAAGTAATGAAAATCTATGCTTTCAACACTTCCACACAGTGTGAATTTGTAAATGCCATTACCACACAAAAACTGAAGTCTGACCACATGGCATAGCTGCCATTAACCAACAAAGTTGGTAACATTAACATTTCTCACGGCATCGCTGCAGTGCAGTTAAGTGATACAACCCCGCCCAACATTTTCTCCATTTTTTTTGTGCGATTTCTTTTCAGTTTAAGCTTCTCTGTAGGCCTACCCCCGTGCTCGTATGTGTCCCCCCTTTTTTTTTTATTAAGTGATAATTTTGTATCTAGTGACGTTTCAAGTTTTATTAATTCCAGACTCTCTTGTGGGGGCGCCCCCCCACACCCTGGCGCTCTGTGTGCGTGTGTGTAATAACTTATTTACTTTACACATGCATTGTAACAGCATTCATCAAACGTGATGACAGTGAACTCAAGGATGTACTTTAATTCACCTAGCGCTAAAGAGAGCACACAGGGGACCCATAGATCTCTGGCATTGCCCACAAACAACCAGCCGCAAAGGACAAAGTTATTAGAGGCAAATACCTTTACGGTGAGGGTAGTCGCTAAGCCGAATTCTGTATAGTTTTTAAAATATAGCAGTCTAAGAATTTATATGTTTTACCAAATTTCTCACTTCGGAGGGCGTGTCTGTGTCTGTGGTATGGGCATGCATCGGTAACTGGTTTAACTGTCGAGGTGACCATGTAAACCTCAAGAGCAAAGCTCGAGAGGTTTGTCACCATAGCAACACTGAGCCGTTATTCAGACAAATTGCCGTGTATGACCATACATTGTGTTAGTGTGTGGCCATACATTTCAATTCACAAACTTGAGCACGATCCTCACTGCTGTAGCCATTCCGGGTCACGCTTTCACTGCCATGGCCGTTTCTGGAAGGCTGTTGGTTGTGTAATGCATACAAGCAAAGCGATCCCTATCCGTGACTTGGTATCAATAGGTTAACAGCACTGGAACAGAGTAACGATGGTTAACCTCGGGAAATGATTTCCTAAGGTTAATGGCGTTAGGTAATGTGTGTGTGCTCAATTTTTCAGGCAGTCTCCCTGTAACTGCTGGGGTCCCCTCGTGGTGAGGCAGCAGGGAGCCCCTACTAACCCACCGATTCGGATAGTTAGGAGGGCATTATCTCTGAAGACAGAGCGCTGGGGACAGTCGTCAAGATGCAGTGACCAGCCACCAGGGTCTTTTTCCTGGATTACCCCTATTGCAGGAGCACAGTATGCAGTGACTCGGGTGGGCTTGCATGCACCCCTGCCAAGCATCTGCTGTTCTCCTGCCCCATGTTCTTGCGCCACCATGCAGCTGAACCAGCCTCCGCTAGGGATGCCTCAATAACACGATATCACGATAATTACCACTGACAGTAACTTATCGTGGGGAAAAAAAACATTATCGCGGTTATCGTGCAGCACGATATACTGCAGTAGACAATGGTAAAGCACCTCAGATTGCTTTACCAGCAGCGCATCCCTTTCCAGGTGCAACCATGATTCCTGATAACCCACCCATTCTCCTGTCAGATGTTTAGTATTTTTCCTTAAAATAACAAATGCAGTGCTGGCCATGTGGCATGGAGTTTTGAGGTCCTGAGCACCTCACCTGTCGCCATGCTGGTATTCCAGATTCAGGAATAGACCTGGGTCACATGAGGGCTTACTGCATGAAGGAGGACTGAGCATCCCTTGATGACTCCCTTTTTCATTCAGACTTTTTTTTTTATCCCTCTGGGGGGGGGCTCCCCTCACGAGATTAACCCCTCCAGCTCCCAACATCCCCATATTGCCTGTCCCCTGCGGATTTCTCTCCTTCAGCAGGGCCAGGAGAGAGGGGGCTGGCACTCCCTCCCCCTTAAGACCCAATCCAAATTGCTGGGGCTGAACCCTGCAGATGCTCCATTTTTCCCTTTTTTTTTTTCTTTGTCTCCCCCCCCCAATACCCCCTCTGTCATGGCGTCATGACATCAGCATTCGTCTCTAACCAGTACTGCCCTCAGCCATTGCCACAGGGCAGTCAATGACGAGGATAACATGTTCTCCCCAAGAGAGAACAGTGAGTCCTCTGTGCTTGATCTCCTCTCACCCTGCCGACCTGAGCTCAATCCTTAACCTGGGTCGCCAGTGTGGCATTAGTCGTCTCAACTCTCCACCACTGGACTGGCAGTGACTCTCCTCCTCTGAGAAGGGACAGAGCAGTCCACTGCATGATTGCAATCTCAAGGAGGCTGGATGATGCAGCAGAAACTGCCATATAACTGGGTTCAGGGGCAGAGTACACACATCATATACTCGCACCATCACACGTGTGCCAGCCCAAGGGATTTGGGGGGAAGTATGTCACCGATTCGACTTACTTAGATAAAACTGTCGGTTAAGGACTGCTTGGCCTATCTAGTCTGCCAATTTTCCCTAATGTGTTATCGCAGACCCTATTTGATCTCCAGCTTTACCCTCCCTTTCTTTTTTTTATACTAAAGTTTGACATTAAATGGGTACAAATACATTTATCTCCATCAGACTTCTTAATCAGATTAAATTAGTTATTCTGTAGTGCTATAATTTCTTTCCAATACAAAGTTTTTTAGATTTTTTCTGGCTTGTCCTTCAACATTTTCCTTTCTTTCAGTGCAAAGTGTAATGCCCTAAATGTTCTTGTCATCATAAACCCTCAAGGATTCTTCTTGGGCCTATGACCTCTTGGCCCGTTCCCCATCTCCTTCTTCCTACTTCAGCTCACATCAGGAGGCTGATTTCTGGGTGTATATCTCTCCATAAAACCACAGTGCCGATCGAGAGAGCGAGAGATAGATGCTACCATAGTTAGGGTTGAGGAGCCATTTCTATGTTAAACCCCAAAACTTTGCACCTTAATAACTTTGCAGCCGTTTAACGGATTTGGCTGAAATTTGGAATTCACGATCAAGAACCATAGGCATTGGGATTGCTAAGTTTCATTACTGGTCTGATATATGGCTGCGGAGTTGAGGCGTGATCTGTGCAGCATTTACACTTTTTCGGGAATTCTACGGTCGCGCTTACAGGTTGAATGGTTTATGCGGACTGCCCAAAATCTTCAGGGAACGTGCGGCTGGGGTCCCCGATGTGCCTTTTGAAGATTTCATGAAAAAATATTAAACGGTTCAAAAGTTATTCAGAAAAGTGTCCCATTATAAGTCAATGGGAAAAGTTAACAAAAAGTTAGTGTCGCAAATGCATTTTTACTTTTGCAAATCGGCCATTTTGTTTTCAGTTGGTGATCAGAAAAATGGTTGGCATTTAAATTTGGGACCCTCTAGCAACCTAATTTTTTTGGTATTCACCTAGTCGGACCCAGAGGATGCTTGTCATGTCTTTATTTTGTGGTAAAACACCCCAGAAATATGTTTCAAATTTCTGGAAAAAGTGTCAAACTTTTTGAAAGCTTTCTCAAATGCGACAGTAGTTTTCCATCTGTGGGAAAGTGATAGCGATTCTTTGGCACTGCGCTGCAAAAGAACAGTTGGGAGTTTTGGGCTGAAATTTGGAGGGAACGGAGCTGACATCTCTCAGATGTGCCTTTCAGTGTTGTATTGAAAAAATATTACACTGCGGCAAAGTTATGGCACTCCAAAGTTGACAGTTTTTTTTTCTCCCCGTAGGATAACATTACGGTGCCCGACGCATTACAGAAATCCTTTGTATCCCTGCTGCAAAATAATGGTTTGGTCTTTTTTTCCTGAAATTTGGAGGGAAGACAGCCAACAGCCCACAGATGTGCCTTTCAGTAGTTTGGTGAAAAATATTACAGGAGGCAAAGTTATGGCACCGAACTTCTCCCCCATAGGATAACACTACGGGCGCACGCCATGCCTTTTTAGGGCCGTGATCTCGGAAACTGTGTGAGATAGACATTTTTGTCGGAAAATGCTTAGCCCCTAGTGGGGGCTAAGTACAAAATTAGCCAGGACAGTTGTAAATCATGACTTTTAAATTTTATTTTTACGTTACTGTTCCTGAGATATAACGTATTTAGCATTCCAAGTTCTCATTTTCTGCTCAGATACTCATTATTATGCATGCATTATTTGTACTCGCTGTCTTTCTCTATGCAGGTTTGGGAAAACCAGCCTGTGCACTTACATTAATGTTACTGTTGCCCTTTTCACTTGCGGTTCTGTACCCATTTCACTTACCGTTGACGTCTGCGGCACCATGTGCGTTATCCTTTGTGTTTTCATTTGTGCTTGCATTTCTGTTATTTTTTGCCATTTGTGTCTACAGTACTGTTTCTCTTTCTGTTTCACTTTGTCACCATGCCCATTGACATTTCCGTTTGCAGGCACCATGTTACTATGTGACAACACATCACGTGGCAGACCATTCCCGTCTATGCCACCATATGCGTTACCCTTTCTGTTCTCATTCGCGCTTGTTACCATGTGCGCCACTGTTAGCACTTCTGTGTGCGTTGCTGTTCCTGTTACTATGCCACAAGACATCATGTGGCAGGAGCCCGGGGCCCTTCCCGCCGCTGCATTACATTCACTATTTCTCGTTATCATTCTCAAAAAGAAGGGAAATTAGAGGCAAAAAAACTCCATTTAATGCATTAGTTAGGGTTGTTCCACAGCGACAAGTGAGGAAATTCGCTGTTAGGGTTGAAAACCCCCCTTGGACCCCCTGCCCCCCCAAGCGGCACTGGGGTGTGCATTGGGGTCGTCGGTCCTCTCACCCCATTCTCCTATACTTCTGCTGCTTTACACATGTGGTGGGGGGAGAGTTAGGGCTGTCGACCCCAATGCCGGTTGGGGGTCCAAGGGGGGGGGTTTCAACCCTAACAGTGAATTTCCTCACTTTTGTTGCTGTGGAACAACCCTAACTAATGCATTAAATGGAGTTTTTGCCTCTAAAAAAAAAAAAAAAAAAAAAAAAAAGAGTATGTACATGTACATACATATACATATATATACATATACATACACACACATACACAATCTTTAAACTGAACCATAAAAGATATCTCCTCCATTTCTGAAATCTCGTGTATTGTGGTGACCCAACTCTGTATCAGTGGTGAACTTGATCTTTGCCAAGAGCGGGTTATAGTTTTGTGTGCTGCCACAATGAGTATAGCCCACAAGTAGAGGGCGTCCGAGGTACCAAGGCCCAAGGGGAGGACCCCTAAAATTAGGTTTGTAAAGCTCAAGGCTTACATTAGTGAGAGAACCTCCCCCAGGATATTACGGATCCCGTCCCAGTAGTCTTTTAGATTTGGGCATTCCCAAAAAAACGTGTACATGTGTCTCCTCCTTTTCTCTACATTGTCTCCAGCATTCTAGGGCCTGTGCTGGGTTTCTTTTATATAGGGCAGAGGGAGTGAGGAAGAAGCGAGTTTTAACTCTCCATTCAAACTCCTGCCAGTAGGGTGAGCTTGTGGTTTTGGAGGTGACTTGGAAAGCCCTGGTCCAGTCTCCTTCCTCCATGTCAGTTCCGCTTTCCTCCTTCCACCTGGCTTTAATTTTATTTAAGGGGTCTTTTTTCACTTGTGATATTGCCCTGTAGATATTTGAGATGAGGCCCTTGTCGCCCTGCCGAATTTCTCGATACAGTTGTTAGGGGTCCGCTTTAGATGATGTGTGATCTAAGTTATGGCAATGATTCATATAGGCCTAATTTGTAAAACCTGGAAATGGTCCGTCCTCCCAAGCATATAGGTTTCTTTAAAGTGTGGCGAAGGCCAAACTTAGTTCTCCTGAAGTAACTGATCTGGGTAGACTTGGTCATAGTCTCTCCCATGACCTAAAACTATGATCTAGCTTTGTTGGGAGCAAGTCAGGGGTCCAAGCTATTCTGACCAGGGGCCAAATAGACTGCGTCAGTTTATATTTCTGCCAGATCCTATGTGTGGCTGCTATAGTGTTCCTAATGGCCATGAGTGGGTGTGGAGCTATACCCAGCTTATTTTGGGGCAGTAGGACTCTCGCGTCTAGGAGGGGGAAGTCCCACGTTTCCCCCAATTTGTTTTCCAGTTTGACCTGTACCTAGGAGCGGACCAGATCAAGGCCATCTTTAATTGAGTTTTCAAACAAGTCTTCCAAGTCTGGCAATGACCTGCCCCCTCCCCTTTTGTGTGCCTGGAGTATTTTAAGATTAATCCTGGGCTTCTTGCCATTCCAAACAAAATTAGTTGTTAGTTTGTTCCATTTCAGGAATTGTGACTTGCCAATATATGTAGGGAGACATTGAAATAAATAAAGGAATCTGGGGAGGATATTCATTGTGATTATTTGGATTCTAGAATACATTGGAAGATTGATTAGGGCCCACTTCTCAATCTTTTTTAATCTGTTCTACCAGGGGCTTATAATTGGCTTCAAAGAGCCTAGAAGGGTGTTTAGTTATTACCGTGCCTAAGTATTTCATCCTCTCGGCATCCCACTTGTGAGGAGCACATCATCCGCGTATAGGGAGATTCTCCTTTCTGTCTCTTCCCCCACCTCAGTGCCCCGTATGGTCTCTGATTGGCGTATGGCCTCTGCCAGGGGCTCTATGTATAGAGCAAATAGCAGTGGAGATAGGGGGCAACCCTGCCTAATTCCTCTGCTCAGCCTGGACCTTTCTGACAAACTTCCATTCACTCGGATGTATGCTTGTGGGCTAGTATACAGTGATTTTATGCCGTCTATGAATGGACGGGGGAAAGCCGTAGTCTCCAGCACCAAAAAAAGGAAGCTCCAGGAGACTTTATCGAAGGCTTTCTCCGCATCTAGGCTCATTAAGACGTGCTGGGGTACGGGCTTGATGTATTGAGTCGATAGTGTCTAGGGTGGTTCGGACACTCTCTGCAGCTTGGCGTCCGGATACAAAGCCAGTTTGGTCCATATTAAGGAGATTCGATAGGTGCATGTTTAGTCTGGAGGCTACAATTGTGGTTAGTATTTTATAGTCCACATTAAGCAGTGAAATGGGCCTATATGATTCGCATTTAGATGGATCTTTGTTTTCCTCGTGAATTGGGGAAATAGTGGCATATTGCCAGGAGGGTGGACTAGGAGATCCGTCCTCCCAGACAGCTGAGTACACCCCCCGGAGGAGAGGGGACACCATGTTTGTGTGTTTTTAGTTTTGTAAAATTCTGCGCTGAACCCATCAGGTCCAGGGCATTTACCTGATTTTAATTGCACTTAAAATTTCCAGTTGGGAGATTGGTCTAGTCGGGGAATGACCAGCCTCCGTCAAGGTGGGGGGAGAGAGAGGGAAGTCAGAAACCCCTGTCTGTAGGGAAGTTTCTTCAGGGCTTGATAAAGCTTGGTAAATATGAAACACAGGCTTTGAGATCTGTCGGTTCAGTGCCAATCTTATTTGTAGTTGGTGAGACTATTTTGGTGATGGCTGTATTTGCCTGGTGTTTCCTCAGTCTAAAAGCCAGTAGTTTTGTTGCCTGTGGACCCCCCCATAAAACCTCTGCTTCAAGAAATGTAGGGACTTCTCCATCTCTGCCTTTTGTAAGTCCTCACTCTCCTTCCTTTTTGTTTTGAGTTCCTGGTCTCTACTTTTTTCCCATTTGAGCTTCTGAGCATCCTCTAGATGTTTAATCTGCAGCAAAAGTTCTTGCTGTTTTTGCTTACGCTCCCTCTTCCTCGCCGTAGTGATGGCAATAAGCCTTCCCCTAGTCGTGGCTTTGATGGTGTCCCAGACTATTTGTGGGGAGACCCCCCCCTTATTATTCTCCTGCAGGGTTCTGGCGATGTGCTGCCTGTGTTGAAATATTTCATCAGCCTTTTTCTCTTTATTGGGCTTGTACAGCCATTTATGCTGAAAGATAAGATTTTGGTTAGTTGTTTACTCATGTGGCTTACTTCTATTTTGCCATCTTAGTTTGCACTGTTTTACCGTTTTTACCAACTCATGTCTGATATTTCTTAAGTAGTTAGCGAGACTGTTACCCAAAGAATTAAGTTATATAACACGAGTGAACTTGTAAACTTCGCAACCCATCGTTTTCAACATGTTGCATTAACATAACTCTTATAAACAAAGTAGAACTGAAACTTTTCAACAGTGGCGGGTGAAACAACCCCTGCTCTCACTTAGTGAGTTTGGATTTTGCTGACTTCCTAGGTTAAGCTGGGTATGTCCCAGCTTGCGTGCTTTAGCCTCTAGTGCTATTAAAAGGGAACTCAAACATCAAGAGAAACCCTTTTAGTCCCAGGGAGATCCCTCTTTTAGGACTTGGCATCGTAATTGTAGGTCTTCACTGGGTGGCCATGCCCGTACCCCCCCCGGCGACTCTTTGTTTAAACCCCTTTATTCGAGTTTACCCTCCCTTTCTTAATCAGTAAGGTTCTCATGCCTGTCCTGTGTTCTTGAATCCTGTTACTGTTTTTGCCCCGACCACTCCACTGGGAAGCTTTTCCAGGTATTCACCCTTCTTTCTGTGAAGAAGTACTTCCTCACTTCCCCTGAATCTATCCCCTTCCAGCATCAGAGTATGACCCCTTTTTTCTTGAGCACCTTTTTCTGAAAAATGCTTCCTTCATGTACACTATTTGTATCCATGAGGCATTTGAAAGTCTATCATATCTCCCCAACCCCCTTTTCTCCAGGGTGTACTTTAGCCTCCCCTCATATGGTTTTTGATGCAGGCACTGCATCATTTTATTTGCTCTCCTCTTGACTGCCTCTGCTCTACGTCCTTCTGGAGATGTGGTATCCAGAACTGGACATAGCACTGTAGGTGAGGTCTCACCAATATTTATACTGTGGTATCACCACCTCCCTCTTTCTGCTGGTGATACCTCTCCCTATGCACCCCAGAATCCCACTACCTTGTCACACTGTTTGGCCACTTGTAGGTTGTCATATGGGCTGGTCCCATGGCGCTGAGGGTTGAGCGCTGGCGTCACACCTCATGCCACCTGTGACCTTGGTTCGGGGGCGAGCCTGGGTCGGCGAGGGAGATTGATCCGTGGGACAGGCGCTCTTCGGGAGGGTTGGGGATGCGATTGCTAGTGTAGTGGCCTCTGCTGGCTGTTGGGGGTGCAGACGTAGTGACGGGCGAAGAGGGGTGGAGTTAGGCATTACGCTGTCTTCTGACAAGCCGCAGATCTGAGGGGGGTTGGGGAACATGGCAAAAGTAGAGGGCACCCATTTCCTGGGATAGATGAAGGCACCTTGTCTGCCCAACAGCCCACACTTCCTTTACTGGGCTATTTCCTCTCTAAGGGGCCACTTGTGTTCGCAGGCACTTTGCCCTATAAGATGGAGCGTCCTGGGTGGATAGGGTGGCCCTGCCTCCGGAGGGTTCAGACCTGGAGGTGGAGCTTGGTAGCGAGGGTAAGACTAGTCATGGGGAAGGTAGAGGCTGGGTATCCAAGGTTGCTGGAAGGAGTTCTCCAGGAGTGGAGATGGTATTTTTTTTTTTTTTTTTTTTTAAATAATAAAAGTATCAGATTCCCCAGGTCTCTTTCCTGCTTGGTGGTCATCTGTACAACTACCCCCCATCTTGTATTCACTCCTGGGTTTCTTTGCCCCAAGTGCATGATTTTGTACTTCTTACCATAGAATCTAGTTGCCACTTTTGACCACTCTTTTTGATCTCTATTTATATTTTTCCACACACCTGCCCTCGGAGTGTCTATTCTACTGTAGATCTTTGTCATATGCAAAAAGCATGCCTTCCCTTCTAGCCCCTCTGCAGTGTTGCTAATAAGACATTAAAAGGACCAGCCCAGTACTGATCCTTGTTGCACCCACTGGTCACTCTCTTCCTCGGAGTGAGGCTCTGTTTACCACCACTCTGTCGTCATCCCCAACCAATTTCTTGACCAGTTTACTACTTGGACCCACTCCCAGGCTGCCCAGCTTGTTTGAGTCTCCTGTGTGGAATTGTGTTGGAGGCCTTACTGAAATCTAAGCAGGCTACATCCAAGGCTCCAAACTGACCTAACAAAAGTAACAAGGCTTGTGTTACTTGACACTGACTCAAATCTGTACTACAAATCGGGTTAAAAGCATAAGTTTTAAAATGCCACGCAGTAGACTTGCATGCAGCATGTGCATCCCACACTAGGCATGTGATGGCCTCACAAAAACAAGTTCGGGGATGTCATTGGCGATCAAGAAGTGGAAGGGATTGAGTGGCTAAACCCCCCCAGGAGCAAATATGATCCCTTCCCTTCCTTAGGGGGCTAAGGTGAAAAATGTTCAACTACTATGGAGGAACTCCCAGTCGGGTAAGGGAGTCTCCTGATTTTTGCAGGCAGTGAGAGATCCAGAAAAGGTGCTCT
Source organism: Neoceratodus forsteri (assembly GCA_016271365.2). Classification (NCBI taxonomy): domain Eukaryota; kingdom Metazoa; phylum Chordata; order Ceratodontiformes; family Ceratodontidae; genus Neoceratodus; species Neoceratodus forsteri. Next base: position 125,259,235 of record JADMNL010000031.1, read on the forward strand.
TTAAACAAGCAAGTAAAAATATTTGCTCATTCACATTTTAAACTGTAGTGTACTCTGTGTGTAACACATGTATCGTGCATTTGGATTTTTATGTAAAAAATGCAGTATGTTTTATAGAAACAATAGACTCTTGATGGCACATAAGGACCGCTTGGCCCACCCACTCTACCCATTTCCCTCCCTACTGGATAAGCTGCAGATCCTAGTTAACTAACAGCTTACTTCCTCCTACCCCCCAACCAAAATTGCCTTAGGTCTCTCATGCATGCTTGAATTCCGCCACTGTTTTTTTGACCTCACAATCTCCTCAGGAAGGCCATTCCATGCATCCACCACCCTCTCCGTATAATGTTCAGGAGATTTTATTGTGAGAAAATTTTATTTTAGTCTTTGCATTATTTTACAACAGACTTCAAAATAATGGGCATAAATGCATAGCATTGCTTGAAAGTCAAATATGTAAATTATGTAAAAAAAAAAAAATAGAATTTAAAGTTTTGCTAACATTGCTGCACAAGTGGCAAAATTATCATAACAAGGTTATACGTGAATTTCATCACTGTTGTAGCGTCAAAATATTATCGTGACACCCTAGCCTCCGCTAAGACCAGGTGTGCACCATCTGCTTATCCCTCCGGGTGGAGGCTGTCGGTCATCCATCTCCTCCCTGCTGACCCCCAGCAGCCTGCGCTCGTTCCTGAACACAGGTCGCCAGCATGGTGAGGTGTGACATCCAGCACCTTGGCATCACCAGGCCAGCATGAATGGCTATATATTTTTTATTATCTTGAACACCTGTGAGCAGATGCTCATTTGTAGGTTCTGTGTCCGTTACAAGAAGTCGGGTGCATAACATTACATGCAAGGAAGTACAAAATTGAATTGGTATAAAATACATTATAAGCTAGGTAGACAATAAATTGGTGTGGATTACAAGATTGGGATAGCATTTGGCTTAAGGTATAACATTTAGAGATTGCTTCGGCATTGGTGAGAAGGAGCCTGCGTCAGATATTTAAAGGGGGAAAAAAAAACCTGCAGAGTTCAGCTTAGTGACTACCCTCTCCCTGTAAAGTTATTTTTGTCTTTGTTTTTGTGTACATTGTATAGTTTATGATTGCCATGTGTGCAGATGTGCTCACAAACAGCAGACCTATTTATAGTTTCTCAGAAAGTGTTCCGCATAAAGAAAAATGTAAATATCTTAAACAATACTAGTTACACATACACACACCGATGTCTCAACTGCTCATTAAAAACGAGGGTAGTTACCAAGATGAACCCTGCATAGTGTTTAAAATGTAGCCATTCAAAGTCGGAAATGGGTGTACATCATACATAAAGTTGTGCAAATCAGAAGCTCAAAATACTTGGAATATTGAGTTTTTGTTGGTAAAAGATAGTTTAGATTGCCATAGTATCTAGCATGACTTTAAAGATGTCAATGGCAGATTTCTACATTTTCGAATTTGACTTTTTAAACGAAAATGCAATTTTTTTTGAACTATGTACCTTTACTGTTTAATCAACAGCAGCTGCATAGTCCCCCAAATAAAAAAGTCTGCCTACCTGGCTCGGTGTGTTCTGGTACAATAATTCCTCCTTACCCCAGGAGTCCTTTAGATTCAGTAACTTTTTTGCACTTAGCTGGCTTGGTGCAATTGCTCAGATTTGTGCCTTTCAAGAGATTTAAATGAGTTTGTGGCCAAGCCAATCGAGACAGGAGGGGGTGAGAGCTGTTGAAGGCTTCAGAATATTTTCCCCAGCTGGACTTGGCAATATTGCCTCTGAAGTGTCTCCCAACTTTCCTTGTTAACAACCTTCTAGTGCTTATCTGGGTAAAGTGTTCATGAATTATTTCCTTTAGTGCGCTAAGTGTAAGTTCTACTTTTTTAGTGCCACGCAAGTTTATTTTTAGCACAGCTGTCCTATTTTGACCACAGCTATTTAGTTTAAAGCCTAATTTTATCACTGGTGCTTATTTTCAACAGTTTCTTCATTTGTGAGCAAATTCTTGTGGGAACCATCTAATTGGGGACAGTTGCCTTGGTTTTTGCTTTGCCTCAGACCTCACGGGGTTTACCACAGGGCACCTGCAGTAGATTTCAAATTTAAATAGTGCCTGGGGGTTTTCTCTCTAGGTTGGCAATTACGAGGAAACCTTTGTTATATTACTGGACCTTGGTATCATCTGTCAGGACTGTCTGTAAGGGTCCAGCAGCCACCTGTGTGTAGAGTATTGGTGGGTTTCTATTAAGATTGGCACTGGCATAGATCCCAGTTTTACTACCAGAAAAAGGCACTAATTTAACTGGGGCAGGACTGGCTGGTGGCATTTTCACAGAAACCTGCACTCGGTTAGTAGGTCTAGAACTGGTTTGCTTTGCTTAAATTGGCAAACCTAGCAGACAAACCTTTGATTTATTATTGCTGAGGATAAATCAGACTTTCGATGAGGGACCATTCAAAAGTACTAATAACAAAAGCAGATGTGCTGAGGAACCCTCCAGATCCCAGCCAAATAAAGCTTCCAAAGATGAAGTTCCTCACAAATTAAAAAAAAAAAAAAAAAAAAAAGACGAAAAAGAAGCTTGATCAAGCTTCTGATGAAGTAGCTAAAAAGAAACTGTCAAGACGGATATGCTCCCGTTGCTCCTGGGAAAGCCACTAGTGAGACAACGGGCAGCTTAAAGCATACAGAAAAAACAAAACACTTACAAACTGCGCAGGTTCTTCCATCAGTGCAAGATATGGAAAAATCATGGCAACTGTTTCAGACCCTTCAAAAGATGGGTCCTCTATTTACTGGGGCTGGCAAGCACTCTTCCATAGTTCTCTCTTCTGTAGACTGAGGGTAATGCAGATCAATTTTATGATGCTCGTGATGTGGATTTTGGGGGGTCCTTGAGCCCCCAGGAGTCCCTGGACCCTCACCTTGGGGATCCCCTGGGTGATCACGAGGATCCTTCCTCTGTTTACATTTAAACAATATGCCAGATACCCTGGACCTCCTTACGCAGGACCCCAACCAGGATGTCTAAGACTAAGATTATAGTTTAGTTTATTAGTCTAGGAAATTAATACCTTTGAGCCAGGGCTCTTTTACAAAGGTTCCACGTCACAAAGAACATTTAACAAAGCACGATACACATTACAGGTAAAACCAGACAGGAAAGTTACATCATAAATTTGCTATATTAACAGTTTAAGGCAGTAACATTTAAGTTTCATAGAAAATTATCATCATAATCATAGAAAAGATAAATCATAGAAGATTATAGGAGATGAAGGGTCTTTCATCCTCAAACCCTGGTTGTCCTATCTATAGTGCATTTAGAAAAATACCATGAAGGTGCTTCAACACCCCACCTCAGTATCTGGTTGATAAGCCGCTTGAGAGAAAAATATAAATTGTCTAAAAATGGTAGAGTTCCTGTCTGCACACCTTAGCCACGAAAGTATAGTGCAGCAGGCAGCTTGTGAGAAAGCTGGAGTCTCCTTGTCACCCTCTCCCCCTGACAAGGATTCCAAGAAAATTGACTATAGCAAAGAAAATGTGTGCCACAGCTTCCCTGTTTCTCAGGCTTCCTTCTTGCATGGCATTCACAGCCAAATATCGGAAAGCCCTTTGGAAATCTGTCTAGGCCATTGCCCTCAACTGGTCAGATTCTGTGGTGCAGGAGCTGGTGGTGTCAAACTGCCCTGGAAGAAACTGTGTACCAATTCCACATGGCAGATGACAATGATGCAGCCTCTAGGGCGATGGCCCATGCCATCTTTCTGAGATGCTGCACCTGGCTTAGAACAACCAGTCTGACCTCATACACTCAGAACAAGGCCATGGATTTTTTACCTGTGAACAAAATGTTTGATTACAGAACCACTGACTAAATGAAGTCTGAGTACAAGGCCTCCTGGCAGAGCCACTCATCCAAGCCTAAACATGCCACCCCTCAGAGATCCTGTCCCAGTGGCAGTAGGGGCAAAAGTTTTGTTCCCAGGCCTTACAGTCCCTATCACCAATCTGACTTTAGCCAGTACAGGGGGTCTTTCAGAGGAAGGGGCCAAAGAGCCACCTTTACCCAGCTGTCTGCATCTTGAGTTTTGATGTGAGTGTCCAGGTTGCCTCCCTGTTTCTGGTTGGAGGCAGACTCTCACTATCTTCAGTACTGGTCCCTCACCACATCGGACAGGTGGGTGCTGGAGATGAAGGGTCTGTCATAACAGTTCAAGCAGCTGCCAGACCTCAAGCGTACCCAGGTGTCGGGACCTCTGTCCCACACAGATACAGCTGTTGGAAATGGAGGTACAAAACCTTCTGGCTTCTGAGCAGTGGAGGGTCCCCACCCACGAGAAGGCAGGGCCTCTACTCAGGTATATTCTGGCATAAAAGCGAGGTGTGGCAACTATCTTAAATCTCATTTAAACAAACATCTCAGAGAACCCAAATTCAAAGTGGTCACTCTGTCACTGGTCATACAGCCCTTACAGCAGGAGAGACTGGCTGGCCTCCTTTGACTTAAGGAGGCTTACTTCCACATACTCATAAGATCTCACAGGAAGTTTCTCAGGTTCAAACTTCCTTGGTCACTATTCACTGCAATGCCCTTCAGTCTGTCCTCTGCCCCAAGAGTCTTTGTGGCTTGCAGTGGTAGCAGCACATCTCGGGAGACTGGGTGCCACTCTCTACCCTATCTGGACGACTGGCTCATAGTAGCAAAGTCTCCATGCCAGGTCAAGGAATCTTTGCCTCACAGAATGCACTCTGGAGTTGCTGGGTTTCCTGGTAAATTTAAAGAAATCTCACCCAGAACCCACCCAGCTGCTCACCTTCATAGGGGCCCAGCTGGACACTTAGAAGGGATATGCTTTCCTCCCACAGGAAAGAATTGTTTCCTTTCAATGGCAGATTTTCACCCAGGGACTGCCAAGACAAGCAAGACATTTCCTCATACTTCTGGGATATATGGCCTCTCTGACTGCAGTAGTCCAAGGGTCAGGTACAGGATGAGACTCCTGCAAGCCTACCTCAGAGCTCGCTGGCTTCAGAAGCAACAACTTTTCAAAGTTGGTACCTGTGTTGGAGCAGTTCCTCCAAAACTTGCTGTGGTGGAAGAACTCTGCAAATTTGAAGTCTGGTTCCCTTTCAAGCTCCTCTTACCACAAAGGTGATCGCCACAGATGCCTCCCTTTTGGGCTGGGGCACTCATTTAGACAGTGCCTCAGTAAGGGCAACTGGACTCCCGAAGTCACAGTTGCACGTACATCTTTTGGAACTCGGAGCAGTCTTACTAGTTCTCAAAGCTTTCGCTCCCAGCATAGAAGGGCATGCGGTTCAAATTTGAATGAACACCATTGCAATGTTCTACATAAACAAGCAGGATAGTACCAGATCAGGAATACTGTTTGGAAGCTCTGTAGCATTCTCCCTAGGAGTCTCTCTCTCGGCTATTCACCTACCAGGCAAACTTGGTACTCTGACTGATGCTCTAAGCAGCATCAGTCAAGGTCAGAGTGAATGGACACTGAAGTAAGTACTAGCCACAGTGTTCAGGTGGTGGGGCACACCAGATGTGGATCTGTTTGCAACAGTACTGAGGAAGCTGAAAATTGAGAGGAGATGCAGAGACCCCAGTTCTGGGAACACTTCCTCTGGATGCACTGATTCTGGACGGGTCAGGAGGGTTCCTATATGCATTTCTTCCCTTTCCCCAGATGTTTGGGGTTTTGCTGACACTCTTGACAGCAGCCTGCATTGATGATCCTAGTGGCTCCTGACTGGCCCAGGCAAGCCTGGTACCCTCTCCTCTCAATGTCCTGCAACGGGCCCATTTGCCTGCCTCCAACTTGCTCCCTGCTGATCTTCCTCAGATGGGAGTGCAGTACCCAGACATACACTCTTCACCTCAAGGCCTGGTTCTTGAGGAGTTAGTTTCCATCTTCACAGTAGTCTGAACAGGTCCTTAAGATACTGAGAATGGCTAAAAAACTAACACTAAGACTTATGCAGCCAAATGGAAAAAGTTTTCCCTCTGCACGAGCGAAAATTCGAACCCCTATCTGTTTCAGACCCTCAGCTGCTAGACTACCTGGTATATCTACAGGCATGAGGCTTGAAACCATGTTCACTCAAGCTACACCTGGTGGCAATTTCTGCCTACCTTTTGGTGGAAAGAAGAAATCATCTTCCCCCCACCCCACAACATTTTTAAACAGTTTTCAAGGCCTCTTGCACCTCCAGCCTCCAGCCATTGAGCCGTTCCTCCTTGGAGCCTGAACCTTTGCAAAGATGGACTCATGCATTCATCCTTCAGGCCTATATCCACGGCCCACATCAGTTTGTAACTTTGAAGACAGTCTTCCTGGTAGCCATTACGACTGCCAGGGGATTTCAGAGCTACAGGCCCTGTGCACTGAGCTGAATTGCATCATCCTCACAACAACAAAGTTGAACTCGGGACAAACTGGACATTTCTGCCAAAGATGGTTTGAGTTTTACTTGAACTAGTCCATTACTCTACATGTCGTCTTTACTGAGCCATCCACTCCTGGTGAGCAAAAGCTCCACAGCTTGGATTTCAAAGAGCCATCTTTCATTACCTAGAGCATACTAGACAGTCCAGGGCTCTTTCACTCTTGTTCCTCACCTTCTGGGATGTAGGCAGAGGAAGACTGCTACCAGAGAACTTTCTCTGGTCTCTTGTATTAGATTCTGCTGTGAGAAAGCTGGTCAACAACCTCCAGTGGGGCTTGGGGCTCACTCCACCAGGGGCACTACAGCCTCGCTTGCAGCAGCAAGGGACGTTCCCCTACTGGATGTCTGCAAAGCAGCTACCTGGAAATTTTCACACTTGTGAAACGCTACTGTTTGGATGTGCAGACCAGATCTGATTCCAAATTTGGCAGGGCAGTTCTGCAGAGCCTCTTTCCTAAGTAGGTTATCTGCCCACCTCCTACTTGGTACTGCTCGGGGTGTGTGTGTGTGTGTGTGTGTGTGTGTGTGTGTGTGTGTGTGTGTGTGGAAAAAAAAAAAAAAAAATTAATTACCGATGTTAAAGGACTCCTGGGGTAAGAAGAAAAAATTACTCACTGCAGTAATCTATCTTCCAAGGGGTCCTTAAGCATCAGTAAGCTCCCACCCGTCTCCCTGGTTCACCTGTCTGAGAAGGGCTCTTTGTCACCTTTTACCAAATTTGGAGTTTCTGATATTGATGAGCTTTTAGTACGTGTTGCTGTTTCCACTTTTGTTGATATTTGCATGTTTGAAGTGTGTGTGTGGCTTTTTTTTTTTTTTTTTTTCCGCTGGGCATTTTGCCCTAGTTTTTCCTCAAAATCTGAAGCCTTAAACAGCTCTCAGCTTGCACCCCCTCCTGTCTTTTGATTGGCTTGACCCTAAGCTCATTTAAACATCTCTTAAAGGTACACCTCTGGGGCAGTTGCACCTAGCCAGCAAAGTGCAAAAGTTACTGATGCTAAAGGACCCCTTGGAAGAAAGATCACTGTGGAGGTAATTTTTCTTCTTGCTGCCCAGTTTAACAATTGAGTCACTCGTAACTTTAGCCCCCTGAAGAATATCAAAGCAGCCACTTCCCAATTGTGTACCACTTCCATAGCACACATTTGGTGATGTCAAATGAACAGCATGTGTGCACCCCCGATAGACATCAGTGGAGACTGTTTTTATAGACATTACCATTTAAAACTAAAGCAACTGCTTGACTTTTTAAATGGGAATGTGTTTATAGAAAGTCTTCCATTAGCCGTCTCACTGGCGCAGCGGTAGAGCTACCACTTGCAACGCCAGCCACCTGGGTTAGGTAGTGAGCCTGGCTTGCTGGCAAGCCAGCCAGGGGGAGAAGGACTGATTGCCTGCAGGGTCGCTCTCCTTCTCCAGGGAGGGTGGTCTGTTCTTGCTGCTATACCACCTGGGTGACCAAGTGGCGGTGCAGCAGAGGAAACAGTCGGGAGGGGCAGATGTTGGCAGAGAACCTGAGCAAAGGCCAGTCTGTCCCTTTGTTTCACTGGTCCTCGTCTAGCGCCTGTATCTGTAGGGGTCTGAGTTTTCCAGCAGTGGCATAGCATACTAGAACTGTGGATGTAATGTACACATGCTGGAACAGTAGTGAGTGGCAAAGAACTGCCAGCATATGCTTGGACAGTAGTCTGTGCTAGGTTGGTGTCCCTGCAGATGAGGCTGTGCTGGGATAGTAGTGCCTGTAGTGAACTGTCCGCATCAGCTGGGACAAAAGTGTTTATGCTAGGTAAA